>CM073778.1:11801190-11956190 GCA_037158775.1 Hetaerina titia | reverse complement strand
ATATATATATATATATATATATATATATATATATATATATATATATATATATTTGAATTTGACTTTTGAATATAACACAGAATAAAACAGATAACACGTAAAAGGACACTCACACTGTAGATGATTTGAGCTTTCGGCCTCGGAGTAGGCCGGAGTACTGAAACCTTTACGTGTTATCTGTTTTATTCTGTGTTATATTGTGCCGTCCAAAAGTTATATTGCTCTCGTGAGTACTTCCGCATCATCGATATATATATATGTTATATAAAATTATATTATATATATAATATTATAATATATAATATTATAATTATATAATATATATTTATATAAAAATTATACAAAACCATAAACACAGTAATCAACCCTAAGGTCGGTTTAGTAGGTGATGGTAGAGCTCACCCTTGTACCAAGCCCGACGGCGTGTGAATAGTCATACATCAGGGTAGAGGGGCCAGTTCCTTTCCCTGTGCCGGTTATGGTTTCCCAGAATTTTCTGGTACCCGAAAAATCAACTAGCTTGGGTGGAGCTGCAGGTGCTCAGAACGCCTTGCCCGGGAATCGAACCCGTGACCCTCCGGTCAGTAGTCCAACGCTATACCCACTGAACCACCGCGACCCCCATATATGTATATATATATATATATATATACTCGTGAACAGTTTCAGACCAGGACAAAGCAGACTACGAAGGGAGATTATCCATGACTACATAGACTTTGAACCGAATGGTTATTATATTTTTAATATCTCCAGTTGTCCTAAAATGTTCCTCATTCCATAAAAAAAAATTTCTTGGACTGCGGAAATGCTATAGAGACGATCGCTCGAATGGAGACAATTAGACAAAGGAGCAATAAGGCAGGATGAAAGGAATGAAACGTGAGGATCTTTCTTCTGCTTGAGACGGGGACTCGTGTCATCGCAACTCGGAGGAAGTGAGGATGAAGAGCATGGAAGTGGGTGAGGACAGGCACGTGCAAATTGAAGGGGTGTCCGGGGAAGTAATGGCGAGTCCAAGGAGCGATGGAGTGCCGCGGAGGTACCGGCTACTTGTGGACTGGGGAGGGGGATTCGGCGGGGGATGGAGGGGAGCGGGCTAAGTAGGGAGATGAAGGAGGCAGGGGCATTGGCTGTTCCCTCCTCGAGCGGAAGGAGAGACCGTGGGATTTTAGGGTCTGAAGCACTTAGCCAGTTTCCAAGCTTCCTAATGGCAGTAGTTGCATTCCGATGACTTAAATATTTAAGCGTTTAATGAATTCATAAAGGGGGCAGGGGGACGGGAGGGAGGAGCCGGCGGCGGAGGGGATGGGGGCGAAGAGAGAGCGTGGGGTAGATGAGGGAAGGGGTTGAGAAAGGGAGAGAGATGTGAGGGAAGGTGGGGGTGGGTGGTGCCCAGGGAAGTTGGTGGATATGGAAGATGTGCGGCGGAGAAGGCCGCCTGAGGTGCTCCGAGGACTCTCTCCTTGGGATCACCTGAGAGTCACCACGCGTCCCAATGCTTTCTTCGAAACTCTCTATCATAATTTCATGTACACACACCTGTACATGCATCTGTATAAGCACGCTCACCTCCACGGCGTCCTGGAAAGTTTGACGAATTAGATCAGGTTAGAATTAGTTTTACTTCCAATAGGAAAAACCAGTATTTAAGTAATAAAACGCTCGCTTTTGATCATGTTTGGGAAAATACCTAAAAAAATTAGTTTTGGGTGAAGTTACATGGTATTTCATGTTTTTAACATTCACATCCTGATTCAGGTAAATTTTCATGATATTTTATGCCATCAACATTCACATACTGGTGTAAAATAGGTCTAATATGATATATCATATCTTAAATCATTTAAACATATTTAGACATCTCTGTAATATTTTCAATCCTGAGTCGATAACTAAAGTTTTACAGAAGTTGTTTATTTTTCCATTCATGAATAACAGTTTTCGGTTAATTATTTCAGAGAAATTCCGTGGGGAAAAATCAAACGCTAATATATCATATACGTTTAAAATATCTAATATTCTTGATTTTCGGAAAGCCACCTTATAAAAAACAGTCAATATGGACGTATTTTGTATTGATGATAAAGCAGTAATCTATCTATAAGAGGTATGGTTCGATAAGTGAGAAAACTGCCCTTTTTCCCTCACGTTTATTACATTTATCAGCGTGGGTTAATATTTCAATAATAGGCAAAAACCGATTATGGTACAATTGTATTCACAAATTTATATTCATTCCCACTAGCACCCATTATTCAGTCCACTATACTCTCCACCGCTAATTAAATTGCCTTATTTTCTTAAAACCTTTTTCAACGTCTCGCAGCCTCTTGGTAACACAGGAATTTGGTTTACCTGAATTTTTGGACTTTCTTAAATTTATATTTTTCTACCACTATTATACTAATCACTTATGCCTCTCCTTTAAATTCCCATTACTTTAATTTTTTTCCAATATTCCTCAGACGAATATTAATCTCGAAGGACTCAGCCAACGCTTCTTACCTCAACGACCAAGATTTGAAATTTTAAATCTACCATGTCCTAGGTCACTTTTCTGTGAAACATTGAAAGACCAAGAACAAAACAATGGTTATTAAGCCTAAGGTCAGTTTGATATTTGACCTCAGTCAATGGATATAAATCATGTGTAAGTAACATTGACTAGGCTCGAATATTATTCTTAAACTCGTACTTCCAGGACTATTAACTCCACCGCCATTTTGGAATGAGTACATCGCCAGAAAACGTAAATCACAATTTTCAACTGAGGAATGCATTTTACGGCGTTCTACAATTAGAGACTCCATCCACTGTTATTTATTGATTGGGTAGATGGATTTGGTTTACGACTACTAGTAAACGCTCTCGCAAATGGGGAAGTTAATGTCTCGGAATGTAATGAAGCAGAAGACTTGAGTTGAGGCGTTGGGGATCCACAGATTCGACTGGGAGCATTTCCAATTACTGTCTCCTTGTGTGCCCTACTTCCAAGGGGTCACAGGTCCCCGTGGAGTGGGTGAATGGTGGAGGGAAAGGTAGGCGGAGGGCGTTTTGAAATTGCGACCATGCGTCTTGTTGCCGCAATCCCTTATCCACTGTCCGATTAACGACGCAATAAATCTGAATCTTCAAACGTTAGAGGAACGTAATGGTTAAAATTTTCCGGCACGAAGCCTAAATGTGCACTGTCATAATTAGGGCTGTTTTCAAAGTTAAGGGTGCGAGGTCCATCACGCTCTCTCAACGAAGCAAAATTTATTCGGCAGAGACTGTCAGCATGAAATTAGGGATATTTCTCATTCTGAGTACAGAAATATGAAACATTTCACACGAGGATTTAAAAACAATCTCTACATATTCTCCTTCACTAGGCAAATTCTACTTGGTGGGTCCCTAGCTTATTTCTTGCATAAAACCAGCGCTTTTTAGTGTGTGTGTGTGTGTATATATGCCGTCGAAACGTAAATATCTACTGTGTCCTTTTATGTTTCTGTGTGTGTAATATTTATTATCTTAGTGTTTGTGTGTTTATTATATATATATATATATATACATATAAAACTTAGACAGCAACACACAGCACGAGAACACATAAAAAGAACACTCACAGGTAATATCTTGACAATTTCGACGGACTCGAACTCCGTCTTCTTCAGTCCTATCTTATCTTCCGAAGAAGACGGAGTTCGAGTCCGTCGAAATTATCAAGATATTACCTGTGAATGTTCTTTTTATATGTTCTCGCGCTGTGTGTTGCTGACTAAGTTTTTTATTCAACACTTCTGTGTTACTTCGAAGAAATCATCTATATATATAAACCATGAACACAGTTCATTCTCTTCAGCCTGAGTGGTGTTCAGCCAAAAAATTCCTTTAGGTTTCAAGGAAGGTCATTTATCACCATGTTTCCACCTATGGGAGTTGTATTAAGCTAGACCTATCCCTCGGTGCATGCATCAAACACAAACTTTTATTTGCCCAGTGCCTCCTGTTTCCTATCCTCCAACAAAATGTCACGACCTCTTCTCACTCCTACGAATTATTTAAACGATCGAGCACTGTCATCCTGCATTTCTGTTGATTTAAATTCGTTGAAAGGAGGCATAGCCAAGAATAGTTTAAACTAATGAGAAATGCTGAATTGTAATATTGGAAGTAATCATAATGTTGGAGACGTCTTGGCGGTCCTTGATATCACGGCGCGTCTCACGATGATCCGCGCAATCGATTGATGGCCTTCGGGGGAGAGCGGCTGGGCAAGTGGCGAGGTCTCCGTCGGGGTCGCTCCTTCCCGCCCACTCCTTGGCCTCTCTCCCTCTTACAGCAGAGGCGCGTACGAACGATAGCACGGCGCGGACGTGAGGAGAACAAAAACGCAGCGCCGCTATCAGTGCGCGCTCTGCACTAATTTAAATTCCAATTCAGCTAGCCGTCATCCCGTTTCCTCATCCTCGCGACGTATTTAGCAACCCCCGCCACCCCCATCAGCCCCCCGCGCCCTAAAACAACCCCTACCCGCCCACCTACAAACCACCTCCCTTCCAATCAGACCGGCCCGGTACGTGCACAAGTGGGGGAAGAGTTCGGATAAAGAAATCATTGTGACACATCCTACCGGTCCTATCAACCAATATCACGTA
This sequence comes from Hetaerina titia, assembly GCA_037158775.1. NCBI lineage: Eukaryota > Metazoa > Arthropoda > Insecta > Odonata > Calopterygidae > Hetaerina > Hetaerina titia. Next base: position 11,951,544 of record CM073778.1, on the reverse strand, counting down.
GTGCCATCTCTCGGAAGGGCGGACAATCAGCGCTCCCAATTATGCGTCGCATAACGGACGCTGAGGGGCCGCCCTGCCCCCACTTTCTCTCCGAGTGAAGAATCTCCTTCCCCGCGGGAGGCATGAGGAGAGAGCCGGTATTGTTACCTGGCGCGGCACCTCAAACCCATACTCCAAGGGTTTACCTTGGGTGAGTTAATGAGAAATCATGCAGGCAAATTTATCAGCCAATCTATCCACGCTGTCTTTCCCATTCAATCTAAATTGTATTAAATTTACTGCAGTTAATATCATTTATCGAATACATTAGCGGCTGAAAATCTCCTTCTCAAATTAACTTTCATTTAATCATGAACCTCTCAAAGCAAAAAGTGGCCAAAGTAAGTTTTGGTTAGAAGAGTTAAGCTTCAAGGGAGGGATAGGGACACTAACTACGGATAGAACGTGCTTGAAACGAATGACCGACTATACATGGGTACCAGATTAATTTCATAAGCTACGAGGGGTCGCCATGCACATGCCATCGTGCTTCTTCATTGGAATCCCACCTACTATGGGATATAGGGTGACTTTGTTGGTCCTTCATTACCATATTTTACCTTCGTCAATATCAAAAAGAATTAAAGGTTGTATATGCATTTATATTTATCATCATATATCCGAGGCCGACAATATTCCTGTAGAAATGTTGAAATGGTTAGGGAAAGGTGGGAAGAAGGCCATATATGGACTGATTCGTAGTATCTATGAGGAAGGAATCTGGCCGGAAGATTTTGTGAGATCGGTGTTAGTTCCTATTCCAAAAAGGCAAAGGCTTCGTCATGTGAGGATTACAGAACAATAAGTTTGATATCCCACGCAGCTAAAGTTATTCTCAGGATCATCAACAAAAGGATAGAGAGTAAAGCAAATGCTTACTTAGGGGATGATCAGTTTGGGTTCAGGAAAGGAAGAGGTACGCGTGATGCCATTGCAGTAATGAGATCACTAGTCGAGAGGAATATAGAATACAATCAGGACGTTTTTGCCTGTTTTGTAGATTTCGAAAAAGCGTTTGATAGAGTGAATTGGGAAAAATTAATGCGTGTATTGCAGAAAATAGGAATGGATTGGAGGGACAGGAGACTGATCCGCAACCTGTACATGTCTCAGACTGCTCAGGTGCGAGTGGGGAACGGAGAGTCCGGATGGGCAGTGTTAGGAAGAGGTGTAAGGCAGGGTTGCCCATTGTCACCGGTACTGTTCAACGTATATGTAGAGGAAATGATTAAAGAGGCATGGGAAGAACTGGAGGTAGGAATGAAAGTCGGAGGGGAATTCGTTAAATCGGTTAGGTTTGCTGATGACCAAGCATTAGTTGCTCAGTCAGCCAAGGGGTTGCAAGCATTGTTGAGTGAATTGGAGGTTCAGTGCGATAAATATGGGATGAGAATCAATATTAATAAAACGAAGGTTATGCGATTTTCCAGAAAGAAAAAGGCTATGCTAAATATTAAAATAGGCGGGGAAAAAATAGAGCAGTGTAGAACAGTTTACATATCTCGGAAGTGTTTTGGACCAACACGGTCAAAGTGGTAGGGACGTAAGGAGAAGAATTGCGCTAGGCAAGGAGGCTTTCTCAAGGAGGAGGGAGTTGATGACGGGGACGTTGAGTAGGGATGTTAAGACAAGACTCGTAAAAACTCTGATATGGAGCGTAGCTATGTACGGCGCGGAAACGTGGTCGCTGAAGCAGGAGGATAGACGTAGATTGGAGGCTTTTGAAATGTGGGTGTGGAGAAGAATGGAAAAGGTGAAATGGACCGAAAGGAAAACAAATGAGGAAGTACTAGAAATGGTTGGGGAGGAGAGGGGTTTGTTGAGAGAAATCCTATGGAGGCAGGAAAAATGGATGAAGGGCGTATTGAGCGGTAGTGGAATGTTGAAGAGGGTAATAGAGGGAAGAATGTTGGGCAAGCGAGGTAAGGGTAGGAACAGGATAGGGATGTTGGACGAGATGAAGGGAGGAAAGAAGTACACCGAGATGAAGAGGGACCTGATATAGATTAGTTTGCTAGGTGGGGAGTCACAAAATGTTTGTTTGATAGTTTGGTCCATCCAAAAACCTACCTTAACCGGTAGATTACCTAAAAAAAAAAATCCGAGGCCTTCATCTCATATATATATATATATATATATATATATATATATATATATATATATATATATATATATATGTTCAAACTTGAAAATCCCGCCATACGGCGCACAAATATTCATTCAAACAGAAATAGGTATAAGGAAAGGGGATAGGAAAACACATAATAGGCGAAGACAGGACATGTGGGGAAGGCGGTTTTTGAGCAGATCACGAAAGTAAAAATATTTCCCTATCCGGGATTTGAACCACGGACCTTCCACTTTCCGGGCGGATGCTCTACCAGTTGAGCTAATAGGGAAACCTGATTTACCTTGAGATCTGCGATCTTATAAAGCGCCAAAGTGCTCCGATACATATTGCCCGAGAGATGGCGTTATGGAGCTGTTTCACCCACCAAAGGAGAAATGGACGGGACACAAGAAGGGGAAAGGATAGTAGAAAAGCATTCATACGATCTTATAAAGGATAGGAACGGTGCGTTTCATGGCACGCATAGCCAGAAGAAGAGACGAGCCACATTGGCCAAACACATATTCAAACTTGAAAATCCCGCCATACGGCGCACAAATATTCATTCAAACAGAAATAGGTATAAGGAAAGGGGATAGGAAAACACATAATAGGCGAAGACAGGACATGTGGGGAAGGCGGTTTTTGAGCAGATCACGAAAGTAAAAATATTTCCCTATCCGGGATTTGAACCACGGACCTTCCACTTTCCGGGCGGATGCTCTACCAGTTGAGCTAATAGGGAAACCTGATTTACCTTGAGATCTGCGATCTTATAAAGCGCCAAAGTGCTCCGATACATATTGCCCGAGAGATGGCGTTATGGAGCTGTTTCACCCACCAAAGGAGAAATGGACGGGACACAAGAAGGGGAAAGGATAGTAGAAAAGCATTCATACGATCTTATAAAGGATAGGAACGGTGCGTTTCATGGCACGCATAGCCAGAAGAAGAGACGAGCCACATTGGCCAAACACATATTCAAACTTGAAAATCCCGCCATACGGCGCACAAATATTCATTCAAACAGAAATAGGTATAAGGAAAGGGGATAGGAAAACACATAATAGGCGAAGACAGGACATGTGGGGAAGGCGGTTTTTGAGCAGATCACGAAAGTAAAAATATTTCCCTATCCGGGATTTGAACCACGGACCTTCCACTTTCCGGGCGGATGCTCTACCAGTTGAGCTAATAGGGAAACCTGATTTACCTTGAGATCTGCGATCTTATAAAGCGCCAAAGTGCTCCGATACATATTGCCCGAGAGATGGCGTTATGGAGCTGTTTCACCCACCAAAGGAGAAATGGACGGGACACAAGAAGGGGAAAGGATAGTAGAAAAGCATTCATACGATCTTATAAAGGATAGGAACGGTGCGTTTCATGGCACGCATAGCCAGAAGAAGAGACGAGCCACATTGGCCAAACACATATTCAAACTTGAAAATCCCGCCATACGGCGCACAAATATTCATTCAAACAGAAATAGGTATAAGGAAAGGGGATAGGAAAGTGGAAGGTCCGTGGTTCAAATCCCGGATAGGGAAATATTTTTACTTTCGTGATCTGCTCAAAAACCGCCTTCCCCACATGTCCTGTCTTCGCCTATTATGTGTTTTCCTATCCCCTTTCCTTATACCTATTTCTGTTTGAATATATATATATATATATGTATATATATGATGAAGGCCTCGGAGTAGGCCGAAAGCTCAAGTAATCTACAGCGTGAGAGTTCTTTTACGTGCTATCTGCTTTATTCTGTGTTCTATTTTGCCGTCCAAAAGTTATATATATATATATATATATATATATATATATATATATATATATATATATATATATATATATATATATATATATATATATATATATATATAAATTCACTGATAGTCATAACAAACACAGAATCCAAAACACACAAAAGATGGACTCACTGGTTCTCGAATTTTCGGTGGTCTAACCACCTTTCTCAAGAGGAATTAGGAACAGAACTGAGGCAGAGGAGGGCCCGAAAGCAGTGGTAGGAAGGAGAAGGGGAAAATGGGGGAAAAAGAGGGGAAAAGAGGGGAAAAGGGGGGAAAAAGGGGGGGAAGGCATTCGAGGTGAGGAGTTTGGAGGGGTAGTGTATGGCGCGGGAATTTTAAAAAAAGGTGGGGATGATATGGAAGTTGTTGGGGGCGGAGGGGGATGAAATTATATGCATAAAGGGGGCAATTAATGTCTAATATTAATACCTGGGCGATTCCAGGAATCCAAGAGCCAGATGAAAGCTAGCTCTAATGTTTTGAGTTTCAGTGGAGGGTCTGAGTGTGGGAGGGATGCTAAGACGGATACTTTAAAACATTGGTCAAAGGCAGTGTTGTGTTCGGAGGCATGTTTGGGGATTGGGAGCATACCAATAAGGGAGGAATTGTTTCATGAGGCTCGATGATTATTGATTCTAATATTGAGGGGTGTGGTACACTGTCCAATGTAAAAGGCAGGGCAAAGTTGGCACTTGAGTAGGAAGACAACATTGCTGGAGGTACACGAGGAGTAGGGAATTGGTGGGAGAGAGTTAAAAAGCGGGTGGGAGAGGGATGGGATTCTGGTTAGGAAAATAGGACATGTTTTGCATCTAGGTTTATTGCAGGGTCTGGGAGTGATTTTGGAACGGGGCGAGGATTTAAGAAGTGGATTGGTAGATTTTAGAAGATCTGATAGATTGGCGGGGCGTTTGAAAGTGACAGAGGGGCATTTGGGGAAAAGGTTGGTGGTGGAATTGTGGTTTTTGAGGATAGGATAGAGGTCCTTTAGGATAGAACGCAGAGATTCTAGGCCAGGGAGAAACGTGGTACAAATTGAAAGAGGGTGGTTTTTCGCGGTGGTGGAAGGTCTGGGAGTGTAAGTATGTCTACGGATCCTCTTATTCAGGAGGGATTCAGGATAACCTCGTTAGAGGAGGGAATGATGTAAATTTATGAGGAAATTGTCTAGGGAGTCAGGGTCATTGCAAATTCTGTGTCCCCTTATGGAAAGGGAATAAGGAATGGAACGTTTGGTGTGGTATGGGTGACAGCTGCTAAAATGTAAGTACTGTTGTTTATTTGTGGGTTTTATATGTACGGATGTGTGATATATATATATATATATATATATATATATATATATATATATATATATATATATATATATATATATTGCAGAGAACGCGTGATAATGGAATCCATGTCCCCCCTGCCTAGCACTGCTCATTCCGGCTCATTTGTTACTCAAAACTTCACAGCCTCAAAGTATTTTTTCTTATTAATTCTTATTTACGCATCCACCTGCATCCCAAGTCTAAATAACAAGCCATCTAAACCTATAAAAACAGGTGCAAATGGCGATACAAACATGAGAAATCACGGAAAGATGAATAATTTTCTGTCGCTATTGGTTGAACGTCAATGGGATGAGCTAATTTGATCCTCTCTGTAAACAGCCAAAAGCGATAAAATCGTTTCTTGATTCTAGTCATACCATATTAAACTTGATTAAAAAAATTTGGATTTGTTACATTAATATATATTTGAAATTGAAACAACTAAAAAAATTTGTTAATTGAATTCATCCTTCCGGGATTGGTATGTGACAATACGGTAATTGGTATGGCTCCATCATTGACAAATATCAGAATCCTCCTGTTCAAAATTTTATATTTTCGCTATAATCGTAGAGTATATCATTTTTCATTGGAATCGATTTCGTATATACAGTAAAATTACTCTAGCCATGTTATCCCAATTTATAATAATATATCATTTTGATACTCTAAAGAATATATTAGCAAATTTTCAAAAATAAGATTCAATTCTCTCCACTAGGTCTATTTTTTTGGTTGTGGTTGCAAAAGTTTACTCGAAATAATGGAATAATTATCACCGAAAGAAAGCCTCGGGGCTCGAGATAATTCGGTGGTGGTGAAACACGTTCGCACCGCCGATGCAATGTCAAATTTCGAATCTTTTTCGTTCGGAAATACAGGAAAGGGAGGAAGGGGAAACAACACGAGTGGGAATCTGGGTCGAACTCGAAGCGAGGGTGGGGCGGCACGGACGAGCGAAAGGCAAGGGAGGTGAGGTGAGGTCGGCAGCGGGAGGATGGAGAGGTGGGCACATATTGGGGAAGCTGCGGAGGAAGTGGATGAGACAAAACTCGGGAGTTCCGAAGGCGTTGCTTGAGCAGTTTGGAAAAGGGACGTCAAATACGATTCCCCTCTTGTTCGCGGAGAGGAAATAATGTCGGCACCTCTTATTTGTCGAGGAAATGAGTTCTAATCCGTTGTAAAAGTAATTATTACAGCGGGGAGAGGCTGACCGTTGAGGTAAATTACGTCGTTAGGATTTGTAGGGTAATGGTCGGCTTGCTAGAAAACGTAGATACGGTGTAGAGAAACCATGAGCGGCATTTTCATTCTCTCCAGCGAAATATGGCCAAGGTTCAGCTAGTTTAGCATCACATTCAACGGTCTTAACACTGTAAAATCCCATGAAAGTGCCTTTCATGGCATGCTTGCCTTTTTAACTAGTGCACTGAATTTCCGTAGAAGTAACCTTAAAGAGCTTTCTTCCACTTTCAGCTTTTTACACAGATTACGACTAGTCTATTTCAATTCAAGATTAATTTAGAAGAAGGCAATACTGATTGAATCAGGTTATCCTCATCAAGCAGTGCCACGGATTCGGTTACCGCGATTTTGTTCCCGATTTCTATCAAAGGGATCATTTAAGTAATACACCTAGACTGAATCGTGAATAATGATGAGAAAAATTGTTCCGCTGGTATAATGTTAAGTTATTATATTAGCCTCAGAAATAAAAAAAACATCAACACAGAAGGACACAAATGTCCTTGGTCTCTGGCAAAAATATGTCAGACCCCTTAAAAACTTCGTTATCCCACGCAAAATGTTTTCTATAAAATCATGACTCGGCTTTTCGGGTAGCACACCATAATTAGATTTGCTGCATTGGTATACGTATTTGGAAATTTGGCATTTTATTCATCTGATTTCAACGTCTTACGTCGATACCCAGATAGTGCTATAAGTAAAAAAATGTGTTTGGAATAATTAAGTATTTTTGTACTAACTCGTCATGAAAATCATTTACGGCCATCTAACGCATAGATGAAACAATTTTCTTAAGCATAAAAAAGATCTATTAAAAGTTAATAGTAAAACATATTAAAAGGATAACTGTTTGAGCGATAAAATTAATATAAAAAATTGATGCCTTCGTGAAATTTTTTATGAACTATTATATAACGTATGCAGATAAAAGCGAAAAGCGTGGAACATTCCTTCCTTCAATGAGGCAGAACTCTATTTTCGCAGAACATAAAGAATTATCCGTTTCCCGAGGTAACTCATTTTCAACAGTTTAAAATATTTTCCATGCATTCGTGACTTGGGTCACTTAATTGTTACGTTACAAAATAATCCACTTTTTAGCATACTTCTGCAATTCATAGAGCTCCTTCTTTAAGCCATGAAAGATCATGACTCATATTTTTGCCACCATAAACGGTAAACTAACATCCTCCACCACACTCCCTTGCGGTGGCTTTTGAAGCATTGCGTAAATTTAAATGTAGAAGTAGGTTTTAAACATTAAATGGTGACTAATAGGTTCTATGAATCTTGTAAACTTAATCTTATATTCGCTGAAAATTTTCCTTCCTCAGTTCTTCGGAGGTACTATTGCATCTAAGATCCCCCGAAAGACGCCTCAAGGACGTGTGGAGGGATGTCAAGCGATAGCCGCAAATGCACAAAATTTTACGAGCCACTTTAAAGCCTTCAGAAGGCAAACGGTATCAATAATACTAAGCTGCCATCATCACTCAAGAAATGTCATCATCAACAGTCTCCGACTCAAGGATTGGCTCACCTCCACTCCCACATCGATTTCCCAGTCTGCTCACCTCTTTATGCCTCAATATTTCTTTGCGCGACGTCTCTATGATCTTAAAAAACGATAATGATATGAATTTGATAAACTGTTAATGTAATACGGATGTTGAAGGGAAAATGAATCTTCCAAATGTGCACAGAAGGTAGGATTATTTTAGGCCGAGGACGCAATTTTACAGTAAATATTGTTATTTATTATAATAATATATTAATAATTATTAATAACTCAGTCTTTTAATGTGTGTTTTGTTGATAAATCAGTCTTTCAGTGTTTCATTGTCTTTCAATCATTCATGTTGTGGCAACGTCATTTGGTGATATGAAGCCTGATATTTTCCCGGCGGAAGCATTTTTCTCTATATTATCACCGAGTGAACTGGATTGAAATGAACTGGACTTGAGTCATTAATTCTGTACTTTGACCTTTACGGCATAACTTACTTTGAACAAAACTTGACACAATATATACATACGCAGTTCCATAATTGCAATATTTTATATCTGTATTTTTTGTTTATGTAGCACCTGCTGTCAAGCCGGAACCGATTGGCTTAACAACACCAGACTGAGTATCCAAATTATACAAATACTGCATGTGATGAAAATTGTCCGTACATTTATTTTGTATGGAGATGTTTCTATTGCACACGATGGATGAAAAAATCATGACGAAAGAAAAGAAAATGATTGGAATGCGACTCCCGGTTTTGAGTGATTTTTGAGTCAGTTTGGAATCGCGTCGAGAGTGATCTCAGTCGTCTCATATTTTTACACTACGCTGAGCGCGGGTTTGACTCTTCCCATCGATACTAGTCGCCATACTCGTTCTTCACCCGGCGTAATATATATGAAAGAGGCGAGCTCTAACGGCGTGAAGCATGATTCGGGACCTATCGCCTGCAGGCCGGCCGGGCTCCGACGGCGGCGTTAGAGGCCAAACAGTTTCGAACAAGCCTAGCTGCCCGAGGCCGCTACAACTTTCCCTACTAGTCGAGTACGTGCACGGCCGACCTGTGGTTTCGTCATTTTATAGCCTATCTATACGGTCGGGGGCCAAGGGGGGGCTCCGGGGGAAGATGGGGGCTGGGTGGGGCCAAGGAAGGAAGGGAGCGTAGGGGTGCATCCGCGGGTGAGGATATCGGGGGTCGTGTTGTTTCACAGGGAGGAGGGGTCGGTCGATGGGGGAGGGGGGGAGGATTGGGAAGCTCGCGCGCAAGTGTGCGTTAGTGGAAGATGGATGGGGCCCTTGGGAGTCGGCATAAAGGGGGGTAGCGGGACCTCCAGGGGCCTCTCCCTGGGGAGATACGAGGCGGGAAGGATGAAGGGAACTCGCGGGGATGAGTGGGAGGAGGTGATGATGATGAATGGTAATAAAGGGAAGGGGGTACTTACTTGCCGTCCATGCTCACCTTTGCGGGGGGGGGGGAGAGGCACCTCGAGTCCAGAGCTGCCGGTGTGGCGACGACCTAGACCTGCTTGCAACCAACTCTCATTTGCGTGTACGTCGACGAGGGGAATGGTACTTATTAACAGAAAGAGAAAGCTCGAAAACCACTATTGGATGCTGCGATGGCTGATTTGCAGAAAGTTCATCGATTCAACGTAGATTATGGGCTGCCGTTTTTCACCATTGCACACGTTCATAATCATGAACTGTCTCTTCATAGCTTCGATTCTAATTTCCTCTGCATTATTTCCTTCCTCAGGTCTTAAAACTTTCATCCAGTTCAACATAGCTTTCTAAAACATCACTTATATTCCTCATACGCCACTTGCAATCTCTTCTTCCTCGGCCTTCAACATCCCACTATCTTTCAATATCCCTTCCTTCCACTTTTCTTCCTTTCCCGCATTTTACTTGGCCACGTCCCCCCTCCTCTCCTGCCATGTAGAAAACTTCGTCGTTTGTCTTCCTTTCCGCCTGACGTATTTTCTTCTACCTTTCGAAAGTTTCTTAGACGCCAGAAAAACGAAAGAAAATTTACTTTCATCATAAGTTTGTTATAAGAAATACCTTTAACCAATTTTGAATTGGAAATACTGAAGTAAGGAAGGAGTGGTGATAGATTACACAGGCCTACAAAAATAATTTTTTTTGGTGCCGAGAATCTTTGTGCTGATTTTAACTATATTTGTAGAGCTGAATCCAAATATGAAATCCGTTTTTATTTAACAGGTCTACCTTTTTAGATATGGCACATCTTACGATTAGTTGTTTTAATATTTGATATATTCCGGAAAATAATTTTCGAAGTTAAATAAATCTATAAGTATACTAATTTATAACCACTCTGCGGTGTTCCTTTTATTTTAAATAAACTGTCAATAAGTTTTATGTATATTTCTATACTGTAGGCCAATGAGATTAAAAAACAAAAATACGGTACCGGTACAAAAATAAGTTTTTATCGCACAAGGGAAAAGGATATGCTACCCTTCTTTACTCAAGAAGACAATCTTACATTTTGTTTAGACGTTAAGGGTCTTTTGGAAAAAAATGGGACTACTATCACAATATGATGCTAGTGATTGGCGTTTGTTTATTGATAGCTCCAAGCGTAGTTTAAAATGTGTACTTCTTCACAATGGTAACAGGTTTGGCGCAATACCAATCGCTCATTCAACTAAAATGAAAGAAGAATACGATACAATAGCATTGGTCTTACAGAAGATAAACAGGAACATCGCTGGGTGATTTGTGTAGATTTAAAAATAGTGAACTTTCTTATTGGGCAGCAAAGTGGCTACACAAATTATCCTTGTTTCTTGTGCCTCTGGGATAGCAGGGACAGACAAAACCACTGGATTAAGAAGAAGTGGCCTAAGAGAGAAAACTTGGTCATTGGGAAGGAAAACATCATTGCTACTTAATGCATGGTTACTTAAGACTAAAGATGCCCCATATAAGTATTGAAAAACTTAAAGCTGGTATTTTTGAGGGGCCACAAATCAGACAACTTACAAAGGATCCTGCTTTTGTCGAGTCAATGAATGAGATTGAAAAAATTAGTTGGATGTCATTTGTTGAGGTCATAAAATATTTTCTAGGAAATCACAAAAGTGAAAATTATATTGAGCTGGTAAACATTATGCTCAGTAACTTCAAATCACTTGTATGTAATATGAGCACAAAAGTTCACTACCTACACAGCCACTTAGAATATTTTCATGGAAATTTAGGAGACACAAGTGAAGAACAAGGTGAAAGATTTCACCAGGATATAAAAACAATGGAAGCTCGCTACCAAGGAAGATGGGATAACCATATGATGGCAGATTGCTGCTGGTGCTTAAAACGAGACTTTTTGAACAAAGTGCACTCAAGAAAATCGAGCAAAAGAAGCTTCCGCTGTGTTGAGTGATGTTTTTATGTATTTTTTCTTTTCAATTTGTTTTATTACAGTAAAAAATTTAGTATTTGTGTTCAATTGTATTGTAAAATTCTGTTGTGTTTGTGGGTGATTTAACAGCCCTAGAAATAAATCAAGTCTTTGTATTTAGTGGGTTTTATTATTAATATAATATTCCCATATCATCATGTAGAAGATTTTTTTACGTAAGTAACAACATATCTATATCTTGAAAACTATAGCTGATAGGAAAAAACTAGTGTCATAATTGGATTCAGCACCTCAATTGTTCTTTAAATCAACATTAAAAGCTCCGGCACCAAAACCACTGTTGGCCTTTGTTATGTATTTTTTTAAATGTTAGGCTTAGAAATTTTGGCGTAATATCTATTCTATTCTATGCGCATTTAATTGCATATGAGAACTGGCCAGAGCGGAAAAGTAAATAAATTAATTACATTTCTGTGCATAATTTAATCGATAGTGAATTTATGAACCATCCGCATTCCAATTTCCTACAATTAGAACACTTCTATCATTCCATCTTGAACAGACTTGGCACGTATAATCTATATACAAAGTTGGACTCATTTAAAACCCAAAGTTGTTTGAGTATGCCGTGCACATTATAAGGTAAAAATATTGCAATTATTTGAGGAATTTATTTTCTTGTGCAAAGAGGGAGTAGCCATTATTAATATGCATTCATTAATAATCCATAAAGAAATCGTATTTGGGTCAGTGCAATGATTTCAAAAGCCACAACATCCTCAACCGCGTCTAATTACGAAATTTAAGTCGTTTAACAAAAAGATAATGTGGCAGCTCCAAAATGCCATAAGTAATTATTTACGTCGCATTAAAATATGCTCTCTGATATTAAAAGTAACACCATGTGATAAATAGAATAGAATATATTATCATGTCTAACGATGAATCATGCAGCGCTCCAGAGAGCTGTGAATCTCTGCACTATTCCGCTTTTGCTTGATAAATTGGATTTGAACCGTGGATGCAGGGTCCATTCCAAAATTTAGAAAAAAATACCCTTATTCTCTGTTTTAACTCAAAATGCGTCATTCACAAAGAGTTTGTATGTCAGGGACAAACAAAAGAGTGAGTTTCAAGTTGGAGATCTAGAATGGCTACTGTAGAAAAAAGTGAAACGCGTCAGGATGGAGATCTTTGCCAACTGGAGGCTGTACCAAGACAAAATACCGTTCCTTCCTCGTTAGGCACCGAGAACCCGGCCAAACACAATCTAGCAACACTGCTTCAACCAACCTACAGCCCGATGTGGCACTACCGGACTTCATTCCATTCCTAAGAATAAAAATGAGCTTGAAAGGCGGCCATTTTGGAACGCAGGGTAACGTCAAAGAGGCCATGACCGAGTGCCCAAGCACAAGGTTTCCGTCCACGCCTTCTAGGAAGCGTACAGCGACTGGCAGGGGTCCTGGCATCAATGTGTCCATGCACACAAGGGAAGTTGCTATTTTTTAGAACGTTGGGTTTTTTTTCTTGGATCAGCAATACATTTTTTTAGGATATGCTCTATTCATTTTTGGGACTGACAATGCATAACATCTCATTTGAAGGAACAGGTTATTGGCTCAAGAATATTTTTGTTAGAATCTGCCACTTAAAACTTTAATATCATAGCTTTCATTCAGAAATCTGTTTGACTTTAACTTCACGGTAATGTGAGCACATTCTGATGAATTTATTTGTTTTTGACAGTTAATCAATGCTGGCATGACCCTACTATTTTCAGTGCTTAAATGAAATTTCGAGCCACACGGCCACCATTGACATTTGCACAAACGTTCTTTTCTTTCTCCTTTTGTCGTGTGCACATGAAATGCTATTTTCGTGAGAAGCGGTCTCATTCGTCGCGCAAGAAGGGTGGAAACACCGCCGAAATATGCAAATGAGAAAGAGTGCTCCCGGTGGACGAAACTGGAATGAACGAAGGAACCCCGCTGGCAATGAACGTGAACCCTCCTCGAGACTGACGCGATACGGTTGACAAGAGTTGGCGGCAAATAACAATATCAACGGCAACAACAATAATTGCCGTTTCCGAACTTCCACAGCAGAGTTCTCGTGTGAAGGCACTGGCGGTAGCAAATTAGCATCTCATTGTTTGGAACTAGCAATTGTTTTGCGAAGCGGCAAACAGACGTTTTCCCCTTAAACTAGTTTAAGCGGCAGAAGACCAAGCGTTTTCTCGCCATAATTATATCGAGTTCTCTTTGGAAATTTAATACCGCAATTCCGAGCGGGCAATTTACTCGGCGCTCGCGTGTTTGCAGTGCCCTCTGCCGGCCAAACTCGGAAAAGGTCTGACCCACCCCCGCCCACCCCTCTTCTGCTCCCCCCTCTCCCCCATCCCCCTCACACATTTCTCACATCCTTCCCCCCGGCACGCCCCGTGGCCCCGACAAGGGTACGTTGTGCGACCAAGATGCATCTCCAGCTGCTTTTTATGCGCATTTTTATCGCTCAACTGCACCGATAAGTTGGACATAAACCCCCTAATTAAAACAAGACTTGTTCGAAAATTACAGTGGAGGCGAGGGAGTACATTAATCAACTGGGGGAGCAAAGTTAAAAAAACAAAGGGCATATCCGCTCAGTATACATCCTTTTTGGGCGTTGTCATTTGTTTTCGGCATGTCAGGTTCTCCGGTGCATCTTAGCGATTGTGTTACATTTGAAATTATTTCTGGAAATATAGCAGTATTTTTATTGAATAAGAAAATTATTTAACTGATAAAAAAAATCTTTTTGGAAAAAGATTAGTCTCCGTCACAAGGCACGAACCGTCCTAAGACTTTCACAAAAGATTACCTCCAGGATCGTTGATGAGATAATATTGGATGGATGAGAACATGCAAAGAATAAATATCCATCAAAAACCTATTGGGAAAGAAATTACGATAATTATTCACAATAATAATCTGAAAACATTCACCGATGTCAAATAATTTCAAATATATACGCAAAATAAATAATTCTAAATGTTTAGAGCGGAAAAACCGAAAATACGAATGAAATAGATACACTCGTTTTTCAATAGACAGGAGAAATAATTGGGCGGCCCAACAATAAAATCGGTTTGTTTTGCTGGTAGTGTAGGACTGACCTAAAATTGGCTGTACTTGGGACTTAGGACTCATATTTCATATGCTATTACGAAGAATGTATCAGTTATAGTTGGGAAGTAATTACTTAATATTAGTAGATATATTTTTACGCAATTTCTAACAGATACGTAAGTTATTCAATGAGTCATTCAAAATATATATAAAAACCAATTATTATGGGTGGTTACTTCTTATTTTTTTAATCTTCCCCTAAAAATTCGATACTCTTTTCATAGATTTTCTTCAAATTTTTAAGCGAAAAAATAACAGTTTCAGGCGCATCATGGTGGAAATCCTTCATGATGGATGTAGACTATTTGATTTTCCACAAAGAGTATTTTTATTAAGACCTTGGTTTCGTTATACCGTGACACCTTATGGCATTACGCTGTAATGAAACCTAGGTCGTAATAAAAATATTCAATGTGGAAAAGAAAACTGTTTTTTTCATCATTTTATAAGCTAAGAAAAATTAGGTTTTCCGAAGCTTCTCCAAATTTTCGTGATAGTTTTCTGTCGAGCTATTTTCTCAAGTTTATGATTTTAAAAGTCACTGGGGACCTAATCAGATGGATGCGGTGGATGTTTTAATAATTGTGACTTTAATTCCATAATTTTCACCATCGAAATTACACAAGTGTGCACCCGTCTTGATGGCAGAGAATTTTCTCTTTGCCAAAAGAGGAAGTTATCTCTTGATTTCTTCACGAAAACGCAACACTAACGATGTATGATACTCTCAATACATAGTTTGTATTCTTTGCAAGTATGATTCCGCGTGCAACCTAAAAGACTGAGGTCATCACTTTGTCGGCCGATTTCACCTTCTTTGGAGCCGAATCGCCTGTAGAAGTCCACTGTTCCTTTGTCTATGGAGCGTAGTAGAGTATCTTTGCTTCGTCTACAGTTGTGTATCGACGTAGAAACTCGTCAGGATTGCGCCAAACCTGTCGAACTCGATTACCTTAATTCTTCACTGAGTGCAAAACGCAGCACCAATCTCACCGAGATTTTTTTTCCAGACCTTATTCATCGAACAAAATCGAAAACACGGTACCTTGTATCAAGATGGCCTCAACTATATCATTAACTTTCAAATCGCTCGATTTGGTTCAATTAGATTACTAAAAGCTGTATCGTGGATTTTGTCAATCATTTTGGATGGAGTCACTTCCACTGGACGTAACGAATCATGTTTGTCACTAGTGGATTCACGGCCACATTATCACATGCATCACATCAACTCATGCACCCAATTGTGTACGGGTGCAAAAAAGATTAGATGTGCCATGAACATTATGCAACTCGGCTCTGATCCCTTCCAGTATAAGCGTATAAAATAGCAGTTTATAATCACCGCACGAAACTCATTTTTTCCATTGTTCTAAATAAAAATAAGTGTATTGCTTCAATCGAATATGAAAATGTAACCACGTGAGGGTATTCGAGTAATATAGTAAACGTATTTAAGTAAGAGCGTGAAACTTTATCGATGTATTTTCCACTCATAACTACTACATATATTAATTAATAATAGACAATTAATAAAGTAAATATTTATTAAATGTCTGCTGGATAAGATATTAACAATTCACTTCGTGCTGAATAGCCATATAATAGGAATCAAAGACATGAATCGTGAAATCAGGAATAATATTCGTAGCGTGTAAATTAGCTGTTTCTTGATGGGATGGATACAATATCTTTTATCAAGAGTGTCATTGGTTCCCTCAGGTATAAATAAAGATTTTTTGTTGTGTATGCTCGTTGGTTTCCCCTGGTCGAAGGGAGTACACTCGGGTGCGAAGGAAATGCTACTTCTCCTCTCTTCTCTCGTCAGTCGACGGTTTATTTGCTACGTGCCTTCTCAATCGCGCTCACCTTTGACACCAGAGTGGTGGCTCTTAAGGGTGGGTTATTCAGGCGCCTTGTGTTCCTACACCCATTTCGTCTTTCCTTTTTTTTGACCATAAGCTTTATCGTGCACGGTCGTGCTGACTTTCATTGTTTTTGCGTGTCCATCGATCTTCACTCCCACTCCGCAGAAGTTCTCTTGGAGACTTTGTGACACCGTCCACTTTCAACCGTGAAAAGGTTTTTCATGAATACAAAATATAGAATACATTCGATCCAAACTGAGTCTAGTCATATATAGTGAGATATTTAACCAACATCTTGGGCCTGTACCCGTGCTTTTTAAGTGATAGAACTAAGGGACAAAATGTCTTGAATACTCTGCACGGGAAACGTGACAATTACCATTTTCAGCGCGATAAAAGTTACGCATATCAAAAGTAGACTTCACCGCGTGAGACAAACAATACTAGTGTCAATGGGGAGGTCTTCTACGTGCCACGCATATTCTGGCAGGCATATGTGCCAATAGAGATCCATCCAAAGTAAAGGGGCAGAGGATCTTTATTCCATTCGCCATTACGACCCACAACAGTACTTTCTGTATTTCAGTTTGCGACCATGGATCTTCTGATGGTACCCAAAATTTTCATGATTAAATTGCAAATTGCTTTGTTAATTTCTGTGGAACTAAATTTAAAAAAAGAATTTATATTATTAATCCACCAGATTAGTAACAATAATGCATGATAGTTACGAAGAGAAACCAACGGTTACGATTGAACAACGGGGCTACGAAGAAAAAGTAACTGTGATTAGAACCTTTGCGGGCATGTATCATTTCCGAACCAGGAAACTAACAAAGATTTAAAAAAACAAAGGATCTGCGGATTAAAGAAGAAAGTCATATTCTTGTAGCAATGTACTAATATCTAGTTCGCTTACCAGATAAACAATATGTGCTGATAAATAATTAAATTACGACGGCATCTCTTCTCCGCCTAATACAGGATTGTGAGTCAACAGTAGAACATGATGGGTCATACGAAAATATTTCCCACAGCAGAGTGAATGAATTAAATCATTTTACCGATGTTGCCAAACTACGCTAGAAGTTGTTCCGGCATAGTAAAGAATCGGAATATTATTTTGATTCGTTTCAATGCCTTGTGCCGAGTGAAGTTGAAGTATATAAGCAGTGACCTGAATATCCTCTAGAATATTATTTTGTAAAATAGAGTTCATTTTAAAACGTCAGCCGAAAAGGGTGTGGCATTTGACCTCTTTCTACGATAGAAAGGAGAAGAAGAAACTAAGGAATGCACTTAAAAAACAAAGCGACCTAGGAGATGAAAAATTGATGTTCGATTGGGTTTAATTGTAGTCTATTTCTGTTCTACCCGAGGAGAATATATAACAAAATTTACCTTGTAATATATCATATTTATCCGTTTTCGGCTTATACGGTTTATTTTTCATAGTCAAGTAAATCTACTGTATTAAAGATTCAATATACGAGCACTTTTGACGAGTTTTAATCCGGTCTGTTATCTGTTCATATTTCGATGGGAAGAATTATGTGTAGAATAACACGGATTGAAAATTAGCTAGCCCACAAAGCCATTTATTTCATTGTACCCTATTTGGAAAAACTTCTAATTACAGGAATAATTTCATGGCTCCTTATTTTGAGCCAAAATTTTCCTCTTTTTAAAAACTTATTATCTTCACCTAAAACGAAGACCAGTCAGTGAACTTAATTTACCAAATAACCAAACATTTTATTTTAAGACTTATTTACCCATGCATTTGCACCACAAATAATCTAAAAGCATCCAGAATGTTGTCTGTCTGCTCCGAAGTGCAACTCATTTACATAGTTTTCAACTGCTGACCAGTAATTTATGTAAAAAAATTCAATTCAAAAGAAAAACCATATTGTAGTAGTAGCAAAAAGAATTGGCGACCAAGAGCTACGTTTATTTTCACCATAGAATGGAGGGTTATCTGGTAGGAATCAAATGTTCAGGGAATATGAGATGAGTAGAAAGAAATCCGGAAACGGAATTAACCTACTCTTAATAATAAGTGCCAAGGGTCACAAAATTTAACGTCCCATCAAACGGATGGCTTGCTCCAATCGAAGTGCTTTCCGCATAGAACCGCAAGTATTTATACCAATGAAAACTCTTTTCCCCTCATGGATTCGAACTCACATCTTAGGGGTCGAAAGCCAGTGCATTACTAACTGCATAAATCGTATCTCCGGTTAAGCATACGGATAAATTTATCCGAAGGTTCAAATCGGATCGGGGTTTTCAAAATGAGACTGGGAGATAAATGTATAAAATAGAAATAAAAGGAAAAGGGGAAGTCGATTTTCCTTAACTTCTTCAGATTGTCTCAATTACCACTGTAGTTTAGGAATAGAATTATTGCTTCTGCGTCGGCGTCTGACTCATTCTATTACATTTATCTTTTTGTGCAAGTCGAACGAGCAATCTCCCTGCTTCCAGGTGCACACGACAGAGAATGTCCAATAATTTTGGAACAGTCCAGTTAGTTCAAAGCGGCTGTTCCTGAAACGGGCACTCTACTGGAATTCGGACCGAGACAGTGGTGAGCGGGTCGGCGTTGAGCGCTCACCCTTCCAGCGAAGAGCGGGATATAAGAGTGAGTGCGGCGACAGCCACCCGTGCCCCACACCACACCACCACGCTCCCATGCGTTGACCGCCCCAGGGCCGCATCGCTTGGCAAGTCGGTCGTCCCTGGCGCGGAAGAAGAGATAGGGGGCGATTGGGGAAAAGGACTCCACGGCGCGGATGGGTGCGGATAGGCGCGGAACCTAATGCTAGGGAGCCGAAATGTCTTCGGACATCACGGAGCGGCGATACCCTATCTTGGGTCCGAAATCGTCCAGAGCGCATGTTTTTTCCCCTCTCCCGAGACTGAAATGGAGAGTATGTTGGAGCGTGTGGGGCTGTGTGTTTTGTGGGTGCGAAATATTAAAGAAGAAGGGCGAGGAGAGGGAGGGACTGCGGCGAGAGGGGAGGGGGGGCGGGAGGGAAGCTCACCCCGCCCCTCCCCTCTTGCGACACCCGAGGGGGCTTAAAAGCTAACAGATAGCGGAGGACATTATTCAAAACAGATGTCGTCCCCACTGCTACTCCTCCGCCTCCCTGCCCCCTCCCACCCGATTCCTGGCTACGCCCAACCAGCCAGCAGCCCCCCCCGCCTCCTATCCCTCCCCTTCCGCGCGACATTCCCCCTGGGGTATTTAATTACGGCAAAAAAATAAACAGGAGCTCAGGAGAAAAAAGAACCATGGAGTGGGGCGGTTGCGGGGCGACAGATCCAGGGAAAGGGGGCAAAGGGATTTTAAGGCGACGGTGGGGGGCACGGGGGTGGGAAGGAGTAAAAGGGACGTATTTGTTGTGAGAGGGGGTTTGTTGGGTTTGTAGGGATTTATTTGGCGCACTTGCGTCGTGGGGGCATTGGAAGGAGAGGGATTGGATTGGATTAGATTATATATAAATTTATTATTCGCAAACAAAAAGAATGCTGAGTGGGGAATGATAATATAAAAGTTTAATTCTTGTGATAAAGTTTAAGGATGTTGGATTTTATATCCAAATCAAAGGTTTGATTGAACATCCACGTCCAGGAATGTATAGTATGGACCGACATTTCTCTTATGTAGGCTTCAGTGCCAACAATAGCATGTACGTCATCAGTTTTTAACAGAAGCAAATGTGAGCTTTCGCCTCAAACTCTCTATTTGCTTTGGCGTTCCCCAAAATATCAAACCATTTGTATTGAATCGAGCATTCCATTTAAGCTGTACGTTGTCACTCAATTATATGGATTAAACAATGTGAATTTAATTTGTGATCATTGGCTCTTGACCTCGCGGGTTACTTAGTGGTTTCAGACACAGACATAGGCGTAAGAAAGACCAATTGCAGTACATGGAAAAACAATGGTGATAATGATGACGGCACTAAATTGAATTTTCGCAGTCGAAAAAAAGGAGAAAATGTGCTACCGTGGTGAATGATTTTCAAACTGTGAAACTTTGTCATTTCTGTGACGTCAGAAGGGGTGACTCCGCTAAAGTAACTGTCACGGAATTCCTAGCAATTATTTTAATTATAAAAAATGGAATTGAATTAAATCAAAGAGAAAGCTGTGGTTTTCCCTTTAAGATGATAGACATACATGTAATCTATGCTTTCTATATTTCTTATGATATACGGTTATTTCTTATACTTATTCATCGACTTAATTGGGTGAGGTTGAGACTGATAGCCCCTTCTTCCACCTAACCTTTACATTACAGATATTGAAGACGATTACATACAACCAAGCCCTAGATAAAGGAAAATCCACCCAGGCGGGAACCGAACCCGCGACCTCTGGGTTGGTAGGCGAGGACGTTAACCCGTCGCCACTGAGACCGGCAATACGGATGAAGACCGACGGTTAAAGATTGGCATGCACCCTCAATAAAATAGAGAAGTACTCCTTTTTTATTCTCTGAAACTATGATTAACCATTGAAAAAGAAATAAAATTAAAGCTTACAGAAAATCCATGTAGATTCAAACATATTTGGAATAGTACGTGGGGTCTTCTTCAAAAGACTTATCGATTGTCATTAAAAATCAATTTTCGGAGCCTTGGTTGGAAGCACCTAGTGTAACAAATGTTTACTATATCAATGATTAAGTATATTTATTACTGAGACATGTTTGTCGGGACGATAAAAATAGTTTTTTGGAAAAATAAGCAGTAGCCGGCGGTAGCGTTGATTAAAAGTTAGGGACAATTCGAGAAATCAACGGCTAAACCTCATTTGACTAATATTTTTAAAAGCTGACTTCCGCCTCACCAAAACTTGTCTACTCGATACCCTTCTACGACTGGTCATTCATGAAACACTGTAATCATTGGATTTTGAGCGCCTGTACGCTTAAGCCTCGATGATTCTCTTCAAAGGATCCTTTCGGAGCAATCTTCTTTGATGGAAACCGTACAGTAACTCAAACAAAAGTCTCTTTTCTCTGTAAACATCCACTATAGAGATGTACTCAATACCTCCCTCTCTAGTTCCTTTGTTTTCCCACTTAAATGTAGTGAAAATAAGTTCTCATTTGCCTCACGCCAAGGTGCAGAAGAGATTAAATATGCAGTTATCAAATAGGAAAGCATTGATACATATATAGTTAATATACACCATAATCGTCAACGGCCAAGTGACATCCTGCCACAGTACGGGGTCATTTTGTCATGCAGTATTTGTAATTTCTTTAAGAATATCATTAGAATGTCAATTTTTTAGTTTTCCTTGATAAAAATTCACAACGAATGAATGAAAACAATCTGAAAACCACAAGTTTTCT
The DNA here is from genome assembly GCA_037158775.1 of Hetaerina titia. NCBI lineage: Eukaryota > Metazoa > Arthropoda > Insecta > Odonata > Calopterygidae > Hetaerina > Hetaerina titia. Next base: position 11,929,701 of record CM073778.1, on the reverse strand, counting down.
AGCATTATAAGCAATCCAAAAAAAAACATATCAATGTTCTTTCCCCATGGCGTGTGCGTTACTACATCCGCTGTTCAATGGAACAGATAATCCAGGAGCGGTTGATCCTTACATATCCAAGATAAGTGAAAAATTAAATTAAAAAAGTAAATTACATTCTGAAAGGATCACCAGTCGATCATCGAAATCACAAGTAATTAAGAAAAAGGTTAAATATGAATTTCAAAATACATTTTAAAATGTGACCTTTCGTGCTGTTTCTTTGCTCACAAAAAATAAATAATTCCTTTAATACGAGCTAATAATATCACTACACAACTGGATGAATATCCATTGCAATATTTTTCTTTAAAATTATACAGAAATAGGCACTATTTGAGTAGCTCTGTGTACATCGGATTTAAGGTAATATTCTGCAGAAATAATATATGAAGTAAATCACACGAAATATGTAATTATTTACATACATACTACAGTGGATTCTATACTATTGCTTACCCACCGAAAGGCCCAGTTTAAAATCTGGGCGAATATGAAAACTCGCAGCAACATCATAGCTGTGTGAGTTCAGTCAGCTGATCCTTCTGGGAGATCGAATACCGCCCAGAAAAAGGAACAGGCCTTTATAATCCTGAATGAGCGAATTTCACACTCCATTGGTCTGAAAACGAGGTGGACTATTACAGTGGTTTTTTAAAGGTATCCGAGATATTTTCTGCACTTAAAAACAAATTAAATGAGTGATACGCCCCAATTATTTAAACACGGTACAACGACCTTATAAATTACATTAATATACCTATGCCATCGGTTATGGCTGCGGGCTTGATAGAATTTGGCATCGGGACATCATGCACAAAATGTATCTTGGAGCTAGAGAAATTTAGTAAATGCAAATCAAAATTGATTCCAAAGAGACTATTTCAAGTTTACAAAACCAAATATGCAAAACCTAAGGTAAACAAATTATCTCTAAAATTTTTGCGTGGCATTAGGAGAACTTGATGCGCAACGTCTACAATATTTATAAGGCTGCCTAAGAAAAACCGAATTATGATAATGGAAAAATTGCCCGTATATGTTTTCAAATAGATCTTCTTTAGGAAAAGATTTATTACTAAAATATGTTTTTCAAAATGTTTAAATGCTTTTAAAAATTCAATTTTCTCTAAATTTCCAAACTTTTGGAGTTTACGGTCATTTAGTGTCTAGAAAAATCGCAAGTGTATATTATCACGATCTACTGATTGTAAGACGCTACCCAATGGCGCATATTGGTGTTTAGTTGGCCAGTACTATGTCTCATAAAAAATATATTACCTTGGACATTATAAGAGTATTGCCCCGAAAATGCATGGGAATTGATTCTGCATTGATGTATGCAAAAATAAAAGAACGTAGAGTATATCTTAGGGGTGGCATTTTAGGGAAATTTTGAATATTTTACGTTTACTTTCAATAACTCCGTATTGCGTGGGGCAACGTGCACCCCCTAAGTCCAACCCAACCTACAGGTTTATAACGGCCATTTCCTTGCAGAAACTCCATTATAACAATAATATGATTTGTCAAACTCCAGTATGAAACAATCTTACTATGCAGATAATATGAAGCAATACAAAAAGGAGCTAAGAAATGCATCGCAGATGGAAATTCCCACCAATAATAATGATAGAACATGCATGCAATCGGTGTAGAGAGGGCAGAACCATGGACCCTATTTCCGAGCATAAAATATGAGTTATGGAATACAAGTGAATATTCATGACTAAATAAAGTAAGAAACCCTATTGCAATGACTATGAAAAATAAGGCAGTGTATGGAGCACAGCATAAGAAAAAGTAGCAAGTGTCCCAGAGATGAGTATGTCTAGATAATCAGCTATCAGTAAATAGCTTAAGGTGGAAATATACTACTGATTCAAACACCTAACGGAGTTGTTTGCTGATGATGATGAAGTATGCAATCCAGCGATATTTTAAAGGTCATTCGAAATGTTTACCAATTGAATTTACATTTGCCATATCGGATAATCCATTTATGGTCGTAAATATGCACTAGAGCCCGATTAAGGGGAGAAAGGCGAAGGGAACAGATGGGAAAGGATGAGGGAGTCTGTGTCCGCTTCATGTGTGTGCGTTTGTTTTTGTGTTCGTATGGGATTTTTCGGAGATTGGAGGGGGCGACGTTGGGGGAGAAATGGTGGGGAGGAAAATGGGGGGGACAGTGCGTGCGTGAAAATACGTGTGAGTCCGGGTGTAATCTCTTCCAAGGGTGGGATTAGGGGACCACCACCGCGGCACGCTGAGCGAGCCGAAGACGAGGAGTTCCAGAATCATACCTTGCGGGATGATTGGGTACGGGTGGGTTGTTTTAGGACGAGGACGCAAACGCTTTAGCGGCTACTATTTAAATCATTGAAGAGGAAAAAGGGTCGAGTGGCACGGGGAGTATAAAACGTAAATAATGCCACTGTGTAATTTCATGTAAACAAGCACCGTTTGCGACGCTTTTCGGCTGATTCATTTTATTTTGCAGCTTTGCTTGCCTTTATTTAGGTTAAAAATATGGGTAATGTGAATGGGCACAAGAAAACAAACCTTTACATCTTAGTCATGCTAACTAATTTTCAGCTGTATCTGGTAGTAATAATTTCAGTCAGCTACAATAAATAGGAATCTAAGACACATGACAAACCATCATGTAGGAGGATTCCTGTTTTTGACCGAATTTCATAGTAAAAATTCAGCAAAAATTTTAGATTAAATGAAGAACCTTTCCACTGTTCTTAGACAGTGAAAAAATACTTTGTGTTCTTCATTTATTGGACGCGAACTCCCAAAAATTTGAATCAGAAACCATCGAAAACAAAAAATTTAGAATTTAATTTGGGAATGGCAAAAATTCTACCAGGTGCATTGAATAATATGATATTTTGCAAGTGATACGCTTACAGTTAGAGAACGATAGTTTGAAGTTATGATATATAATAGTCTTCAATTACATTTTATATCACGAGATAGGTTGTAGTCTAGTGACTTGAGAGGTAATTGAGCTTTTGACATATGCGTCTTATAAAAGCAATATTTCTATAAATAAATCGTAGCTATCCGGTACCTAAGGATTGAAAAGAGTTTATGGTTCATGGAATTCGATATCTAAAAGGTTGTATTAATCCAAATTGTTTGTTATATTTTTCAAATAATGAAAAATTACTATGATAATAATCTCACTATTGTAATTTCCATTTTAATAGCTACACAAGTCTGTTGCCACCTGCAACTTAATGTTGAATGTATGAATAACTGTGACTTAAGTCGACCGTCATGGTTTAAAATCCAAACGTCTAATATTGCGAGCATCATGAAATACCAAAGGAGAGTCAACCCGGTCACGCAGAACTCGGGGAATGCCATAGCAGGGCAGCATCAGAAATCAATGACGAAGTTCAATGACAACATTTACTTTTCATTTAAACGCATATCAATTCGTTATATATCACGCTGTTATATGCGAAATGCATTAGGTTCAATTATTCCCTTAAAAAAAGAGTATTCTTTAGTATAATTAGTTATAATGATTCTTGACTGAGGAAATTTACATTAAAATATTCTAATCTTACCATGAGGAGGTATGACACTCTAATGGATTTACATGGCAACGGCCGATAGGGGCTTTTCTAATATTCTTTCAATAACTTCACTCAAAAATTTTCGTCCACGAGCTTCAACATCTAACGAATTCTGATGCCGATATGGATGAGTTACTAAGATAATACATAATATACTGAAAGACGGTTTGCAAGAATATAATATTTGAGAAACGGAAGTTCTTAAGTAGCACCGCTAACCATAAAACAAACTAGACGGTTGCATTTCCTTTATTAACCAATGAACGTCTCAATTTCCATTGTAAGAGCCAAGTTTATCAAAGTAATTAACAAAAGTTAGGGAGTTTGTCAAAGAGGATGAGTTGTACACATTTTTCTCTGGGGCGGGAGCAAGCGAAAACTCAAGAGACGACGAAGCATTACTATCCCGCCCCAGTCCCCGGGGGAGGGTGCGTACCCATTAAGCGCGGGAAAGATGACGTAAATGATTGAGAGGAACCGGGGAAAGTAGTCCTTCGAGAGAGCAGAAGGAGGAAAGCAGAAGAAGAGCGGAGGAAGGGGGAGGGCCCCCGGGGCCTTCTATCGGACCCTCAACGCAGGCACGGAGAGCAAATAAAACATCATCCCGAAATCCCTGTGGGGAGGTCGGGAGACATTTTCAACCCTCATCCTCCGCTGAAACCCCTAACCCCTCACCCCCAACCCTCCGAAGTCAACTTTCTAACCCCCTGAACACTGGAGCCAAAGCGCCTCCCTCTCACACCCCCGACGGCACCCCCGTGGTGTGGAGACGCCTTAGGAACCGCCCTGATTTCGGCGGGAGACTTTTCGCGACGGGCAAAACTTTCACTTTCCACAGCCCACGCATCTCGGAGAGCGGGAAAGGGGTGGGAGGATACAGAGTGCCCTCCCTCCATGACTGAAACTGCGATCGCTCTCCCAGCGGGAGGAGACAAGGAAGGCAGGGATAGGACACATCCGAGTCAATCGCGACACAAAGACAATGTGGTTCTCTAAGAACACGAGGCAAAGTCTCTCGCAGGAGGGGGAATATGAAGTATGTCTAGCTGTAGTAATTACCTGCACAATGAATTCTGAGGAACACACTTCGAAGTGCAATGCTTTGAGGGAGAGACCTGTTCTGAAATTGATCTCCCAGATGATTTCACTCATTGCAGAGAGGACGCATCAGTTACATTTCCTCATTTGTAAGATGGAATCGGTGTACATTTCGAGGCACATTCCTAATCAAGATAAATGCTGCATTACAGAAATGCAAGCAGGAACCGCGAGAGACGTTTGATGATGCTCCTTCCTCCAATTAGAGCCGGAGAGTAATTTTGGGAGCAAGGAAGTAAGATGCGTGCAAATATAGGATGCCGGATGGATGCTCGGCAACCTCAACGTAGCATAACGCCAACCGAGTCAAAGGCTAATATTTCACAAACCACAAATTCTATAATTGATGAAATATGTAAGCTAGCTTAAATTTCGTCGAGCTCAATAAAATATTTTCTACCCAACCATGCCAAGCATGAATCTACGTATACTGACCGTATTTTGGCCGTCTCGTTTTTAGTAAATGTATTACCACCGACACAGGTCAGACGCCAAGTGCCCAGATTCCTGTTTCTTCAGTATTATGAGAAGTGTTTTGCCCAGGAACTTAGTAAATATGAATAACTTGGAACAAGTGCTTGGGTCTCGCTATCATATCACGGGCATTTGTAAATTTATAGGTAAGTATTTTTAAATATATAATATTGGGCTGTGTTTTTTGAAGAGAGGCAAAATATTTATTTAGCGGTTGTGTCCATCCCAATCCTACCTTAACCGGGTGATTACCAAATAATTAAAATCATGGGTCACTCTAGCTAGAGATAGATAAGTCTTAGTTAGGTCTTAGTTAGTCTTTATTTTGGGGTGAAATTGAAACTATGGAATCTCTTCCTGCCGCCTAATCCCTCGTCACACATTTACAAGATTATACTTGCAGAAAAATTCCGCTAATGCTAAGGACACGTCAGTTGCAAATATAAATAAAATTAGTAAACACACTATCTTATTTTATCATAGAAAGGATTGAAATGTTGAAAAGATATATTGTCTTATAGAAATTTGAATACATTGAAGATTTATAGGAAATTGTTATAAAATGGCGTAAGAAAAATGTTATTTTGCATTGATAAGACTATTTTTAATATGCAGAAAGGGTGTAGAATTCACAATAAAAAGTGTTTAGTATTGTAATATGTAACTTTTAAAGAAGACCTAATAGCTTCTTCTAAGTGGTTGCTAAAAAGTAGGTGTAACATGATTGCATAAAACACTAGGATTGGCGGTCCTCCAAACAAGGAGATAAGAACCAAGGCTAACAATTTTGGAAAGGTATAGGACATTTCTGACTGAAAAAATAATTAACTTCACCATTTAAATTAGTTAGTCACGATTGTAATAATGAAATTTTTTCTGCCCAGAATGCTAATGATTTATGTCTCTTAAACAGTAATTCATCAAGCCAGTCGAGAGCCGTCTCAGGAATACCTGTGTGCTAAAGGTATTCATTATCTAGCAATTATTCATTTTTTGCCCATTTAAACCTAATGTGCAGGCACTTTGGAGCTGAAAAATAACCAAATATTTAGTATTTTTTGACCCGAAAGCTATTTAGGTTTGTTATTTGATCGAGATACCGCTTAGGATTTTGACAATAGAATAATGACATTAAACACCTATGTTTCTCAGTTTTTTGGTAGCATGCCATTATGAAAAAGATAGCTGAAGTCCTTGTAATAGGTGTGGTGATTTATTGTAATACAAGGAAAAAATATTAGTAAAGGAGATTAACTCAATTGAAAAAAAGACTGTTGGAACAATTTCAGAGAGTAAAAATCATTCGCCTTGACCGGGATTCGAACCCGGATCCCTCGATATCCGGCCGAGTGACGGTATTTCGTCACAACATCTTGTTCCTTTAAAGCCCCCAAAATTTCAGAGTGTAAGAGGACGTCTCGGTAGCTTAAATGGTTAAAGCACTCGGCCGGATATCGAGGGATCCGGGTTCGAATCCCGGTCAAGGCGAATGATTTTTACTCTCTGAAATTGTTGCATTATAATACACACATAGCGGATGACTCCGTTAATAGTTACTGTTGCGGCATCTCCCGCAGTTTCTTGAAAAGACTGTTGGAATATTTTCCCAGTCAGACAAACTACTGTATGAAAGTATTGGCTCCCCTTTTATGCTTTTAATTGGATTTCTTATCCATTTCCAATCATTTTAAAGTGACTTCATTGCATTTTAATGATCATTGAACCATTCAACTTTAGCGAATTGATTTTAACTCACTAAAAACAATGATGCTTCCCTATTGGTTGAAGGTCTGGAAATCGTTCTCAATACAGAAAGCGTTTAGAAATTCTTGTGGAGTTTACGGGCAGCGTCCAACCTTTTCCGAACTTTCCGAGATACACTCGGAACAGTGCAGAAACTGCAGCTGAAGGACCAAAAGGCTTTGAATACATTTCTCCAACTCCGTCCGTCAAAGCCCTGTGGGACGGATGCATAGTGCATGCTAACAATATGCCTGCGAGGCAGATAGAACACATGTAAATATATTCCCCTTCACCGAGAAACCACCGTAAAAGTTACCAAGTGCGCGAATGGTATAAAGTATTGGACCCGGTCCGGGTTGATGGTCCCCTCCCATCCTCCGCCCTCCCGTATTCCACCCCCTCTCTCTCCCACTCGTCTCCCGTCCCACCCCCGCCCGCAACATCCTCTCGGAACACGTCAGAGCCCCGGTGATATTTTCTTCCATTTCTCGGAGACTTCTCTCACCCTCGCCCACAAACTCCCCTACGAGCCCCGCACCCTGAATTTCTCCAGCCCAGCCCCCGGACTCCTCAGCGTGCGCTCCTCCCCCTTTGGAAAATAAGGAGGAGGAGGAAAATCTTCCAAGGCGAAGACGAAAGAAGACACTCCGGATATTAAAGATTGCTCCTTGGATTCCTAAAGGTGAAGGGCAAGCGGGGAGGGGGAGAGGGCCGGGGGGAGTTATATTTGGCGTCGGATGGGGAAATGGGTTCGGAATATGAGCCGCCCCCTTCCTGACCCACCCTGACCTCATCACGAGGGAGGGAGGACGATCTCAATACACGCCAACTCCCTCCTTCTCTTCCGCGACCCTCCACCGCTATCCTCAGACTTGGAAACCACCGCTGGAAGGAATCAACCAGGAGTTATCGAGAAGAAGCGCTCCGTTCCAAAAAAATATAGCATAAAAGACTGAGGAAAACACGACTCCTGATCCGAAAATATTGGTCCGAGGAGAAGTCTTTCTCCGAAACGGTAATCGCCACCGTGAAAATAATTGAACCAAGCATGATGCGAATTAGAATCGCTACTGAATATTACACACCAAAGTATTTCAGCGTTCAAATAGCACAATAGCCGATTTATTTATTTTTAAATATTAATTTAGTTTTCTTATATCATATTAGTGATATTCATCCTCAGTTAAATTTGCTTTTCTCCGTGGTTTACTCCTTGTATTTCTAGTCTTAAAATTGCCAAAAAAAATGAAAGGTAGATAAAAATAATTAATTTAAAAAAGCCTTATGTTTGATTTGGAACCAACTCCATTTAGGACCAACCCATCAAGGACGGGAGAGTAAGGAACATCCGGTGAGAACCGAAACCAATCGTTTACATCACTTTCATTCTGTAAAATACTCTTTTCTAGATCATTTATCATTGCTTATTCAAAATAGCAGTGTCATTATAAACGAACAATTTAAAAGGCTCTCTTTTCAAGGAAAGTGAATTTCACATGTCTTCACGTGAAATTAACATATCCTCTTTTTGAAAACCATTTTTCAAGAAAATACATACTAAAGGCATTCATAAGTGTGAACAAATGCCCTAAATAACAGAGTCCTTTTTAACCTCCTTTAATATACTCGTTTAATATGCATAGATTGTGTTCCAAAAGTAATGAATTTAAATTTAGCGCGCCGCTCCTATCGGTCGGAGTAAGATCAAACTACTTTAAGTAGGTGAGGGGGAACTTTACTATGAAACCGGTCTCAGTGCTCTCCAAGCTGTGGAAGCGGCAGAACGTCAGTTATTGTAAACCTCTGCGCACTGACCGTGTCACGAAAAAAATGGAATCGACGATCGAGCAATGCTACGCGATTCGTATTGTTACTCAAGATTTAGCGTTGAGTAAAGCGTGCGTCAAGCTGGTGCCCTAGGTGTTTGCCACCACGAGCTACGAGCTCGCGAGTTCCTGGCAAAACACCAGATACCAACGCTACCCTACCCTACCCCCCATAGTCCTGACGTCGCTCCAGCAGGCTTTCTTTTGTTCCGTTTTGATTAAGGTAGCCCTGAAAGGAATCCGTTTTTCGTCCATAGAAGAGACCCAATCAGCCCTGACGAAGGACTTACGAGAGGTCCCCGAAGACACCTTCCAGGGCGCGTATCGATCATGGAAGAGTGGCTGGAATAAATGTGTAGAAGCCCAAAGAAAGTACTTTGAAGAATTTTAAGTGTTTGTGAAAATCGGTTCAATGAGTTACTTCATAAAAAAATTATTGCATTACTTTTGGAACTCACTCTTTTTAACTTTGGCTATTACTCGACCATACTCAAGGCCATCGACTGTCTTAGGTAATGAATAAAGAGATTGTTAGTAACTATTACGCCGAAAAAATAATGTTCTGAAGTAACTTGGCATGTTCAATTCATTTTAATATATTCATCTTCTATAGCACCTAATTCACAACTATAACTGCCAATTCTAAATATATACCTCATCCGTTTGAAATAACTCTCACGTTTCATATAAATAAATTAGTGGACAAGTCGTCAAGTATCATGTTTACACAAATGTTTGGCCCATGAGCAATATTTAGCAGTCTTTAATTATGCTAGGAAGTAGTTCATTGTTCACTAATGAAGTGGTTCTTCGGGCTGTGAGCATGGATTAAGAATTGCTGCGCGACGCTAATGAAATTAGCTGAGCGGATAATAATTGAACGCAAATGCGGATTACCTATAATTCTCTGACAGATGTGCAAAAGAGAAACTCATTTAATTTGTAATATGCATAACCTGATCTCACAGTATTATAGTTATAAGGTCCCTAACTAAGCCAAACTGAGTAATACAATTAGTTTCAGGGATTACGTTTTAATTTCAGAATGAAATTAATATCGCGGCAGATATAACTCTTTTAAACGCCAAAATCCAAGGATTAATATTTTGCATAAAGTATCCATGACGATTGTTATTTTGGGCTATCGCTGACGGTTTCTATGATAAGCAGTCACCATCTTGCATCAGAAAAAATCGTTGTTGCCAACATTCTGAGATTAGGAGGTGGAATAATAGAAATGACAAATTAAAGAGAGAATAAATCAACATCATGAATCCAAAACAGTAATAAAAAAGCGAAGGAAGTTGCGATTTGAGATTTCAGTGAACAGATTTCAAGCATCAAGAAACAATTTATTAATGATGACCATTATTTCCTTCCGTAAATAAAGCGTACTGAAGAGGATATGAGGCTTTGAATGACTTCATAGACAACTATTTAAACTTAAGAAAAGAGTTGTAACAAGAAATCATCCTAAGCTGTAAGAAATAGTATAGGATAAACTGATGTTGAGTCTTAATGCTGATACTATATACCCCTTCCACATGATTAGAACACAGTAGACTCTGGTGAGTTTGTTAGTGTCGCGTCACCGCGGTGAGGGCAACGAGAGATTTCGTTATACATCGTTTTATCGAGTCATTTGGGGATCGTTCGGCTGGCGAGTGGATAAGTGTTGAAGCTACGCACCAGAATATCCGGATATCCGTACCGAAATATCCGGATAGACTTCCAATCGTGCCTGAATGACCTCGCGTAATACTCTCAAAGTCCTTCCTCGGCGATACACTGGAAGTGTCGTTTGGGCAAAACTATACCCGTGATTTCGTTCATTCTCCTCTACCTCTTCTATCCATAACCCACTCTGCCCTCTGTTGCTGGAACCTTGACCCTCTCCCGTTAGCTGGATGAACAGGTATCCTAACAAAAATATCAAGCGGGGTCATCCAGCAAGGACGACAGGCGACGATCACTGAGGCGAAAAAGCAAATCGGAAACTGGCGGTAGCGAGGCAGCGCTAAAATGTTAGATCCAAGAGATGGCACCGCAATCACCCGAGCCCGGGATTTCAATTCCCTGTATGTTCGAGTCGGCCGTGGGATAAACCGGGCCAGCGCAGGCGCTGTGGGCACGGAAAGCACGCCCGAAAGGCGAAGGCAAGCTATTCTTGCTTAATAGCGGATGCGTGGCGGATTAATTGATGCTTTGATTCACTCTGCGTGGCGCAGTCGGGGGCGACAACTTATTGCCGCGCGCCATCGAGCACATGACTATGTCCGGGGGATGAATGCATGGACTACATGCAATATTCGAGAGGGGAGAGAGCCCACGTAAATCGACAGGAGATGGGCGATTCCAATCCAATTCACCCGGAAATCGTTTATGCCCCCTAATGTGATTTACGATTTTTAAAACATGTATCGGCGATTTCGATTCGATTCGAACCGATTCCGCTGCGGAAGCCACAGCAATAGACACACTTTGCAAATATCTAACTCCCAGAAGCACCCCCTCTCACAGGCAATAATATTCAATAGATTTTTATCCATGATAGCGAATTTCCGAGCCAGTTCTGCTTTCAGCGTGGACTTACTCAGTGCTTCAGATTTATCAACTTCGATTGTAAACCAATCGATTCTCTCGATTCCGAGTTTTTTAACCTGCGTTGTTTCAAAGCATTATCGGATCTCTCGTTTCAATTCGTGTCGATTATCATCTCGAAATCGCCCACTCCCAAAGCCGTTCCATCTCCGCATGGGTTCTAACTTCCCTTTAATGAGTGGTCAGGAGAGAGGCTAGATTAGCAAGGGATTTCAAAGGTAACGATTTTTTCCACGTATGATATGGCGGGTACCTTCACCAAATGCCACTAATGTCACCAGAGACATCACATTCAGTAGGGTACTCAAAACAACTGGCCAACTGCTACCTTCGCTCGGTCACCCGCGGACATTGAGCTTCCAGTAATCCCAGACGTCAGAGACGGAGGGAGGGAGGTGGAGTCCTACCTATAGGTCTGCTAAACCAACAAATGTCAAGTTCATTAAATCGTACGTACTATAGAGGTCTAAACACTAGAAATACCAGGTTGAGAAAAGGAATCACTTTTGGAAGAGCCTAACGACAAAACTGTATTGACAATTTGATTTCAGGGTGAAATGATGTTAAATCATTTATGCCTTCACTGTTATTTGACAACCCTGCACAAGGAGTACAAGAATTGCCCCCACTTCTTATGATAGGCATAAGAAAATAATGACTTTCATCCAAGTGCCACAGGACTCCCACACTTCAGACAAATACGTTTCAAACGACCAATTTGAAGAATGCCAATGATAAGGTTCAAGGGTTAAATGTTTAATTCGCAAATTGGGAGAAACCTAGAGAGACATTCTGAGGCAAATCGCTCGAAGAGTGTTATTTCTTGTTTGTGTAAAATTAAAACTATTACAATCAATTGTGCGGACTTGCAAACTATTTTTATTAATTCGCAAGGAAAGAAATAATTTATCAGTTATTGGTTACTTATCGTATTTCAAGATGAGAAAATGCTACTTGGGCAATGATTGGAGGAAGAAATAGGCTACAGTGTAATGTGTAAAGTCTATTGTTGTTTATTCGACCGATTTGGCTCAAATTTGTAAAGTTCATGTTCATGGAATGAAGAACAATATATTTTTCCAAATGCTATAATGGTACCAAAATAAATGACAGTGGAAAATACATTGAGTAGTTCATTTCTACAATTGTTCTGAAGATAAATTAGTTTTTATGCTTTGCTCTAATATTTGAACTTCAGTAGAAGTAGATGTGTGTTCCTGAATGAACATAGTCATTAATCCTTTTTCAGAACTCTTATAAAATTTCCTATTATTAGGGATATTAATCGGTTAATTAATTGTGAGAAGGAGGTGACCGTCTGTCGAAACTCGTGTGTCCTTTCTTTGTGTTTCTATGCTTACTTTAAATTTAAACCAGAGTTTAAGCATATATATGTTTCGTCGCTAAAGCATTCGTTATATATATATATATATATATATATATATATATATATATATATATATATTCACTTTCTTGGAAAAGCCACGAACCTGCACAATAAAATTCACTAAATAGTCATAGCAAACACAGAAACTAAAACATATTAAAGAGGGACTCACTAGTTCTCGAATTTTCGGTGGTGCAACCACCTTTCTCAAGAGGAAGTAGGAGAGGTGGGGATGGCGGTGTGACACCGGATCTCTCCACTTGCCGGGCGGATGCTCTAAACCACCTTAGCTATCGAGGAACGATACTTTTACACTGAAATCTGCGATCTTATAAAGCGCCAAAGTTCTCCGAATCATAACCCAGAAGATGGCGTTAGGGAGCTGTTACACCCACCAAAGGAGAAATTGACAAACACAAGAGGAGAATGGACAGTAGGTTAGCAAGCATACAACATCATAAAGGATAGGAACGGTGCGTTTCATGGCACGCATTATTTATTCGCCACATGGCGGTATTTCGTGTTTGAATGTGTATTTGGCCAATGTGGCTCATCTCTTCTTCTGGCTATGCGTGCAATGAAACGCACCGTTCCTATCCTTTATGATGCTGTATGCTTGCTAACCTACTGTCCATTCTCCTCTTGTGTTTGTCAATTTCTCCTTTGGTGGGTGTAACAGCTCCCTAACGCCATCTTCTGGGTTATGATTCGGAGCACTTTGGCGCTTTATAAGATACTGACTTTTAATAATAAAACCACTTTACTTTATAAAGTAAAGTGGTTTTATTATTAAAATTCAGTATGAAGATTTTTCACCAAGTTACGCCAGAAACTGTTTTTTGCTTTATAAGATCGCAGATTTCAGTGTAAAAGTATCGTTCCTCGATAGCTCAGGTGGTTTAGAGCATCCGCCCGGCAAGTGGAGGGATCCGGTGTTCAAGTCCCGGTCGAGGAAAATATTTTTACATTCGTGATCTGCTCACATCCGCCATCCCCACCTCTCTTGTGTTCGTCCTTTATATGCGGTCCTTTACCATTTTCCTTATCTCTATTTCAATGTGAAGTATATATATATATATACACACACACATATATATATATATATACATATATATATATATATATATATATATATATATATATATATATATATATATATATACACATATATATACATATATACATATATATATACACACACACACACATATATATATATATATATATATATATATATATAGTCACTTTCTTGGAAAAACCACGAACGTGCACAATAATGTATATTCACTAAATAGTCATAGCAAACACAAAAACTAAAACATATAAAAGAGGGACTCACTAGTTCTCGAATTTTCGGTGGTGCAACCACCTTTCTCTAGAGGAGTTAGGAACAGAACTGAGGCAGAGGAGGGCCCGAAAGCAGTGGTAGGAAGGAAAAGGGGAAAATTGGGGAAAAGAGGGGAAAAGAAAGGAAAAGGGGGGAAAAAGGGGGGGAATGCATTCGAGGTGAGGGGTTTGGAGGGGTAGTGTATGGCGCGGGAATTTAGTGGGAAACTAGTGAGTCCCTCTTTTATATGTTTTAGTTTCTGTGTTTGCTATGACTATTTAGTGAATATACATTATATATACAAGACAAGACAAGACTCGTAAAAACTCTGATATTGAGCGTAGCTATGTACGGCGCGGAAACGTGGTCACTGAAGCAGGAGGATAGACGTAGATTGGAGGCTTTTGAAATGTGGGTGAGGAGAAGAATGGAGAAGGTGAAATGGACCGAAAGGAAAACAAACGAGGAAGTACTAGAGATGGTGGGTGAGGAGAGGGGTTTGTTGAGAGAAATCGTATGGAGGCAGGAAAAATGGATGAAGGGCGTATTGAGCGGTAGTGGAATGTTGAAGAGGGTAATAGAGGGGAGAATGTTGGGCAAGCGAGGTAAGGGTAGGAACAGGATAGGGATGTTGGACGGGATGAAGGGAGGAAAGAAGTACACCGAGAAGAAGAGGGACGTGATATAGATTAGTTTGATAGGTGGGGAGTCACAAAATGTTTATTTGATAGTTGTGTCCATCCAAAAACCTACCTTAAACGGTAGATTACCTAATAATATATATATATATATATATATATATATATATATAATTGGTGTGTGTATATATAGACCTCTCATTTTCCCCTATCTTCGAGTCAGTTCCTCCTTATACCCTGATGAATATGGCTGATACCAGCGAAACACAGCCCGAAATAAGTATGTGAGTGTGGAATTTTCAACATTTATAAAATCATACCGTAGAACTACCTACATCTTTTGCTGACAGAGGGATGGATAGTCTCACGAAAGGTCCACCGTTTGTGGTTTAACGACAAGTATGCGCTATTAGGCGAAAGTGTTGGGAGAAGTCATCATTCCATGTTCCTAGAGATGACGCTAGGTGATCGTTTACCGGACGCCTAATGTTTCTAACTAGTCAACCTCAGGTTTCATAAGGAAAAACACGAGGACCAAGGCATACAGATAGACCGTTTATCACATTGAAATAAAAAGATGAATTGCCATTTTCATCCTCAGCCAAAAATAACACATTTTCAATAAATGCATTATGCTATTTGGAAGGCAGAGCTGATTTCTTGCTCTTTCGATAATTTTTAAGTGTAGTACCAGCTAATTTTCCTCTATTGAAAAATACCACGTTAACTGAAAAGGCACATTCGAAGGCAACTCTTTTCAAATGCGACTGTACAGTGAAAAATGCTTTGAAAGATATTTTTTGAATCAAACGTTTATAACAACAGCACCTGCGAGTTAACAAAATATTAATGGAAAAACTCAAGTTAGAACGGCACGCGGCATGTTATTTTTATCATGCCCTAGTTGCAAACAATGGGCGATTTTGCTGCGACATCGGAAACGAACGACTTTTCACGGGAGACCATGCCGGGAGAAGAGCGATCGTCAATTGTCTGTGGATTTCCAATATTGCGAGTAATTGCGACAGGAGCGACCTCTCTGCGGCAGACCGAAAGAACTACGAGCCCTAACAATAAAACAAAGGGAAAAAATTTATCGTCGAAGCAAAAGTTCAAGAATTTCCTTTTCTCTCATGCTTTATGGAAAAAAATGCGGTAATGTCCGATGGTGGAAAAGCTAGGAATGAGTGATGGTGTCCGTGGAGTAAGAAGAGGATTGACTGCTATATCGCTGGAGACAAAATGAGAATTTTCTCATTCCTCTTCTCCATCCACAATAATTGGCTAAAAAAAGCAGCCAATTGATTTTTTTTTATTGAAAAGAGTGCTCCTGTACCTTAAAATCGGTAATAAAAATGATATTATGTCTAGTGAATGAAAACAAATCAGATTTTATTATGATTCAGCGTCATCCAACAATTATTTTACAATTTAAATGCTTCCGCAAGTACAGTGCAAATTGTCTGACTATTTGATTTCAATCAAACATTTTCAATCAATGCAAATAATACAACTTATCTCACTATTCTGCCTCAGTTGAGGGTCTAAATATGTTCTTTTTTATAACATAGATCCTATTTACACGACCAGTATGTCCGCAGGCATAAACAAGGGCGGAAACGGCAGTCCGTGTTGATTCCGAGGGAATACTCAAGTACGGCGTTTTTTTTAACGATTTGTTAATATAATTTTCTCGCAAATTTCACGAAAATAAAATAGCTTATGCAATCTGACAGTCTCAAAACAGTGGATTCTTTTTACATAATAATCCTTTGTTGGTAGATTTAGTGGCTTCTGGTTATTGTTTCGATGTTATTACTAACTCTAAACGCTGTCGAAGATTCCCAGATTCAAGGCTCACATCAAATATGATGCAATAAATATATGAATCGTATTAATAGCTTATTTACTTTGTATTTGATGTCATGTACCAGATAGTCAAAATTTACTGACAAAGCTTTTAGTTCAACATACCTGACCGCAATACTAGAGCAGCTGATTTTCCGCGGTTGAGCAATTCATTTTATGCTTCGTTGATTTGACAATAAGCTTTGTCGTTCATTTTACCAAGGTCCATCAATATCGTTTCTCCTAAGTAACTAATCACAGTATTCTGATAATAAAAAAATATTTTTTTTCTTTTGGGCAACGTAAAACATTTCCCTTCTCTTTTTGGCAGATTTTATGCGTCTTATTGGTTATTTGCCTGCTTCAATCACTTGATACTCATTATCCTCATGCCTACGTATTAACTTTTTCGTCTCCTTAAATACTTCTTCTTTAAACCATCGACTCCATTTCAATCCATATGTTCCTCTCTTTCTGTTTCTTTCTATTATTAATTAAAATATTATTTTCAGTCAAGGATTTGATTTTGTCAGTGTTGACATTTTATTCTATTCAACACCTCTCAACCTCAATTACTTTTCTCACTTCACCCATAAGAACAAGCTAATCACGCACTTGTCATTTTATCTCTTTTTGCTTCATTCAAAAATCAATTATGTTCGTCAGCATGCATACTCTATCATTTTACTTA
Organism: Hetaerina titia; assembly: GCA_037158775.1. Classification (NCBI taxonomy): domain Eukaryota; kingdom Metazoa; phylum Arthropoda; class Insecta; order Odonata; family Calopterygidae; genus Hetaerina; species Hetaerina titia. Next base: position 11,912,436 of record CM073778.1, on the reverse strand, counting down.
GCCCAAATAGAGGGATACCACTATTCGGAAACACCCCTGCTCCCCAATGAAAGCCTAAATTATTCCGTTTTAAATTCTGACATAGAAATGATCAATTGAGAGTTCAGGTTCTCGGAAATTCAGAATTTTCGAAATTTCAGTTTCGGAACGATTAATGCAAAAATATTCATTTGCAATATGCTTTGGATTCATTTTTCCGAAATATATTTATGTGGCTATGATAGTCAGGGGATCGTTAGGCAAACGAGGAATGGGTAGGGATAAAGTACGAGGGATATTGGGCGGAATGAAGGGATGAAGGATGCATGTCCTATTGAAGGGGGAAGGATAGATTGTTATACACACACACATAGTCAACAAGAACTTACAACTTGTATCCATGACTTGTTCAAACTTAAGTAATTCTGTCAATATATAGTATAATATTTGCGTAAGTGCACGTACTTACGGTACACAGGGTTTGTGTTCTTCAAAATAGGCTAAATAATGGCAATTTTATAAATTTTAAACAAACAGGTAAATAGGATATAAATGCGAATGAGATACTGGCGTGGATACACGAATCCCTCCTCTCCACCCAATTCACCACTCCCACCTGCGCGGCTTCTGTGTATATCCTGTCTCCAGCGGAAGAGGCGGTGGTTTGTGCCGCGGAGGGGGGAATCGTGGAAGCCCGCGGGCCTTCCCACCCCTGGGCGACGGGTGGAGATGTTTGGTCCTGGAGACCCTAGTGTTTGGGTTTCCCTGCCAAGACGCTGATTTATTTACCGAAGAATGGGAAGGGAGAGTGAGACATCTTGGTCTGTTTGGAGCAGTTGCCCGTTTTGTGTACGATGTTGGTTTAACTCCCTCAGATGTCTTTGTGTGGAAAAAAGTGGGGGTCGGTCGGACCCCGGAGGGAAGAGTTGAAGAGGTTGCAAGTGGTGCTAAGATAGCAGTCACAACTATCGCCAAATGCTCAGAAATTTAACAAGAGTGAAATTTGATTGATATGCTATAACTCTACTGAACAAATATCAGTTCTTCCAAATGTAAAATGGAAAAATTTTCACAAAAAGTTTTGACTTTTACTTTTTTGAATCACAATTGAAATTAGTAACCTTAAATGATGTTAGTGTGACTGTTTCAATGCTACGTCAAGATTCATCCACAGATTCCAGTCGAAATTTGTTGAGTTTTAGGAGCATTTTTCAACTCAACATTTGCATTCCAAGTCTAAACCCAGACAAGATTTTGGTGTTAAGTCACGTTTATTAAGAACAAGAAAATGGTTCACGTAGAAGATTTATTAAAATAATGAAATAATTCATCTACGAGTATAGGTATCTTGGGTGAATATTCAGGTCACAGATTTAATTTTTTTAAATGTTGATCCTGTTTTGTTTTTTACTCAAATTATGGTACATATTTCTTTCGGAAAAGTGCGGCATAATTTTTTAACGGCTATTATTGACTTTCTCGATTTTTGGTAACGTTTGAAACCGCCTTTTTTCCAAAACAAACCAGGAAGTAATAGTATTGAAAGGACGAATCTCAAATGAATTTTTGACTACGTTTAACATTAATATGGCACCACCTTTCTCAGCGAAAGGAAGAAGACACAAATACACACGCACACACATACACGCTCATACACAGAAACACGCTTTGCTTTAGGCAAGTACTGGAAGTAATATTGGGAAATAATGCAAATAATTTTCAATTAGTTCAAAACTATTGGAATGCTAGATCATAACCAACATCTTTAATTATAGTTTTAAGAAAGCTCAGTCATAGTGTTAAATAATAACGAATTTTGCGTGGAATAAAAATTAAGTATTTCATAAATTCTTTGTTTTAACAGTAGTATAGTATGCTGATATAGAGTGGAGCTTTTGAAACTCCCAATTAATGTGTAAGTTCTTAATGAGAATATTAAAAACACCTTCCAGCTATTTGTACCACCCCTAATTCACCATTTGTCTAAGAAAGAATTAATGCACACTCTCTCATTGACAGCCCATTGCCTGCCTGTTTCATACCCTAAGGAGTTAACCGTACCCATCCACTGGTTTTTATTTCTATTTGAATTTATTTCTCTTAAATATTTTCCTCAGATTTATTTTGCACTGCTTGGTTTATGAATTTCGGACCTATAGCCCATAAAATGTGACAAATAGCTGAGTGAGACTAGAGAAAGCATTAACTGATTTCAATTGATGAAAGAAGACACTTTGCTTTTTCACATAGCATTTTTTATTACAGCATAATATCTGCAGGTCCTGAAGATGACCTAATGATATTACGATATAACGAAACCATTGTCGTAAGAAAAAAATTCTACGTGAAAAAGCAAAGTGTCTTCTCTCATCATGAAGTATTTCCATCATGTTACGCCTGAGACTTGGTCATTGATTTCGAATTATTAGAAATGTATCCCACTCGCCGCAGTCAAAGTGTGAATGGGGTATAATACACCTTTCGATCATTAAATGAACTTCCACAAAGTTGAGCCGAAAACATTGAATGCCCCAGTCGATGTTTAACCGTTATTAAAAAAATGTTTCACCACAACTTGGATAACGGCCTAACAGGGAACTCTTAGGGCGATACATGCGAGTTAGATTGATGTTTATGATAAACAAAGCTAACATTTAAAATGGTCTAATGGTAATAATAAAAAATAAAATGGTAATGGTAATAATAAAATGGTAAAAGCTAAAATTAAAAAACGAAAAATATCCAAGAAGATGCACCTCAGCTTCTTGCATGTCAACAAATGCCCTAACTATGGAACAACTGCTAGTTAATAATGACTTAATTTGACAAGTAATTGGTCGCATTGTCTCAATATTACTCGTCTATGCTTCGATGAATACGGGTGCGTTTGTGATCTCGTGACTCAAGGATAAAAATATCTCTTTTATGACAGAGCAGCGGCTATCAAAGTTCTCCCTATAGGGCGACCAATGTATCCGAGTTTTCATGAGTTTTGATTTTGTTGTAGATACCGTTCATCAGACAAAAACACTGTTGGGTGAATAACATAACTGCGCTATAATGTATTCACAGCATGATTATTGGTGCTAGCCACTTTTCAAAATGTTAAGCGTTTTGATTAATTTGCTGCAAATATTGTTTACTAGATAGGATAATATAAATCTACTAATTGGTGATATAATCATTCACTCCAGATGGCCAGAGGTGAAAGTAGATGCTTTTTCATTAAAAATAGCTTTTGATGACGACGACTGAAAACCCAAGGGAAATTCCAAAAATATTTAAAAGTGCCTTATATTTGCGCCGGAAAAGCCATCTCATCATGAAGCACTAGAGTGTTTTATATAATTAAATAATTGATTAAATTCTAATGTAATAAAAATTAATAATTAAAAATTCCATATTTTAACATCCCTTCGAGATTGGGCCGATTCCCACCTACCCAATTCTGGAATAATTTACCCGGTGGGACCATGAAACACCATAATTTCCCAGTAGAGGCCTTATAACCTATGATACAGCAGGTAAAATGTGCTTAAGTGATAAATTTATTGCAAAATTTAAGTAAAAAGCCAGGAAACAGACAACAGAAAAAATAATACCTCAAATGATACCCATAGGGTTTCCCTAGGATCGTTTCCAAGCATCAATCTCAATAAAGACTACCACGAAATGAAAACAGAAATTCAGAGTAAAAGAGAACTACGGCCTCAATTTAAAGGTCACTGCTTGAGGTCATCGAGTATAAACAATATATTCAGATACCAGGGCCCATTCTACTGACATGAGGGATTTCATCCGATTACTACGCAAATGGTGGAGATACCCCAATGACCGAACTGGACCAACAACCTATTCTACACCAGTGGGTTAAAAACTAGTATTTCCTTAAGAATCATTTTGTAAAAATATGAAATAGTTAATTGCAACACATAAACTACTAGAGCAGAAATTAGATATGACTTGATGCCAGTTACTTCCATCCTGACCCGTATTCTTTTGAAATATTTTGAAATGCTCATTTTAGGTTATGCTAAATATTTACTCATTAGATATTTATTTGAAACATAATCATAAATGAAAATAATTTTGGCTAAGAAACCTGTTTAAAAATATTTTACAATATCATATAATTTGTCAAGGTAATGATTCGGATGCATAAGAGGTGAAATTAGAAAATATCTACTAGAGAAAAATCACCGTCATTCTTGTCCCACCACAGAGGCTAAGTAGGATAGGGCATGCAAAATATAAAATTTTCAGTTTCGCAGTTAATAGTGGGGTGTTCTAATCAACTAACCTATTATACATTCTAACATTTAAACGCGCCAAAATGCCCATAGAGCTAGATTGTGCGGAAATGAATATTTATCTGTGAAAACTGAATGGTTTCAGTGGCCTTTCAAAAGCTTTGCGAGCTACAAGGAAAGGTTTAGGGTGCACGAAAATCCAAAAATTCGTCGCAAAAATTCAAGGCAGTTGTTTGAAAACCTAATCTGTCATTATTGAAAGTCTACCTTTAGTCACGATGCATTTGGGAGAGTCGAATGACTTCACTTGTATCATTACAGCCAAGCACGTTCACGAATATTTACATTGAAAAGGAGCCAAGTAATGAACCTCTCTTTTCCAATTCCCTTCCATACAAAAAGTCCCCTTAAACTACTCAGTATAGACGGCAAATTCAGGAGAGGGTTACGAGGGAAGGGGAAAAGGGTATGTATGTAATATGTGCTCTCCCGCACATTTCGACTTGTCCATTTCTATGCCTTTATTTCCAGCCCCAGCTCCGTGCACCACACCTTCCTCCAACCATTCCCTCTCTCTGCGCTCCTTTAAAATAAAATATAAAAAAAACCAAACCCTTTTCTGAAAGGAACCGCCGACATATATACAGAAAAAAACGAGGACGCCTCGTATCGTAAATAATTTCTTTTGTTTCCACTCACCCCTCCTTTCACTTCCTCCATCTCCTCCATTCTCTTCTTCTTTACAACTTGAAAAAAACTTGCAATGCCTATCCTCACGGCCCCGCCCTCCTTACCCCCACTCCACCCTTCCTCCCTCACCAGGAACCCGAGCGACACGGCGCGGAAACCTTGCGGACTAAACGGGAGGCATGCAAGGAAGGGAGGGCACCTTATGGAGGAGGCGAGAGAGAGGGCAGGAGGGTGGGAAATTTACCGCTAGAGCTACGCAAGAGTCCATTCCTTAGCCGTCGACCAAAAACTTCTCTCCCGGCTTCCATATTGCCTCCTTTTGCCCTCACCTCCCCAGCCTCCGAGGGTAAAAAATAGCGGCAACCTGGTGTGAGGGCCTTTTATTCCGGGGCGGGGAAGGATTTCTTGGGCTTCCTTTCGTGTGCTCTGGAAAAAGGAGAAGATGTTGCTCGTCCGATCTCTTGGCGGATGACGCCTCCGCGGTTTAACGGAGATGTGAATATGGGAGCGGAATGTTAATCTCTGTGGAAATTCGTTCTCAAAATATAAGACTGTTACGTTTGTGACTTTCTACGTGGAAGTATTTATTTGCAATAACCTTTACGACGTGTGGAAAATTATCATCAGGTAAAACTCGTCAATCGCTGCACTAGTAGGTGGCAAACTTCTGGTATTTTTAATGTCTGGGAAGTGGAATATTACCGATTTAATTCTAATATTAGACTGCTGTGTCAAGCCAAACTAACGCACAAAAGTTAAACGTCCACGGTCAAATCGGATCATACTAGAAGGGCGTATATTCAGTAGGATTTTTTGGGAAATACTGACCTCAGGAAGAGTAGACTTGTTGCCGATTTACTCAACACTAGGGAAAATAAGCCGAAGATTGACATAATAGGCGAGCTCGAAGCTCATTTTTTAATTTGGCGTTCAGGTCACACGTTAAATTCAGGTAGTCATTTTTCAGGAGCCCACTCGGATAATAATTCTACACCAAATTTTGCCATAATACGTAGCTTATTTCGATTGTTAGCTATTATCCCTTCAATAAAAATAATTTCATATTGGTAATTAATGGAAATGAAAGAGTTTGTTCTTAATTTAACCCCAATAATATAGTGTGGGGTAATATGCACAAGAAAAGTAGAAAGTACTGTATTTCCTGTGTAGTACTTTACAACGGTTGATTCCAACTGTTTATCTATGTTACTTATGTGTGTCCGTAGGAATTAATGTTGGTTTAATTGACGAGGAAATAACAGTCTCTTCATAAACATAATATCTCACCAATAAGATGTAAATTTAACAAGTTTATTGTAATGTAATTCATCAATGTGTAATTTTTAGGTACTTTGAGATTGTTTCATGATAAAAAGAAATACCTATTAATATTTCTGACTGAAAAATGTAATCACATGACTGCTATGGATTTCCAGTATAAATACGCATGAAGTAGTCAAATAAAAATAAAGTTCACCTCACCCGAAGCAGTTTGCTATGCATGGGCTTATCACTGTTAGCCGAACGATTAGTTTTCAAAATTCGTCTAAATCCACAATTTTTCAACGCAGTCAACACGTCGTCACAACAGCAGCTGCCGAAGCTTTACAGACTTCAATTACTGATCTCGTAAATTATCAAGGGTTGAATGCTATATACCTTCTTCCTCACTTTACGTACATCATCACTAACCTTTGCGAAAGAGTTAAACGAGTACTATGGAGGATTGTGCCAATGAGATATATGGATGATATCAAACTCATGCCTAAATGCTTGCCCATCGAATTCAGATGGATTTTTGAAGGTGAGAAGATTTTTACAGCGGTACACATTCCTATTGAACTTTGGGTTTGTCACTGGTGATAAAGGATAACTATAGAAATTAAATACGAAATGATCGAAGATCAAATCTGTAAACAATATGGTGAAGTGATTTTTATGAGCGAAAGAACGAGAAATTAGATAAAATTCCATGCAAAATGAAATAATTAGTGTACAAGCGTGTGCTACTGCACCTTTTACGGACAAAGTAGACGATAGAACCCGTAGATGTTTGGATGGGTTGGAGAGAGAGAGAGAGAGACGGTAATAGGAGCAGGCCATAGCAATGGCGCGCCCTTCCGCCCGTGTGAAAAAGGATGAATGACACGTTGATCTACACATCATACACATCCACATGGACGCGTATGATGTGGTCGGGAGGTCGGCCCAACAAGCGGGCGAATTGGTTACTCGGGCCACGCAGATAGCAGTCCCATCCGAAAGCACATTCGTTCAAAACGCAAATCCGGCGATTGACCAGGAAAGTAGGCGGCAATTCAGGTGAAAACGCTATGTTTAAATAGAGTTGCCTCTCGCCGAACAAAGCTATAAACATTGACGTGGGCATCACCGCTAAGAGCGCGGCATTTGTTTTTAAATGTTCGTGACAAAAGTGAGAGGAAGGGACTAATATTTCTCATCCTGATTTTCTCCTGCGTTTGTAGGTTTACAAGGAATGTGTGCAAGCAGAATCCTTACCTCCTCCACGCATTAAGGGAAAACTTTTAATTTGAAATTATAAAAAGAGTTGATCCTTCATAAATACCATAACTACCTGAGGGCAAATTGTATAAACAGTTGCTAAAGTGGCTTTCAAGTGATTTGCTGGCCCTGCCATATGTGTGCTCAACGCGCGGCAGGCGTCTTCAGGACCGAAGAAGCTGCGGGTCGAAACTCGAGAGAAACGCTGTGCCATATGGTAACAACTTTGGAATCATCAAATCACTGCAAAATTTTGCGATATTCACATAGACAGTCATCTCCCTACTCGCCTGATAACCCTTCAAAAATTACTTTCATCACTTCAATTGTAGAGTATCATGCTGGAAGCATGAATGAAAACTCGAATTCAAAGCTGTTTCCATATATTGAGGACTTAGTTTATTACTTTAGTTTCACCAATACTTGACGAGAAAATATTATTCTAATATATGAATGTTCATTCAACATAACTGTGTTTTAAAAACCTTTTTTTTAAATTATTTACGAACCCTGCAAGCCACCGTTAGGGTGTGTGGCAGGGGGAGAATGCTATTATGATCCCCAATCGAACAAATTTCCACATGATTGCGTTGCATCTCGGATTAGCAAATGTGAAAAGTTTATATTCAGTATCTCTCTTAGTCGGTACACTTCTCAAGAAAACTTGTTTTCAACAAATGCGGTAGTGTATGACTCTAATCCTTACTCGTACCTTCGGCTAGCAAGTGATGTCGACGGATTTAGGACGATGATTAGCTTCGGGTGCCTTCGCAAGGCATAATTCGTTACACGGCATGACAACTATGAAAATTCATGACTTTTATTCACACCGCCTATTCTTATGGCAGTATTTGAACCTGTGACCTTCGATATACCGTATCTGTCCCACGCGCTTTAATCCATACTAAAATTGTTGACGGGAAAGAATAGATATCGTGAATAGAATAAAGAGTTCGCTCGTATGAATAATTTCTTCCGTTTCAGCTGTAATCCAAAACAATGCGACTGATAAAAACATTAATAAAAAAGTGCAACGTATCAGGAAACAAAATGTTCACAGGGAACGGGAATCTCACGTCGACAGAATTCCGGGTTCTGAGAATAATTCCAGAGGATATTCTCTCGCGAAAGCAGTTGGATTCGCATATTGCGAACACGAACACGCCTGGCTGCACACCTCAGATTCATTAACAGAGTAATGACTGCCAAATTAAAAAATAAACGAGGAGAAAAATAATGCGCAAATGAGGATTTCTGAACGAATATTCCAACGAAATTTCGTCTCGAGACTCGTCGGAGGAGAAAAAAAACTTTCTTCTTTTCAAGCGATCACGGCTGACTCCCTTCTTTTGTCTCTAAGAAATTATATTGAACCCTTGTTTTGATTTCCAGAGGAATGGCATTCGATTGTGTTCCGGGAGGGGGGGATTTTATCCGGAGAGTCCCGGAGCGGGTAATGAAGTGTAAATTCATGAGTAAACATTGTTCGCGGAGGTAATTACAGTGTCCGACCAGGCGATCGCAAGCAGTAGCCTGGCTTTACTGCGAAATTGGAGCAAGTAATTTTTGCAACAAAGAAAGTTAGAAGGGTTTGGAAGAAGTAGGCGGGTATGTCAAAGGGGTAGCTGGAGTGAGGCAAAACAACACTCTGGACGTAGGGGGCTAGGTGCGTAAAAGGTACGCATTTTGGGTCAATAACACCTTTATAGATACACGCATCACTGTCAGCGGCTAGAATTTGTCGTGCTTGATTCTGAAATTGGCAGTAAGTTAGGTGCATGAATTTGCCAACCGTTGAAAAAATATTCGACCTCCTTTGACCCTGTTTTTTGCACAAACCAAAAGACCTAAAATCACCTAAAGAGATAGCAGTAATTTTACTTTTTTTAAGTCAATGCTACTAAATCCTACGCTAATGGGTAGCTGTATGACGAGAAGAATATTAGGGTAGTCAGGTTCAAAAAATGGTCGAATATTCGCTCACCTTTTTCGGAAAATTCAGAATCATACAAGGAAATATTACAAAAATTCAATCCATTTTTTAGGTAGCCGTTACGGCAGAGATAGAAAAATCCGGGTTTGAATGACAGACTTTTTGAATGGTAGGGTTCAAAGAGTAGCGATAGGCGAATTTAGCTCACATGTAGCAGAAGTTACTTCAGGTGCTCCCCAGGGAAGTGTCATCGGACCTCTTTTATTCCTACTTTACGTCAAGGGCTTTGACTCCATATTCACTTGTAAGATACGTTTCTTTGCCGATGATGCAGTGGTTTGCCGTGATATCCGTGATCCTGAGGACATAGCAGCTTTTTTAGATGACCTTAATGCTATACAACGCTGGTGCGACTCAATTGGAATTGGAATTAAACTTAAAATAGTGCGTAGTCATACATTTTTGGAAAAGAACAATTCCCATCCGAACGCTTACTGCTATGGGAACACGGAAATGGAATATGTAGACTCACTAAAATATTTAAGCATTGCCCACACTCACAAGCACTCCTGGGCAAAACACAAACGGGGATTATGTGAACAAGCTAACAAAAATTTGGATTTATCAGAAGAGTACTAGATAATTATGAGTAAATGATTAAAATAAATTTCATCTGTCGCTGGTTAGGGTTCATTTAGAATATATTGCAAGTATATGGGATCCTGACGAAGTTGGATTAATTACCTAATTATATCGCGTGCAGCGCAGAGGTGATAGATTTATAAAACGTTGTTATAATAAACATAGTATTGTATCTCAAATATTAAATCATCTATGCTAGGAATTACCCACGGAGCGAAGGTTAAATTACAGATTAAATATCTAACATAAATTAGAAGAATATCTCTTTAGCAATGATGTTGAAAATGTGATAGGAATTACCCTCATCGTACTATGGTAAGAGAGATTATGCTAATAAAATTAAAGAAATGAAGTGTAGAACGGATAGATTTAAGATGTATTTTCCAGGAACGATAGGGGACCATCATAACATTGTTCGACCGCGGTAGGGTCATGTTCGGATAAATTTATTCTGATGTGCATTCATCCCCTGCCACACACCCTGGCGGTGTTTTGCAGGGTGTATATAAATAAATAGAAATGGTCTGAAAACATCTTATTTAAATGACAAATAAGTAAAAATCAATCCCTCATTAAAAAGTGAACACAAGTATTTCTAACAAATCCGCGAAATTACTTAAATATTTGGATAAAATATGCAGTACATACTATAAGTTAATAAAAATGCAATTTTATTTCAAATTGGGCCGGGGGAAATGGGAAAAATTGTAGATTATGAATTCGCAAATTTGGGTACGAACCGCTCCACTAAAAAAGATTTGGAACCATAGATTTTTTTAGCTTTACAAGGAAGAGCACGCTGTGGGATCAACGAAAGGAACAACCGAGTTCATAGAAGGCTATTTAAACTTTGAACTATTACGTAGACGAATATTTTTGCGGTTTTAGCAATCTCTGGATCTGAGGCTTATACCAATGAGATAGCAGACAAAGGAACACGAGGGTCCTTCAAACCATGGAGCTGAAGGCGAACGCTAAAGACAGAATAGAACTTTGTGTATTTTTCTTTAAATAAGGGACGAGAAATTTAACTAAGAAAAAGTTAAATGAAGCATACGGTACATCAGGTAAAAACAAGTTCCATTCGAAAAGACTTTGTATACCACTCATTTGACAAACATATTATAAATATTTCTATTTACATGATGAAAACCTGGTGCTCTAGCATAAATGTAATAAAACATAACAATTATGATACCAATGGAGTACGTTTTAAGGGGGCAATGTGACCAGAAGACATCCAATTGATTAGAGGGGGTCTCTTATACCAGCCCTTGTGCAAATGAGCAAAGATGGCAATGATCAGAAGGGATTGTGGCACGAAGAACAGTAACTAACCAGTAGATACGTACAGTGAATCGTGAGATAAAACAATTATATCTATCAAAGCGTGCGAGTGTAAGAATTACGTTGACAAGTTGAAAATAGTAAACTTGAGCAATGTAAATGGTAGCGAGTATAAAAATTACAAAATGTGGAATGAAATAAACGGAGTTTCGATAGTTTAACCGGCTAAAGCACTTGGGCGGCCATTGAGGGATCCGGGTTCGAATCCTGCTAAAGGCGAATGATTTTTACACTCTGAAATTGTCGCATTGAAATACATATTGGCAGATGACTACATTAAAAGTTAGGGTTGCGACATCTCCCGCAGTTTCTAGGGATTTTATATAAACGTAGGTTTTCTGATAAACAACCATCGTACAAAAAGACGAACGGATGAATGAAAAGAATCCATCATATCTAAGAACAATAATGTGTGCAAGATTTCAAATTTCAGGGAAGGAATACACTGGAAGGCTTAAAACAAAGGTAACCTTCATTTGTAAATAAGTTCGTCCAAGTAAGTAACCTTCAACGTAATAAATCAAGAGTGTCAAATTCGCATCCTACAATATGCGCTCATCACCAATGAAAACGTAATCAAACGGATGAGCAGAAATGTTTTCGTTTTTTCCTTGGGTACATGCACTTTATCGTGTAAAATTTCTTAAATTTCTACATTCATAGCAATATATAAGTCAAGGTAAGTCTATCAGCAAATCAAATAGTATTATCGGCGCTTAAAGAACTATGCATAATTTAAATTGTTACTTTATTAGAATTCGACCATACTTTTGACGCTAATTTTGTAGTAAGGTGATATACTGGTAAGTATTTTATACTCTTTTGCCTAATTGGCATCTTTAAAAATAACACAAAGGATAGTGGGCAAAGAGAAGTGTCATTGCAGACAAAATGGACGGTGCTTATAACATGAAATCGGATTAAAAGGGGTTAATTTTCGTAGGATAAGTGCTCATTCTAAATTAATATCACGATAGCTAACATTTTCTAGTTTACATACAAAGACATTTGATTAAAATGCCGCAGCACCCTGCCCCCCACACGGGTTTCGCACATTGCCTTCGCACATGCCCACCGTAACGATCCGCGGCGACCCGATACTCCCGCGTCGATATGGCAATACTTATCTCCTTGGGGCATGGAATTTTCACGGAGACGCATCGATTGATCGACTTCCTCACGCCGAGTATCGCAATCCGATATCGAAGCGAATATCGCACGAGGACGACGCCAAACACCGAACAGAGAGGTCGAATCCGAGCCGTGAGCAATCAGGGCCTCCGAGGCGAGATGAGATGTGGCCGTCATTTTTTTTCAATCCCCCGTCTCTCGACCGCGGAGGAAAAGGATTGGTGCAAATTAATAGAAAAAAAGAAAAGGGGTTAACTTCCCTCTGCCAGCTGTCGCCCACATGATATCTCCCGGGTCAGAATACGGAGACCTCGGGTCAGATTACGAAATCACAGCCTGTCCAAGGGAGAAAAAGAAGGGCGAATGGAAAAAGTTCCGTGGGAGGGCATTGTTAAGGTTGTTCCCTTCATCGGCCGTGTTGGCAGGTCTGATGGAAGGTCGGGTGTCGGCGGCATTGTCCGGGTCGCCAAAGGGGGTGGCTGGCTCAGCGGGAGAAAAGAGAAGTTCGGGGGGCCGATAAGAGATGGTGTGGGCATCGGTTGGTAGTACCAATCTGTACGTTAGGGTGAGTTTGTGGCCGCCCCCGGATCAGGAAGAGGGGAAGGGAGGAGGCTTCAGCGGAGTTAGGGCAAAATCCCAGACGAAGAATACGAGAAGACATAAAAAAGACGGGGGAAAGGGGTGGGAATTAAAATGAGAGGAAAGGGAGAAAGGGGTGCATTACTCTACCCCACCCAATTCTTTCTCGTCGCCGGAATTTCTGCTTTTATTTTAATGAGGTGTGTGGTTTTGTGTGTACGTGCGTTCGGGTTGGTGGGGCGTTTCAAGGAGACATCTTCCTACGTGGTGAAAGAGCAGAGACGAGGGAGGGGGAAGGGGGGGTGGGCGAATGAAAGGGGGGATCATTCCGGCGACTCCGCCGCAATTCCGAGTTACAGCGCTGTGATCGCGCATTGCCAATAGTCCCTTAAGGAAGAGTTTGGCCAAAGTCGCCATTTTGAGACAAAATCAAATGCTGGAACGCTAGCGCTGCTTACACCTGTTACGGAAGCGAGAATTGTTAACGTCAATTTTCAAGTTGGAGTAGTATTCAGAAAAGAATCGGTTTAAACGAAAACTTTTAAAAGACACTTTCATTCGCTCAAAAACACGTTCACCAGAGATACTGATAAACACTGATCTTTCTATACTCTTCTAGTAATGAATATTCTAGTTTTTGCATTTTTAGAATGTCTTTAGAAATTGATTTCGACTAAAAAGTAGCATAACCTTCAAAAAAATTGGCCAATTCAATTTCGATCGATCCAAAATTTCCTGGACAATTTTTGTAAAGGCTCTAGCTTGACGTTTCCAAAGAATCGCAAATGAAATTATTGTCTTTTAATTTCTTAACAAATATCACTTGTATCTGCGCCACATCTAAAACTTTCAAGCGTTAATTAATGAAAGCATGCCGGCCCGAATGTCTTCTTAAACAAACAAACCGTTGCCACACACTGAGAATAATTAAAACAAAGAATATACATTTACCTATCACGTCGCCAAAAGTTGGTCCGAGTCCGAGTTTAAATCAACATCAAACCCTTTTGAGAGGCTTCCTCGCGGCAGAAAAAGAGGCTCATTTCCACCGCAATGTCGCATGCGTTTCTTGTTCCAGAATTTTATTCGAAAATTACAAGCTGTAATCACGCTCAATGAGATTTGAGCAACTCAAACTACATGTCACGTTCAATTTACTCCATATGATTCATTTATCCCTAGAGAAAGAGCTTCGTACTTGGCTATTTCCATTCCATTCTCTAATATCTTCGCATCATTCAAATTTTTTAAATAATATCTTAATAATAAACACTGGATACAAATGAAATGCAATTATGCTGCCTTCGCTATTTATTTTATACGATGTGAAGATAACAGTGACTACTGGAACTATTTTCTTATGCGACTAAAAAGAGATAAAACCGCTCAAATTTACTTTTCGCTTTCTTTCTCCCATTTAGCGGGTCGCGGTGATCTAGTGGATAGAGCGTTGGACTACTGACCGGAGGGTCCCGGGATCGATTCCCGGGCAAGGCACTCTGGGCACCTGCAGCTGGGCACAGGGAAAGGAACTGGCCCCCCTACCCTGATGTGTGAATATTCGCACGCCGTCGGGCTTGGCACATGGGTGACCTCTACCATCACCTACTAAACCGACCCTCGGGTTGATTACTGTGTTCATGGTTTTATATATATACTGTGTTTATGGTTTTCTCCCATTTATGCTGAAGAATTCCTGTTCTATAAGAAGAAGAAGTCCTGCTCCATGTGATTCTCCAGCAGTGCAGAGATTAGTACATAGAATATATAGTATAGTATTTGTATGTATAGTATGGGCGTATGTTGTATATTTTGTGTTATTATTATTAATTAACTAGACAAATTAATGCATTGTGTTTCTGTATGTTAGTTCTAATACATTATATGTTTAATTTTATTGCTATTTATATATTATTTACATAATCTATCTGTAAGTTTAATATTTGTAAATGTGTGACTAAGGATGGAGATAGTAGGAGAGACTCCATGGTCTTAATCTCGCCCAAAAATAAAGACGATAATCTACAGGGTTCATTCGGAAAGTAATGCAATTAAATTTTCCGCGCCGCTTCTATTAGTCAAAGTTGGATCAAAGCACTTGGAGTGGATGGACGGAGACGGAGCTTTGCAAAGGGAATCAGCTTTGCAAAAACCCTCTCGGAGCTCTCCAAGCTGTAGAAGTGGCAGGACGTCAGTTATTGTAAACCTCTGCCAGCCGACCATGTCACGAAAAAAATTGAATTGACGATAGAGCAACGCTACGCGATTGCTAAGTTTCGCGCTTAACTGAAAAATCTCTTAAGGAGTCTAACAAAATGATTCGTTAGGTTTACAGAGACTCTGCGCTGTCCTACTCACAAGGATCAAGGTGGTTAAAGGCCTTCAAGGAGGGCCGGAAAGAGGTTCACGACGAACAATGCTCTGGGCGGGAGTCAACCAGCAAAACCGACAACATTGTGGTTCGTGTTCGACAATTGTTGGCCTCTGATCGTCGGTTGAGTACATAGTTGACGGAATCTTTTAGTTCCCTCAGATTAAGGAAGTACTGAAAGTAACCCGTTTTTCCCCCATAGAAGAGATCCAATCAGCCGTGACGAAGACCTTGTGAGAGGTCTCCGAAGACGCCTTCTAAGGCGTGTACTGGTTCTGGTTGAGTGGCAGTACTTTGAAGAATTTTAAGTGTTCGTGCAAGTCGGTTAAATAAAGTACTTAAAAAATAATTGCATTACTTTCGGAATATATATAATGTATGAAATTTAAAATAATCTTTCCTTCCCTCCCAGAAAGGCAATTTTCGTTCGTTTTAGGATTTTTTCCCGGGTACCTGGGACAATGTAACCCTGGTTCTCTAAGGGGTATACAGAGAAAACTTCCATTTCATTGAACTTCGTTATATCTCCAAGGGTGAGCACGTTTTTACGTTGAAAGACAATCTTTACTATCCACTCGCAGATTTGGGGGAAACTTTTAAGTTAAATCACTTAAAGAGGACATAATGAAATCGTGTAAAATAGCTCAAGCTACGGAGTTGGTGGCTGTGAGACGGGTCGTATTCGGAAGAAATCGACCCGAACGACTAGGTGGAAGAGCAGGGAAGATGTGACATTAACATTTGTCACTGCCGAACGCCCTGTCAGTGAGGGAGTCCCGGGAAAGATTGGAGGTGGGGAGGATGGGGCCTTCAGTGGTTTTCTGAAGAGACGGAGGAGGGGGGTCGAGGGGAGAGTTTAGGAAGTGCGATTGGAGAGTGGTGGAAGGAGATGAGTAGTAAGAGAGAAAGTGAAAGTATCCAATTTCAAAGTTTTTGCAAACGTGCTTCCATCTGCCAAAACTTCTCCTTAATGAAGCGCGTGTCCCCGCTGCTCGATAAAGATCCTCCCGAACGGATAAGGAAGATCCCTCACAATTTCTTTCGCACTTCCGGTGGAGGTATGGAATCGGGAAGCAACTCTACCGGGATGGTCGCCGTGGAATCGGTCCCTGCTTGTGTGTTCGGTTGGTAAAACTCACACCACTTCCACAAAACTTCCGCACCAGATATAATAATTATTCTCTTCAAATCTAATGGCTGTGTCCGCAGCACAGGAATAGCTCCTTTGGTGGTGACGATGGAGAGTTGACGGATGGAGAATGTATCATTCATGTACATATATATATATATATATATATATATATATATATATATATATACGTATATATATATATATATATACACACACATTCAAACACGAAATCAAGCCATATGGAGAACACAGTCATTCACATGGGAATAGATGTAAGGAAAAGAGATAGGAACATACATGAAGGACGAACAAAGGAGAGGTGGGGAAGGGGGGATCAAGCAGATCACAAGTGTAAAATATTTCCTTGACCGGGACTTGAACACCAGATCTATCGATTTCCCGGGTCAATGCTCTAACCACTTGAACTATCGAGGAAACATAATGCACACTAAAATCTGCGGGGGGGTAATTCAACCAAGTGGTCATATTCTTTGGCCAGGAGTTGGCGTTAAGGAGTAGGGAGCGGTTTCACCAAGCAAAGGAGAAATAGACGACAAAAGAGGAAAGGATAGTAGGTAAAGCACTCATACATTGCCTATGTATGCCACGAAACGCAGTGTTCCTATCCTTTAATATATACATATAAACCATAAACACATTAATCAACCCGAAGGTCGGTTTAGTAGGTGATGGTAGAGCTCACCCATGTACCAAGCCCGACGGCGTGTGAATATTCACACATCAGGGTAGGGGGGCCAGTTCCTTTCCCTGTGCCGGTTATGGTTTCCCAGGAAGATCTGGTACCCGAAAAATCAACTAGCTTGGGTGGAGCTGCAGGTGCCCAAAGTGCCTTGCCCGGGAATCGAACTCGGGACCCTTCGGTCAGTAGTCCAACGCTCTACCCACTAGACCACCGCGAACCGCAATATATACATATATATATATATATATATATATATATACAAAATGTTTATTTGATAGTTGTGTCCACCCAAAACCTACCTTAAACGGTAGATTACCTAATAATAATAATATATTATTTAAAAATAGAGCAGGTAGAACAGTTTACATATCTCGGAAGTGTTTTGGACCAATACGGTCAAAGTAGTAGGGACGTAAGGAAAAGAATTGCGCTAGGTAAGGAGGCTTTCTCAAGGAGGAGGGAGTTGATGACGGGGACGTTGAGTAGGGAGGTTAAGACAAGACTCGTTAAAACTCTGATATGGAGCGTAGCCTATGTACGGCGCGGAAACGTGGTCACTGAAGCAGGAGGATAGACGTTTTTGGAAACTGGAGGCTTTTGAAATGTGGGTGTGGAGAAGAATGGAGAAGGTGAAATGGACCGAAAGGAAAACAAATGAGGAAGTACTAGGGATACTGAGCGAGGAGAGGTGTTTGTTGCGAGATATCCTATGGAGGCAGGAAAAAGGGAGAAAGGGCTTATTGAGTGGTAGTGGAATGTTGAAGAAGGTAATAGAGGAGAGGATGTTGGGCAAGCGAGGAAACGGCAGGACTAGGATTGGGATGTTGGACGGGATGAAGGGATGAAGGAAGTACACAGAGATGAAGAAGGACCTGATGTAGAATAGGTTGCTGGATTGGGTTTTGTTTGGAGTCACAAAATATTTATTTGATAGTTGTGTCCATCCAAAAACTTACCTTAACCAGTAGATTACCTAATAATTATAATTGTATATATATATATATATATATATATATATATATATATATATATATATGTGTGTGTGTGTGTGTGTGTGTGTGTGTGTATGTATAAAAAGGTTCTAATATGTGTAAATATATATAATATAGATGAAATATAAAAACAAAATATAAAAGTTGGACGGCACGATAAAATACTAAAATATAAATAGAAAATAAGGTAAAAAACAAATTTCAGAAAGTTTAATCTTTCGATCTCCTCTGAGGCCTTCTTTAGGTTAGACTGGAAGGTTTTGGGCGGAGCGAATGTTGGTGTGAGGGAGGCCCAGGTGCAGGGAATGGGGGAGGAAAGCGATAGGGATCTAGTGTTAACGGTTGATCCCGAGAACGTCAAATGTTTTGAATGCTTATGTTTACGCTGGTTAGTGAGTTCTCACCTCCATATTGGTGACTGAATGGCGCAGGGATTCTTGAACAGTTAGGGAGAAACACTGTCCGAAGAAAAGGTCGTAGGAATTTGGGTGTTAAGGGATAGAAAGAGAAGCAGAATTACAGGATTAACGGTGATTGTTCATACGTTTGGACTAAGGAGTACGGCATTCGCCTTTGTAAAAGGAAGGATAATGGTTGCACGTTAGAAGACAGATAAAATTTTTGGGGAGGCAATTAGTTTGGTAATGAGGTGGTGAGGCAATGAAGAGTTGCGGGGAGAGGGGAGCATGTCTGATAAGAAGACATTTTTTACATCGGTGGCGTTTGGAACTAAGGGAGAGATGAGGAAATTTGTTAGGAGAGGGCGCAAAAGAGATGGTAGATCTCAAAATATTTCTGACATTGGCGGGTCATATGTATTCGAGAGAGGGGCAATGTGACAGTAGAGATGAGGTGGCATGATCAACGTGTAAAATAAGAAAAAGTTTTTTAAGAAATGTTTTCAATTATGGGGTCCTAGGAAATAAGTGACAGAAAGATTGAATCCTGAGTCAGATATGGAATTATCGTTAAGAAGGGATACGAGTAGCAGCAACTTTTCAATAGATATCTTGTGGAAAAGTGACAATATTTATTCTTTGTAATGATCGAATTTCACCACATCACGCCTGAAACTACTCAATCAGGTTTATGAAGTTTTTATTATGTGATGTGTGAGGCTGTATGGAGCAGTGGATTTCATTTTCTTGGATCTTTCACGTAAAACCACGTTTGTAAAGTGCATTGTGTAGGATGTGGAGGTATTTTTCGAGGGTAGCTGTGGTGTTACAAATCCAGTGTCCACGGAGAGAGAGAGTTGGGAATCGAGCGTATGGTGTGAGAAGGCTGACAGCTGGTAAAATGTAGGTATTGCTGATGGTCAGTGGCTTTTATATGTACTCAAGTGGTGCATTTCGTTTATGTGAAATGTGATATCTGAGTCAATAAATGTGAGGGGTGAGTCTGAAATGGAAGAAGTGAATTTAACAGTAAAAGAAAAATTTAAAGCTGATTAGAAATTTTTGAAATATTCCGAGCCATGTGCCCAAAAAATAAAAATGTCGTCTATGTAGCGGACCAAGAAAAGAGGTTGGTTGAAGGGGTCGTTGTGAAAGGAAAGTCTCTTCAAGGTGGCCCATGAAGAAATTGGTGTATGGTGGCGCCATTCTCGTTCCCTTCGTTGTGCCTTTGGTTTGTAAATATAACCAGTTTTGGAACGAAAATGAGTTTTTTGTGAGGACGAAAGTGGCTATTTTGAGCAAAAATTCGGTCAAAGGATGCTGGGGTGTGAAGAGAGATAATGCCGGAGAGAGGATAAGCCTTCTGCATGTGGAATAGTATAGAGGGAAGTAACGTCAATGCTGGCCATAGGTAGGTTTGATGTGAAGGAAATGTTTAATGAAAGAGTTTAAACGGTGAAGAACGTAGTAAGTTTTTTAAGAAGAAGGGTAATGAGAGTACAAGATGTTTTAGGTGGTAGTAATAATCGCGAATACTATTGTGGTGGGATATTTTAAACTGGGAACTATAGGGCGAAAGGGAATGTTGGCTTTATGTATTTTTGGGAGGAAATAAAGTACAGGTGTTATAGGGTTGGGTGGTGAGAGTATCAATATGCTTGGGAGGTGGGGCCTTCTTCTGATTCAAATTGGAGGAGGAAAGACTGATTTTCCGTTTGGAAAGTGGGTGTCGGGCCTTTGGTGAGAGTGGTATATAGTAAGTAGATGTATCATTGAGATGAGCAAGGGCTTGGGAAATGTAATATTTGGTGTATAAAAATACTACCGAGGAACCTAATCGGTGGTAGTAACTACGATGTAGGGGTTGCGATTTAGGTTTTTTAGAGCATTTCGTACTTACAGTTATGTAAATTTAATGATGAAAATCGATGAAAACCAAAAAAAAAACACTATCGATCAGGTTTTCCTTAGTGATTTAAGAAGGAACTCTGTGATTTATAAATATTTGCGATTTAAAATTTAAACGTTATGATGGGTGGGATATAAACAATGTATTTTGAACTCAAAAGTGATGATTTTCCTTAAGTTTTATGAATTGACTAGTATGAAAAATAAGGGACCGATTGAACGAATCAATTTCTGCAGTAATTAGTGGCCATTAGCATGTTGACGAAAATTGTCTGGAGTGAAGTTTTCTGCGAATTTAAAAATAATTTAAGAAGTACAGAGGAAAATATAAAAATGAAAAAACCAACTCAAGAAAATGGTGGAGAAACTGAACGAGATTTTTCAGAAAAATTTATAGAATAAATGTCAATACAACGCACAAAATACGCATGCAGAACGACGAGGCGAATAATATTTCATGCTCATTACCGGAAACGAAATTTATACTTCAAAACACATAGTTTAAACTACTCTCTAGAAACTAACGATACATAAAATATAACGAAACTATCTAAAATGTCAAAGGAGGCGGAAAATGAAACGAAGCGAAACGACAGCAAGATATTCGCTGTAATTGAAAATCCAACGTACGCTTTTGAGTTCCGCTAACAGCGATTTGCAATCCGGAATCCGTAGGGAGGTCCAGTGGCTGCATGTCGCCCATGACAACCCTACCTGTAAAGAGAAGAAGAAAAAAGATTTTGAGTCACATTTTTAAAACCATTTACTCAGCTTTGTTCATCAAGAAGTGAGATTTTAAATTATTTTCCAAACTTGCCTCTTCAGAACAACTTTCCAAAGACAGTCATGAACACTCTAATGCTATGACATTCAGGTAGAACAACCAAATTGACGTACGAATAGTACCTTAAATATGGGTAGACACACAAGTGTTAACCACAAACTATACTTAAACTCGCTGACAGCTGTTCAAGCCTTAATGCAAGAACAGCTGACACAGAATCAGCATCAGCAAATGAGAGAGAGACACAGGAGTCATAGAGACCAAAATTACAAACTCTGCCATTTCAAAATATAAAATAAGATGAACCCCACAGATTTAGGCTTCCGCATCCTCCGTATCCTTCTATACCATGAAACTTCACGTCAACAACTTTCATCCTATTTTCGCGAACGGAGATATTCAGAAATGCAGTTGCCAACATTTTTTTATTTGTAAATGAATTGTTTTAAGCTACATTACTACCATTTACGAACAACGGACCGAGCTTCACCAAGGGATTTGGACCGATACACAACTGTCGCATCGGAAACGAAGAAGTATACTTAACATTGAATAACGACAAGAGTGACCATAAATTAATGAAGTAGTATATAAAGTAAGTTTGCCTTAAAACTATTTCAATAGTAATGGTAACAACAGAAAGACAAATGAGATCGCTGGATCTAAAAAAATTGGTGGATTATTAGCGTTTGGTTTTAACTGAAAATTTCTAGGTTTTATAATGTCGTTGAGTTTGAGAAGTTTTGCTAATCTTTGGAAAATTTAATTTTGACAGAAAATGTATACATTTTGTCAGTGCATAAACCTCTTCTAGAGAAAAATGCCTTTTTTAAAGGGTCGCCTTAGTCTGAGTGCAGATGAAAACACATTCTCCTGAAGATTTTTCTTCTTTTGCCTTCGATACAGCGATCATGATCATGGAGGCGCATTTGGATCGGTGTTGTAATTTCCATTGCATACTTTCGGAGGATTTTTAATGACGCGCCGCCGATCTACCGTTGGTACAACCAGATCTTTTAACCGTCGTGAATGTAAATAAATGTAATTTTATTAACAATATTTTGAACGACATAAATTTATAATTTCTTACACTTCGCTAGTAATTACTTTTGGGAGGCCATTATAAACGAGGAATAATACCATGAATGCACCGACAAAATTATGTATACAGTATTTCGCCGCCAACAATATCGTTGGTATTCAGTTGAGCATTGCTGCGGCTTGAGGACTAGAGAGCGGGGTAGAGGACACGAGTCCGTGAGAGAGCGAAGCTGTGAAGTGCGTGCGGGCAGGCATTTGCTTTCGTCTTTCGCCTGAGGGACCAGGGGGAGTAGATATGGGAGACGAGAGGAAAGGGGGGCGAGATGGGGGTGGAGTTCGAAGTAAAGAGAGGAGGGAAAGGGAAGAATAGCTCGCCTCGATATGGGAAAGCCTTTCCCTGGGGCTGATGAAAGCGCGGTGATAGATTAAGGCAAAAGGAGCGGAGGGAAGTGGGGTGGGCGCTCGATGGTGGAGTAAGCCTGTTTGGCGTTAATCCCTCTTTCCCTCCAATTCCTCCTGGCCTCAACATCCGGGACCTCGAGAGACAAATCTAATGCCGGAAAAGGGTTTACGGGCACTGGACGAGTATCTGCAAGAAAGCAGGGGAAGGTGGAGAGGAAGGGGTTAAAAACCTCTCTAAAGGGAGAAGTAGCTAAGAGTTGAAAGGGTGAACGACGCATTACAGGAATTTGTAGCGTTGGCGTACTCTGGTGTTACATTATTTTCCTCTCCCTCTCTGTCCAATGAAGGAGCTTCCTTGGAGAGACACGAGAGAGTGTATTCAGCGCGCTGCTCCTTAACTTCCTGAGCGACTAGTGAAGGGGTGTGCCATTTCATAAGGGCATGTAAGGGCATAGTGTTATAGCTGCAGAAGATAGAGCAACATTTACTTAACAACCCGTAATAATCAAAGCAAAAATGTTTGCCAAATGATGAGCAAGAGTAACGGGGTACCCATCTAAACTAATAAGATATTCGAATAAAGAAATTACTTAAACGCTGTCACCAAATAAATTCAGCCAAATGAAAATAAAAGATTTTGTAAAAAAGAGTACAAGGTTTATTTTAAAGAGTAACGGGAATTTTGTCATAGTTTCCCATCGTGAAACATGAGTTCTTACCACAAGGTCACACAATCAATGAAGAGAGTTATTTACAACTTCAAAGCAGTTTTCGTGAAGCAATAAGATAAAAACATCTGTATTTGTGGCAAAACAATGACTTTTGCACCACCATGATAAGCACCCCCTGCTTACTGCTTATTCGTGAATAATTTTATCCAAAATCAGCACTATAACAATGACGTCCCAGCCTCCATATTCGCCAATTAGAGCCCCGTTGCACTCTTTTTTCCTGTTACCAAAATTAAAGAGATTCTCGTCTTTGTACAAGCATGAATGAAATAAATAACGCATAGCTGAAAGAACTAAAAGCTACCTATACCGAAGATCGAGATCCAGAAGTGCTTCGAGGATTGAAAAAAAACATTGGCATAATTTTATAATATCCAATGGGGACTACTTCATAGGAAAAAACATTAATATAGACGAATAAATAAAATTCCTTCTAAAAATCTCATATTACCTTTATTTATTGAACACACCTAGTACTTTCATAGGCATCACTGTCATTCAATTCAAAATGGCTTCTAGACATTCGGAGCATCAAACGTGTGCATCGACCTTCTCCATTATGAGCTATTACATTAAATTGTAACTATCGCAAGAAACACTGATTGCAAGATACGTGTTCGGGGAAATGTTCAGCTGCATTCGTGATGGAGTGAAAACATTCTACAAACGAAGAAAAATGATTGGATCCCAGGCTTTTTGGCAAGTAAAATTTTGCTTCTACCTCCATAGTTGTTTTAAACGCACTTGAAAATTATGAACAATGTTTCCAGTGACAATATCCATGTAAAATAATTTCCATGAACATAATAAATACAGCCTTTATGAATTTGAAATACCTAATTGAATAAACGGTGGCATGCTATAAAAGAAACTAAAATTCGTTGTCTGAAAAATAAAATGAACATGCAATTCGTTCGCTTCTCCATTTTGTTAGTAATCGTATCTGGAATTCATGGCCAATATACGTATTTTGAGAATTGGCTGGAGAACTTCAAAATGCATCAAGTAAAATGCTAGACAAACATGTTTAAGAATTGTTATTTTTCTTTCTCGAAGGCGGTAGTCTAACGGAGTTGAGGGTACACGCTTTTGTGCACGTGTTATTCGTCAGGGAAGACTTAGTCACTATTTGGAGAAAGCTAAACGTAAAGGACGAGGTTTGCTGTCTAAATCTTTACGGCTTAGGCAAGACTTCGAGCAAGAATTTACCCTGGATTAAGGCTTGACGGAAATTGCACCAAAGAAACTCATGAACAGCTCCTCACTTCTTATAGAAAGAACCAAAAGAAACATTCCCTAAAGTCACCCTGAGAAGAAACCATTTATCAAACATCTGTCAGAGGTCTGTTCCAGATATTAAATTTATTTTTCGGGTACCAAATTGTTCTTCACCTAACAATTTCAAATGGCAACGAAAGATTGCGAAACTGATCTCGTGGAGATTATATTTACAGTTGGTATGTCGGTCCCATCTGGAGTAGACTTCTGAGGGTATTTGCTACAGAAATGAAGAAGGTATTTCCGTAGCATGGCATTACTTCTATAAAAGGAGAGCGTTAAGTGTTACAGGGATAATACTGAATTCTCATTGATATAAAGAGCATGATCAACTTAATCTTTTTTGCATTTTTCATTCTAAGTCACTGACAATTATTATGACAAAGTTGTTATGCACTGATGACATATTAATGACATCTATTTTGACATATGAGGAAGAGATTGCAACAATTTCAAAGTGAAAAAATCATAAAACATAAAAAAACCGGGACCCCGGTCAAGGCGAATGATATTTTAAAAATTAAATTGCTGCATTAAAATTTAAATTAGCGAATGACTCCGTTGAAGTTGCTGTTGCGGTATCTCTCGCAGTTCTTTGAATGAAGAACAACAATTATTTTAAATGAAATTGAAAATTTCTCTGGGTCAATTATCTATGTCGTCTTTATTCGTCTTCCTTCCTTAGAAAATACTCTGTGTTAAATTAAATTGATCCCGGAATTCGTTCTGAAGCTATACAGGCAATCTCCAATTTGACATAGCTAACCGAACACGGGATAGAAATCACAACTGCAGGTATATTTGAAGGTCTGGTGACACAAAAGGACATCTCACCCGTGTCCATCGAGAGCAAGGGCCAAACCTACTGCCAGTCTGATGCATATGGTAGGGTTTCAGTACCTCATGCCTGTTCTTGTCTTGAAAAGCATCCTTCTCGGAGGTCCCTTCTTCTCTGAGGGTAGCTATGCCGCCCGAAAATCTCACACCCATTCCTTTCTTTGTTTTTTTCATAAACAATCTTCCACACTTTCTTTTTGTTACTTATTATAATATTTATTCTTTTAAATGATAAGAAATTATCGTGTACATATTTAAATATATTTTATGTTAGCTTCTTCATCACTCTTTAAAAATTTGATCACTCATCACTTCTTCCGTGCCTATTCTTCGATTATCGATATTCGATAAGCATTATTCCTAAATTTTTACCCCTTTCTATAGCGCTCCAATTGACCAGAAGAAAAACTATGAGCATCTAGACTATCAGCCCACTTGAATATACGAGAAAAATTTTTCCTTTGTTCCTCCTTCCCAAAATTCACATATTCATTAAAATTTTCTTCCGTTTTCCTCCCCAACATCATGTTGATAGTTTCTCTCATATGGGTCAAGGTAGTCCAGGGATATAGCGTTGGACTACTGGCCGAAGGGCCCGGGTTTGACTTCGAGGCTCTCTGAGTACTCTCAGCGTCACCCATGCTGTGTGATTTTTCGGGTACCAGATCTTCTTGGGTAACCACTGACGGCACAGGGAAAGGAACTGGGACCCCTTATTACCCTGCTGATGTATGGATTTCGCACGCCTCATAGGGCTTAGTACTGAGTTAACTCTACCACCACCTACCAAACCGACCTTCGAGTTGATTACCGTGTTTATGGTTAATAATTTCCCTCATAGTTTCCGATCAACAAGTCCATAAAGTTTTCTTCTGTGGAGTTTCACATTTGCCACCTGTTTTAATTTCCAGCATCGATTACCACGTTTCTAAATTCTAAATCAATCAATTTATATTTCTGAAAGTCCGTAAATATTTTTCTCCTTGTATTTATGTTAAATATTAATTTGTAAAGATTCGTAAAATTATTCCACGTTATTTTATGCCAACTGTCTGACGCAAGTTGCTTATGCTTTAATAGCACAAGAGCTGGTTTTATTTTTCAACTTCGTCGTATGTTGAAGTAAGCTGTTTAATATCAAAGGCATCTTTTTTCACCGATACTGCTACATTTCCTCCTCCATGAGGTCCAAAAATTATTGTTTTTGTATTTTCATACTTTTATTATTGTATTTCAAATTAAATTCGGTAAATTTAAATGGTGTTTCCCTTATTTATGCGCTTACTTAGTGGCATTGACTTGTCAATCGAGTGGTCATAACATACTCCAAGCTATTTTTCGTGTCTTCCATTTCTCGCCTTTCTCTTCCTTCATTTTCCATGTTTCACCTCAACGCTCGGAGACCCCTCTCTCTCCTTAATTCTTCTTCCACTTCGGAAATACATCTTTTTCTTTTGAAATACTTCTGGATCCACGGTAAGAGAAAGACGAGCTCATCAACAGAAATTAAGACTTTTGGTGAAAGGGGGAGAGCACAGCAGAATAAGAGATTGAAATGGACATGAATAAGAGGCTTTCCTCCCATGCACCCTTCCCTGAGATGGATTGGAAATCTTATCTGCGGTCGAAACGGAGTCTTTTTTATCCCTCGAAACTCGGGATATTCTTTTCTTCTTTATATCACTCGCGAACACAAAAACCTCCTCGAACATCGCACGTGGTCCGAATGCGAGCTGTCCCCACGGCGCGCACCCCCAACCCACCGCGCCCCTTCCACCCCTTTCCTCCTCCTACTCCCTTCCTCAACCGCTGCCCCATGCTGAGATCAGAAATCAGAAGGCAAACCAAAACGTACTTGCGGGACATTTCCTCTCTCATTAAAGTTGCCTCCCCCGTCCATTTTGCCTTTCCATGCTCATTCACTCATTTCTCCCGAATACTTCCGGACAGACGTTTAATGACGCTGGACAAGGTGTGATAGACTTCATGTTGAAAAAAAAGAGACGAAAAAGTGAAAACATTCATATATTCCATTGAATCCTGATCTAATTCTCTCGGTATTTAAATAGATGAAATTTTTTGTATACAAAACTTCATAATGAGGAATGCCCCTCATCGAAATTTCAGATATGCCCTTTTACAGTTGTAAGTTTCAGTTCATGCGACTATAAATATTCAGACAACTGAAAGAAAGGTAGCCTATATCTAATTTTGAACAGTTTGAATTAGTTACTATAAATATAATACTTATACATTTTTTAGTAATATCAACTAAAAAATTGAATTTAGTTTGTTTTTGGGTTTTGTTTGTTTACAATGCCACAATTTCAGAGAGTAAAAATCATTCGCCTTGACCAGGATTCGAACTCGGATCCCTCGATATCCGGCCGAGTGCTTTAGCCAGTTAAGCTACCGAGACGTCCTCTTACACTCTGAAATTTTGGGGCTTTAAAGGAACAAGATGTTGTGACGAAATACCGTACATACAATGTCACAGGCATTCGTAGTCGTTCGCGAGGCGCCACAGTCCACGAGGTTAAAGCCAATTTCAAACACTTAGGCTGTTCATACCTTAGACAAATTTCAAGAAACTGCGGGAGATGCCGTAACAGTAACTTAAACGGAGTCATCCGCTATGTGTGTATTACAATGCAACAATTTCAGAGAGTAAAAATCATTCGCCTTGACCGGGATTCGAACTCGGGTCCCTCGATATCCGGCCGAGTGCTGTAGCCAGTTAAGCTACCGAGACGTCCTCTTACACTCTGAAATTTTGGGGCTTTAAAGGAACAAGATGTTGTGACGAAATACCGTACATACAATGTCACAGGCATTCTACTACACGCACGACTACGAAAAGTTGCAACGCTATAAATCTCCATTAGAATTCGCCATACTCAAAATACATGCGCGACGGAAGTGGAAAGAGAGTAATGGGAACAGTAGAAAGTAGGATTAAATTAGACGAAATCGTGTAAGTCACATTTTCAGAAAATTAACCATTAGTTTGCCACTCAGACTTCGGAAATTAATTATTGCTGAACGTATAATAAAACGTCCGTGATAGGCATGGGATTAAAACAAATCATAAGGAAGAAAGGGTATTGAGGTTTTTAAGAGGCATAAGAGGCTATAGAAAATGATTCATTTGAGGGGCAAATATTATAGCAGGTATACGCTTTACCGATTTTCACAAAATATTGGTAAAGTAGCATCAATACCAAAAAGAAGAAACGCAATTTTTTAAAAACCTTAACCACGAAGAGGGATTGGATGACAGGGACCATGAATAAGTACGTAGGAAACATCATAGGATATATGAAACGCAGTAGTTTACGGTTCAAAACACGTAATTGAAATAGAATATAAGCATATGCATTAGTATATCGAGTTACAATAACGAAGATAAATATAGAATAAACATAAAGGAAAGATCAACAGATTCAGGCTTAAGGTCGTGGAAGTTCTTCATAATTAATATAAAGAGAGTTTGCACTTTTCCACACATTTATTATAGCGTAAGTGCTACATAGGCTAGACGGGGAGAAGTTTCATCACGAGAGTGAAGTGATTGCAAGTTCATTCCGGAAATCCTCCACCTGGAGAACAAGGGGTCGAAACTGGACACATTGGAGCAGCTGGAAATTCTGCAAGAGGATCAAAATATTCTGCTAAATGAACAAACTTTTGTGAACCATTCACCCCTCCTTAATATCCCTTTCCTCAGGAATAAAACCAAAAATCGAGCTCCCAACTCCCCTCCACCTTCATGATTCTTCCTCCCTTCTCTTTCCCCCCCTTGAATCACGGGTCTCCTATCTCCCAATACCACCGGACATCTTATTTTCCATGAATCAAATATTTCACCTTCCCCCCCCCTTCCCCTTCACACACGTGGCTCCTCCCTTTCACTACAACCAGACATTATGTTCGGCTTCCTAGAAAAACCCTTTTAACCCGTCTCCTCCTGCCACCCCCCCTTTCCTTCACCGGACAATTCCTTCCCCGAGGTTCCTAAGCCTTACTCGTTAAACCCCTGCCATACAACAACCTGCTACCAACGTTCCATCTCCTTCGTCTCCCAATGTTCGGTTTCTCCTGTTATTAACCCTCCACTCTTCGCTCTCAGTAACATCACCGCCTCTTCCCCCTCCCTTCCCCCCCTACTCACCTCCCCTTCCCAACCGTAACTCAACATATAGATATGGACTCCTCACTGTTAATTTTGTCTTGTACCTGATGATGACTCTGTGAGTTGAAACGCGTCGTATGCTATAATAAATCTGTGGAAAAGTGCAAACTCTCCTTATATTCATTATAATGGAAAGAAGTCAGAAAAGCTACTCGACAGTAGCGATGTCATTTAATGGCTCAATTATTGAACTCTGACAAAGATTTTAGCCCATCGATCGCCAGTGAAGTTTCTTTCGGAACATTTCGGGAAATCTTTGACGCATAGCAATTGTTTCCTCCAAAGACATGAGAAATAACAAGTTCCCAGCACACTCCGTAAGAACAAATCAGAAAATTCTAAACCTCGCCCCACTCGCACAACTTGTATCAGACACAAGCAGACGGAACTAAATCAAAAAGTGATTTCATTGAACAACAATCCTTTCCATAATGAATTAAGATGCCGCAGATATCATCCATAATCAACACGCTTACTTCTCGGAAACGACGGAGCGATATATTAAAAAGTCGGCACAATGCGGCGCATTAGTGTAAATGCATGGTTTTTGCTGAGCAGCGGAAGACTTGGCCCAGAGACGGAGATCTCTCCCAGCAATTGTTCCGCAGGCGAGGCTTTCAAGGACGCCTTTAATTCTTGGAAATGGAGTGGGCGGCGGCGGGTGGGGGAGAAGCGAAGGGGAAAAGACCGCACCGGATGGATCTGCAATGAGACTGCCGGGCCCAATTACCTCCGGGTTCCTACCTCCTATCGAACGTAGGTATTAAAAGGACGCAAAAAAGGCCTTCCGATTTATCTGAACCCTAAGGCGGCGAAGCCGCTTCAACTAGTTCTACGGATGAAACCCAAAGATTTTCAGTTCTCATTAAATAACAGCTTCTGTCGAGGGGTTGGCATTCAAATCCATCTCTCTCCATCGGTAATCGAAAAAATGATAGACTGAAAGGATAGATTAATGTGTAGGGGCACAGTTTCGATATAATGGTGATCCATTGTGTGTGTTTGTAATTTTGTACTGATTTATTGCATCACGGGAGCAAAGGATTAGTGAAAGTACATTTCTGTTATTTGCTCGATTGCGCCGATGAACTGTCGGTATATTACCTTCCAAAGTAATTCAAATTTTCTAATTTCCGATTGAATATTAAAATAAAAACACTATAAATTGAGATATTATCTTATTTTGACAACGATAGTGAAAAGTCAAATAACGGTTAGTAGGGTTTAAAAAAACACTGTTAAATTATTTTCGTAGTCAATGAGAAAATAATGCATACACTGCTTGAATAATTTTATAAGTTATAATAGTATTTGGATAGAGCAATTTTTAACGTGAATTTCCAACCTTTCACTAAAGTATCCGCCTTTCTTAGGGTTAGGAGTGAAAATGTTTATCCAAACGTGTTATTTTCACACGTTTCGCCACGAGCGCACCATAACGGTCAAAGTTGGCTATGTCTTCTCTCACCAATTGATAAATAATACTTCAATATAGCTGCTTAGATTGTCTTTGGTGAAAAATATTAATGCAAATTTTCGGATTTATGCAGACATTCAGTTCTCTTCCTCCAATTGGTTTAATATCCTTAAGAGAGTGAGCAATAGTGTGGTAACTATTTAATTTACTCTGTTATTTTGCTAATTTAAAACGCTATTTAACATAATTCCGTGCCCTTACATTAAAAATCGCAGAAAACATATTTTCTCCAAAGGTACTTGACGTGCATGAACATGAATTATGTGACTCCACACAACGAGGAATATATTTTTAGATTTTTGATGCCCCGGTAGCCATTTGAACAGTTGAGTCGATATGGATGAACTTAGTGAAAAAGAGCTCTGAATAGATTGGTAGAGGAGATAAAATATTTTGCCAACTAGTCCCCACACCTCCACGTTTCTGAGTGTTGCTATGGTATTTAGAGAATCCTCTCAAATATCTCATGATCAAAATATTAAATGATGAGAGCTCTAAGGAAAGAATTCCATGGCTAAATATTTTTATACGAGTACTTTTAAATTTTTAGACTGTGAATTATTATTAACGATTCATCTTTCTTCCAAGAAAGGATTCCCAAAAAATGTAATTTTTTCCCATATTTATTTTCGAAAATAACCTTACGATTAAAACTGCTGTCAAATGTTCATTGGAGCTAAATCTGGCTACAAAAATAGGCACCGCCCAGCAAAACACTAAATCCCCTAAAACTTGTATTTTCATAAACCATTTTTTAACTACGAATACTTCCGATTACACTTCATTTCATCCAATATGCCTATTCCATTTTCCTCATCCACCTCTAATGCCTAACATTCTCTCCAATAAAACGGCCTAGCGTCCCATTGCAGTCCACAATACCCTGCTTCCACTTTTCATGCTTTCTTTGGATGTTAACCGACAATATTTCTTCTCTTACCAAACCCAGAATTTATTTATTTGGTTTTTTGTGCATTGTACGTTTTGCACTTTACCATGGACCAACTAGTCAAAAGCCTACTTTCAGTAGCCCGTCTATGACATTGCTTTTACATGCTCATATTCCTAAAGAATTAACGATTTAAAAATTAGTGCAGTCGAAATTGATCTCATAATAAATGCTGTACGAGAATAAAATTTATGGTTAAAAATTATAAACTATTGAATAACTAATTAAAATTGCTTGTTGTAGCTCTTTCAAATTTCAAACATGTATTTATTTAACTAAGGGAAACTTGTGCATTAAAAATGGCTAGTGAAATAAAACATTACAAAATTTGAATCTTTCATTTCCAAAGACATATATAAAAAACTAAATATTAATTATTTCCATAAGGACGTCTATAAATAAACTATATGGAAACAATAATGCCTACATTCATTTAACGAAATGTTAAGTGCTCATCAAAATGAACGAACACTTCTCTTCGGAAAGCCGATCGGACATATCGCCTCAACTCCACTTGATCTTTAGAGTCCTCTAGAGGTCACCTCGTAAGTCCTTGAGGACGGCTGTGAAGAACACACTATCCAGAAGTGTTGAAGGAATCTGCAATTCAGCGGGACACTGAAGTCCTCCTGAAACTCTCAGCAAAGGGAAGGCGTGAATTTACGGGGGTCGATAAACGTGCGATAGGGGAATTGAACACCACCGCTAAACCATATTCTTAATGTTTGTTTTAAATACTCCTTAAGGTTTTATTCATATTTTATGACTTTAAAAAGAGAGATTTGTATTCAGAAAAAATTAACTCTTTAATGATTGCTTCTACGAGCGGCGAATGTAATGGAACCTATGAGGAAAGTGAAGGCATGGACATAGAAAGTAAGGAGTATGAATTCAGAAACCTTAAAGAGAAAGATAATAACTGGTAGTTTTCAGAGAATGTTACAAAAATATGGATTCTTGACTTCCAATTTTACTCTCCTGACTGATTTGAAGAATCTATGAGAAAGGAATCTGGCCGGGAGACTTTCATAGATTAGTGTTAATCCCTAATCCGAAAAAGGTGAAGACTGCATCATTGGAGGACTACTAAACAATAAGTTTGATATCCCACGAAACTGCAGTTGTTCTCAGGATCATCTCAATAAGTATAGAGAGTAGGGAAAGGAATACTTAGGTGATGATCAGTTTGGGTTTAGGAAGGGGAGAAGTATGCGTGATGCCATTGCAGTATTGAGAAAACTAATCAAGAGGAATATAGAATAGAGAACAGTCAGGACGTATTTGCCTTTTTGATAGATTTCGAAAAGACGTTTGATAGAGTGAATTTGAAGAAACTAATGAGCACATTGCCGAAAAAAGTAATAGATTGGAGGAACAGGAGGCTAATCCGCAATATGCACATGTCTTAGACTACTTAGGTGCGAGTGGGAAATGGGGAGCCCGGATGGGCAGTTTTAGGGAGAGGTGTGAAGCAGGATGATGCAAGAAATGATTAAAGGGGCATGAGAAGACTAGATGGATGATGAGGTATGAGATGAGGTAGGAATGAAAGTCGGAGGGAAATTTATACAATCAGTTAGGTTTGCTGATGACAAAACTTTAGTTTGATAGTCAGCCAAAATGTTGCAAGCACTATTGAGTGAATTGGATAGAAATGGAATGAGAATCAATATTAATGAAACAAAGGTTGTGCGACTTCCTAAATAAAAAAGCCAAGCTAAACATTAAAATTGGAGAGAAAAAATTAGAGCAGGTTGAAGATTTTACATTTCTAGGAAGAATTTTGGACCAACACGGTCAGAGTAGTGAGGACGCAAGGAGAAGAATTACGTTAGGCTAGACGTTCACAAGGAGGAAAGACGTTGATGACAGTGAAGTTGAGTAAGGATGTTAAGAAAAGACTCATTAAAACTTTTATCTAAAGCGTAGCTATGTACGGCGCGGAAACGTGATCACTGAAGCCGGAGAATATACATAGATTGGAGGCTTTTGAAATGTGGGTATTGAAAAGAATGAAGAAGGTGAAATTGGCCGAAAGGAAAACCAACAAGAAAGTACTAGGGATGGTAGGCGAGGAGAAGGGTTTTTTAGGAGAAATCAAAAGGAGGCAGGAAAAATGGAAGAAAGACGTATTGATCTGCAGTGGGTTGCTGAAGACTGTAATAGAGGGGAGAATTTTAGGCAAACGAGGAAAGGGCAGGAACCGAATAGGAATGTTGGACGGGATGAAGGGAGGAAGTACTCAGATACAAAGGAAGAGAGACCTGATATATGGTAGGTTTGCTGGATTGTGTTTTTTGGGAGTCTTAAAATATTTATTTTTTTAATGTTTATTTAGGAGTCACAAAACCTTTATTTGATAGTTCTGTCCATCCAAAGCTTACCTTAACCGGTAGATGACTTAATAGTATATGTGTATATGATATTCGCTTTCTTGGAAAAGCCACGAACGTGCACAATAAAATTCACTAAATAGTCATAACAAACACAGAAACTAAAACATATAAAAGAGGGACTCACTAGTTCTCGAATTTCCGGTGGTGCAACTACCTTTCTCAAGAGGAATTAGGAACAGAACTCTCCTCTTGTTCTGTTCCTAATTCCTCTTGAGAAAGGTGGTTGCACCACTGAAAATTCGAGAACTAGTGAGTCCCTCTTTTATATCTTTTGTTTCTGTGTTTGCTATGACTATTTAGTGAATTATATATATATATATATATAATATTTAGAGAGAGTCAGTATTATTAAAAATATTTTTACTTAATCAGTGAAGAAAATTTCGGTCAGTTTTTCAAGTGCAACAATCTAAATCACATGTTGATTCGCAGGAAACATATCAGTTGCCTCAATTCTATTAACTTTTACACAAGTTTATTGCACATTTGATAACATATCCGTAGGGAAATTCTCGTGGGAAAAACTTTGAAAACGCCAGATTTTATTATAAAACCAGGAGAAAAATAAAGAAAAGAAACAAACTTTCTTTGTGTACCTTTAAAGTATTACGTGTACTGAGTAATATTCCTTTGGATATTTAGTGAAAATAAATCAAGAATGGGATCATAGTGATGCACCAGCAGTGAGGTCATGACATAACTCCAGTAATTAAAGTGGACGACCCCTTGCCTCCTCCACTCCAGTAAAAACTGGCTAATGTCGCCGTCGATTTTCTCCGCTAACGCTTTCTCCCTGCTTCCTCAATCGCTCCTCCTTTTCTGCTAGTTATGTTCGACACGTGCTCAAGAGTTCTCCAGATGGGCACCCTCTGCAGAAGCAGTAATTCTTGTTCGGTACGGCGCGTCGACAGAAACCGTTATGACGCCTTACATTTGACCCAGATCTTAATTTTAAAAGAGAAACAGGAGTCAATGA
The DNA here is from genome assembly GCA_037158775.1 of Hetaerina titia. Lineage (NCBI taxonomy): Eukaryota > Metazoa > Arthropoda > Insecta > Odonata > Calopterygidae > Hetaerina > Hetaerina titia. The sequence continues at coordinate 11,876,795 of CM073778.1, read as the reverse complement.
CTGTCAAAATTAAAAACTTGATATTAGATTTTATTTTATAATATTTTGAAAAAAAAATTGCAAATAGAATAGGTTTTTATGATCATGACAGTAAAAACTTGTTTCTATCTTACATCAGGTATAATGTGTCTCACATCTTTTAAGAGACAGAGAAAGCATTTGAAAAAATGCGGATGTCTTATCTCCACATTTTTACATTATAATGCTCTAACTGAAAAACACGTGTCATCGTACTATCTGTTAATGATGAAGTAAATAGTCAACATGAAATATGCAAGGTCATTTTAGAAATCTGGTGACCCGAAGATTAAATTCTACTTGCGAGTGACGGAATGTTTCATCTAATAATTTCACGAGCTGATTCGGCCCTTGCGAGTAATTCTCAACAATAATCAGTTTGATGATTGAAGTAATGCCCGCAGCAGATGCAGTCAGCATTCGAGTGAGTTAGGCTCGGAGTAGGGGACGCAACATAGCATCTCCCCCTCGCTTCCCCGGTTTCGGATTTCGAGACCACTTGAGTGATCACGGTGCGTAGGTGACGCGTGTGGATGCATGTGCTTACGAGTGTGGGATTCGAACCGTTCATTGTGTGATAGCATCGACTGTGGCCGATGTGTTTCCCTTCACCCCTTCCCTCATCCGTTGTGATTGAGGATCGCTTCGATCCCACCGCCATCGCGCGCCGTACTTTGAGGGAAGGCCGAGGCCATTCCCCAGGCGGGAGGATGCGGAATCTGTGCAGTCGCAGGTGGAGTGAGTGGCGAAGCTCGTCTACGAACCGAAGCGCTGAAATTATCGCTCGATCGCGCGACCGGTAATGGTGGACGGGATATTTAGGTGGTGGTGGGTCGGGGGAGATAGTTTGAGGGAGTGGAGAGGTCAATATCGTCAATACCCTTTCCGTTCTGTGCAGTTGGACGTTCTAGACTGCCAAATTAAAGGACCCAAATTGCAAATTAAAGGGACATAAATTTTAAGGAACATGGATATTAAAAAAAAAGGTTAGCCATCTACCGCCTGATACATTCAACAAAAAAATATTTCATTACCCGGCGAGATAATGCTCTCGTAAAATTTGGGTGCACGGATCCAAATTTTCCTCACCGAGGAATCAGTGCTCATTCACTAGTTAATTTAAAAAAAAATTACAAATCCAGTAACAAACAGGGTTGCATACAAGGGTGGTCTGAAAAATATCCGACCAAACAAAGATAGAAGACTTTTTTCTGAAATTTTCTGAGTAAGAAACTTTTCAGACCACCCACGTATTTAGTGTATGAGAAAATTAATCAGAAACAGCGGTCGTGTCGACACAATGGCTATTAGTAGGTATGCACAGAGCATAAAATGACCAACAAACGGATTTTGGAGGAAAATAGCCATTAACTGGCGACATCACTTCTTCACGGTTGGAAAATCGTTAACCACCAAATTTATGAAAATTTTCAAGTCAATCAAAATTGTCCCACGCGCATCCTAGAAAACCGACGCCATGACCTTGCCTGCAGATGAAACGGTCTTCACCTTCTTTGGAGCGGATTCTCCCTTTTGAATCCATTGTTTTGATTGTTCTTTTGTCTTGGGTGTGAAGTAATGGATCCATGTTTCATTCATGGTTATTAAAAGGCGCATAAGTTCTACTTTGTTGCTGTGAAACTTTGCTAAACACTCAATTGAAACATCTTCAAGACACTGGTTTTGCTCGAATGTGAGTAAACGCGGCACCCATCTTCCACACAGCTTTCTCATGTCCTAATTTTCACTCAATATGCGATATACCGCATATTTTTTAATTTTTACTATGTCTGCTAGCTCGCTCACTTTCATTCGATGATCATTCAGTATCAATTTGTGGATTTTTTCACCATTTCTGGAGTGGTCACCTTATTTGGTCGACCAATTCGATGCTCATCTGAACAGCTCATACGGTCTCGTTTAAACTCTTCTACCCATATTTTACTTTATAAAACAAAGGAGCAGAGTCATCCAGAGTGGAATCCAGTTCAACGTTTACATTGGTTGCGTTGAGGCCTTTCAAATAAAAGCATTGTATCAAAAAACGATGACCAATTTTCTCCATATTCACCAATTCACTGAAAACGTTCACTATTAATATCTGCCTAATAAATACTAAACGACGTGGCGTCTTCAAACTTGAAGCATATGCTTTACGAGCTCGTATAGTTTGCGTTTTTCCTAATACAGTGATATTTTTCAAACAACTACCACCAATGTAAACAAAAAAATGCCGAGACTATAAACTTGGTTTAGGCCAAGTTTACTGTCTCGGCATTTTTTTGTTTACATTGATTCACGACCGTAGCTACGTTCCTTGTATATTTAAATTACCACCAACTCTAAGGCAGATCGTGTACTTCTGGGATCACCCTCACATATATTAACGCATGACATAGAGACATATGGTGCTCCATACACGCTATTAGATTAGAGTATTATGTAAATGTAGATGGGAATTGATAAACAATTACCTTAAGAATAAAGTATTACCTTCTGCTCGGATAATTTATATAAAAATGCTCAACATTACACAAAACAAAGAAATCAGCCAGCGGTAAAAGAAGTAAATGTAACATCATAGTAATTTAAGCAGCTGAAAACAAACAAAAAATAGAATCAGAGCCATAGGCACAGCTATAGGCCATATAAATATGCAAAGAGCTATTCATTTTCTACATATATATATATATATATATATATAATATATATGTATTCGGATTCGTTCGAATTCAATATCGTCGGAGTGATCGAGAGGCAACCCAGAGTCCGATTCTTTGATGGGGAAGAGATACCGATCCGGAAACCGGAGGATTGGAAAGTTGTCTCACGCAGTTGCGTGGGAAAGAACACTGCGGCGAGGGATTGGAGATGCGAAGGCAAACCTCATCCCCGGCTTCAACACGTATCTGGTGCTATCGGAGGATAGCTCAGTGGTATCTGCAGCCCTAGGAGTATACCTCCGCCCCTGTGAGAGCACCACCCAGAAGAAACCGTCAGAGTGGGATGGGGGATTCTAGTGATAGGTAGCAGTGACGTCAGGCGTCTTCCGTTATGCATGATGATGGTCCCATCGAGGGCGAGAGCAGACCACGAGGGTGTGAACCAGAGTCTGACGGCATGGTGCATTCCTAGTGGCGGTGTTATCTAGGTAACGAAGGCGGTTGGAGCGGCGGCTGCGGGCACCAAGTGTTCCAGGCTGCGGGCCATGGCTCAAGTTGGCGTCAACGGTCCCGTCCACCGTGGATCTGAAAGGATCCCGAATTCCTTCAGGAAATTGATTTCGGCATTGAAGCGGGAGGGTGGTGTCGAGGGGGTTGATGTGACGCTCTCGACCTGCAGTCTTGTCCCGAGGATTGATCGCGGACCTCTGGTTTGGAGCCGAATGGAAGGCATCAATCAGAGGTTGCGTGTTTTCTACAGGCATATCGGGGCGTCCTTCGTCGACCCTCATCCGGAGAGCCAATCGTGTAGGAACCCTCTGAAGCCTTTTGGTGTTCACTACACGTCTGCGGCCGCCAGGTGTGACATTTTATGCGCGGTATTTCGTCACGACAGCTTGTTCATTTAAAGCCCTCAAAATTACGGGGTGAGAGAGATTTCATAGATAAACTGGCTAAAGCACTCGGCCGGACATCGAGGGATCCGGGTTTGAATCCCTATCAAGGTGAATGGCTTTTACACTCTGTAGTTGTTGCATTACAATGCACATTAGCGGATGGCTCCATTAAAAAATTACTCTTGCGCCTTCTTCCGCAGTTCCTTGTTGCAAGTTAACCTATTCGAACCGTATTTCCCAAGGTTAGAAAATGTGTCGGGTATCGAAAGCCAACAGAAAGTTAAAAAGGAAATCTCAAAGTAAACAAGAGAATTTAATTTCCACGGGATGAAATTCGTCTCAATAATGAGTCAGAGGGAGAGGAAATAGTCTGCGCGCATTATGGCTTTGGAACCTATATAAAAGGGAGGTTTATCTGGAAGGCAAGGACCCGGCGTCATCTCCGAGAGGCGTCGTAGAGGGGGAGTGGAGTGTGGGGCGAGAAGAAGCAGGCGGGGCGGGGTAGGGAAGACGGGGACAAGAAGGTCAATGCCGTGGGCCTCCCACGATGGGAGTCGAAAGGTAATGAGTGCCGAGCAGAGAGAAGAGTGTTCGCGTCATCGGGAAAGGGCGAATATTAAATCTCTCCATCTCTCTATTTCTCTTTCCACACGATTGGCAGGAAGTACGAACATGTAATTGAAAATCTATTTGCTCTTTCCCCCATAGAGGCATTAGCACGGCCCGCTTTATTAATCCACTCAATGATCCCGGGGAACCCACACACGACCTCAAAATTTCCATCCGCTGTGTCCCGCATTTCATTACCATTTTGTTAAACGGAATAAATAAATAATGCTCACCATACACCCTCCACGTTTATATAGTAGATGGGAAAGGGGGAGGGGGAGCTGTATATATTCCGTACGCAAACATGACCTCGGTGTTAAAAACCAAACCAAAGATAAGCGGATTCCCGCCTTGCATTCACGATGAGGCTCCCGTGGCGCCCCTGACGGCCGAATCCGTCCCCAACCACAACTCCCACGTTCCACACGCATACTACACTCAGACCGACGACATTTCCAAGGTTTGTGTGTCTCTCTCTGCATGTGCGCGGAGAACGAGGGGTTTGAGTGAAGGAGATGTGTGAGGATCGAGGGGCTTAATGGAGGGGATGGTCAAAATCACGCTGGAAATCGCTCAAAATCTTCCAATCGATAGGGAAAACGCTGTGTCGGACATCGAAATTAATCCGATTGGTGCGTTAAAACCCAGAAAAGCTTGATGAAGGTCGAGTTTTTATCATTTCCCTCGGATGAAAAAAATGCGCTCAGCGTATATAAACAATCGCCGGATCGGTTTTCAAAGAGGAATTATAATTACCGGATTAGCAGCAGCCAGCGATAGCTTTTGTTTTTTCTGGTTTCTGGTCCCTCTGACTAAAAAAGAGGGGTAGGAATCAGTGGGGATGAAATGATGATGCTACGATGTGAGAATACCAAGAAAATCTTTTGCCGACTGAACTGGATGCAGACGGAGACTTTATCGGCCGTTTCCCGAAGGTACCATACAAATGAGTTCGTGTGTATGCTCTGCTAACTGAATCCGATAATTCCAACCAAATATTCGAGGTAAAATTATGCCATGAATTAATTCGGTTGAAGTACACACTCATTCCCGCACTTGAAATAATCAAAGTAGAATGAATAAATTATGACATAAAATACAAAAAAACCTTCACTTATCAATTCAGAAACAAAACCCTAAAGTCATAAATGATTAATTTTTGAAATGATAGGTTATACTGATTCCACTAACTAGACAACCGTACATGCGTACAGAGCAATGCATGTAACTAAAATTGGACCGACATTCGAATGTTGAGCAATGCCGTACGATGACTGAGAGAATATTTATTCTTCGCTTTAAAATTTTAATTTTCGAATCATATTATTTTCTTTGAAACAATGGTTTATAAGATCCAAGCATTTGTATTTTCATGTCACTTGATGCAATTTTTCCGGTGCAGTAAAACATTATACCGGTATCAATTATAATTACGCAAACGTAAATACTTCATTCGCATTATTTCGCATATTTGTCCGTAACTAATATTAGTTCGACTTTTGCCTAAAACTTGTGAACATTAGATCTCACAATATACACTCATCAAATATCTCTTTGATATGGATTCAGTCTTGTAAATATTTACCTTGTCTGCATTGGTCATTTGGATGAATAAGATTTCCGGGCCTGAATCATTTAAATTATAGCTAATAACTGATAATTTTTTCTTGACTAGTAACTGCAATGAATAAGAAAAATCAACAATATGTGCATCAACAAATAATAAGCATCAATATTATGTTGGGCATTATGTCATTTAGAGAATAGCTCCCTCATAATTTCGCGCAAAGTGAAATATTTGCATCGCAACCCCTAGAAGGAAATCTTTTTTATACAACTATAAGCTATAATAAACAAGAAACTACCTCTTTCGATTTAATCATAGGGGAGCTGATTTTACTTTGATTAATCTGGTGTATTGTTGGAATCATGAAATATCTATTAAGAAGGGACATTTACGGCATTAATCTTGCATATAAATCATTACTTATTTGCTCGAACCAGATATTTCAATAATATAATATATTTGTTCATAGAATAATTGTTGTACCTGGCTATATAATCTTTTAGTTACTAAAAATTAAATGTAAAGGAAAAAGAAGGTTCAAAATATTATTTACAAATGGTTAAATCAAAACCCAATTCCTGAGCTACCCGTTCCCATTGAGTCAGATAAATCTACTTGACATTCGGATAATTCCAATTATTTTTGTACAACATGAAACATAAAAGATACCTCTCGTTCGAATATTATAAGTTTAACGTCATTAATCGTAGTAAGGAGATTCACAGGGTAATTTGAGTGTTCATTTGTTCACATTTCAATTCACGTGGGAAAGGGTAGTGGTGTTTTGTAATCATAGGAAGGGTTTTCGGTCTCTCGCATTCCTTATTCAAGAATCACTGCAGGATATAACGGTAATTAATTTCGCGCGGGAGGATTTTTTATGCAGCGAGTTCTAAAGAAATGTTCGAGCAAATCAGCAGCTCCAGTCGATATTTATCTCTGTAAGAACACACGTCTTTTTACGAAGGTAGAACCCAGGACAGAGATAAAAATTCGCGTGGGGTCTACGCGCGTAGCAGATCCACACACGAAGGCTCTTGGTATTAAACAAAAAATTTACTCAATGATTGCATCATGTGATCTATAAAAGATATCCTAAATCAGTCATATTATGATTTACGCGTCTAAATCTACACAACACGTATGGCATGGCCTGCGAGGTGAACGATCATTAAGAAACTTCGCGATCTTTAACGTGAGACATAATAAAATATTGTTATCCTTATATTTTTGCATCATTGAGTAATTCTTTTGATCAAGAATTTTGCAAAGGAACAATTATTGATCTGTTATGATGAAAACGCCGTTATGAGGATTTCTCTGTCCATTTCGTTCGAATCAAGGAGCCGTACGAGTATGTCCCCTTTCATTCTCGTCGTGAATTATCTATGCGTTGGCGTGACGTGGCGTTAAAATGATTCCCTTTCAGCCATTGTTTCAATAAAACCATCTGTTTTATTTCCTGTTTTATTAAATTCGAGATAATCCTTGCTCTAGTAGTACTCCCAACTCAAAATTTGTACAGTTGTCTTTGACGCTTTCTCCTCGTTCTTCAGCCCGCTTCTCTCTATCTTATATAATCTCGATTGTAGGTCCTTTTACACAGATTTTCAGATACACGCGACGCGAATGTGGTCGGTCCTCTGCGGCCCAAACAGTGGGTCAGGAACTGGTTTTTTATATACCCTGTAAGCCACCGAAAGGGTGTGTGGCAGGGGGTGAATACACATCAGACTAATTTTTACCCGAACATGACCCTACCGCGAATTCAATCTCCAACTTGTGCATTTTGAAATAAGATTCTAATTGGTTTGAGGAGAAAAAATACTTTTCATTGGTAGACTTCTCCACATACCATTTTTAAAAAGCTAAAGATACCAAGAAACACAAATGTTAGTCTTGGTATCCATTAAAATAGTTTTTACACACGAAATACCGTTTGATACGAAACATCCATTTTGACACATTTCAGTCAAATTGAGCTTTCAATCGGAAAATATTTAAACCAAGAATTGAAAAATACCCAATAACAAAATACATTTTTACGCTTATGTGGTTGCATGTGGGATTTCATTAAGATGATGCATAAATTTTGATTGCATTAGCCAAATCGGGTTTATTCCCCATGTTCCAAAAACACATAAAGCCTTTATATGATGGATGAAATTACCTTGGATAGTAAGAGACATTTCCTAACATTAAATTATGCAGTCATGTATATGGTACATCATAGAAATATGAAATGTCCATCGCATAAACGTCATTCCCGTGACCTCTTTTTGAAGGACTCACTACACAAATAACCCTTGAAAAATCCCTTTTGCTAAGTCCGCGGTTCAACTCAAACACTATTTTCGAACCACGAAGGCTATCCAGAAAAGCTGTCTACGTCAATTTCCACTGTTTAATCAAAAGTACACATCATACATATTCTCGTAGTCTCATGTAAGAAAAAAATGCAGAATATCATAAGTGCATAGGCGAAATTTCTTGGTTTTATGCGTGCACATCCATAATTTGGTATTGGGATTATATGTCGTCACCATGGAACCCCATTTTGCAGCACCCAATGGCTGTTGACAGCACCATATCACCATTTTCGGACGCTTCAACTGCTACGAGTTCTTTCCCAAATTCCAGCGGTGCCTGGTCGCCTGTCACCACCATTTAATTTAGGATCCCGCTCCTAATAAGTATGCTGGCGCACCTACACATTTGTACAGGTTACAGTATACCTACAAGGATGTTCACGACGCCAAGGCACTCTGGTAAGCATTCTCAGTCTCTGCATTCCCGAGTGAAATTCGAGGCATCGCAGTGATTTTAAAGACATTTAAAATGCGTAAAATTATCAACAGACGTCACGTTATTCTAGTAAAAACATATGTCCCCTTGCAATAGGCATGCCGTCACGACTGATGGTTTACAAATATAGACTCTCGAACCAATTTTTTACAATTTTTTCTTTGTACAACACCCAAGAAGGACATACATTTCCGCCTCTATCATAACGATTTGTTTCTAACATTAATGTTCATTAGAACCACGCATATCGTATTAAAATGAAATCCATCTTACCATTCCGCATGTTGCTCATATTGGTAAACGGTAATATCTATGTTCAAATGTCAATTTCCAAGAATTATGTAGATTATTTTAACGTAAAGTATTTGAATTAAGTTTAACATAGTAATATCAAAAGGTTGAGAATAAATATTTACTGACCAAACACAACAAATTAAATTTTAAATCCAATATCATACTAAACACGAGCAGCATTTTATAATATAATTCTCTTTTGCAATTAATATTTTTATCCATTGGATATTTATTATGTTTAGCGTAGTCACGTAATTAAGGAAAGATACTGAGGCAACGTACTTATATCTCTTTTGGACAACGGACTCTTTGAATCGTGCGTTAATGTAAGTCCGCAGTCTCAGCCGACTATTCTTTATTATCCCCCGAGCGTTATCCCTCTCCCACCCTAATTCCTAACCCTAACTCTTACCGGAACGTCTCCTCTCCCATCACGAGAGAGGCACGGGGCGGAGGGAGAAGAGCCAGGGGGGAATGGAGCACGTCACCCCCGACCTCCGAAAGCTGGCGTGGGAGGGGAAAACCCTAGAGGCGGCGTGACCTGTGGTCTCCCATCAGTCCCGCCTCTGGGTAAAAAGAAAAGGGATTCCCCACTGCCGCTTCTGAAATCTTATGGATGCCGGGGCCGGAGGGAGGGAGACCCGGCGGTTGATCCGTCGACGCTCGTGAGGAGAATGGAGCGACGAGAGCGTGATTATAAACCCAAGGCGCACACAGCCTCGGACCATATACTCTTAAGGTTGCGGCCGGGAGGAATCATGGCCTTTACCTCCCCCGAAGATCGACGCCGCCCGCGGTGGGCGTGCTTCATCCGGCTAGACCCCGCCGCTTCGGTCTCTTCCCCGTCCTCTGATTCCCAGTTTCCATCGCTTCTCCCACCCCCAACCTCCCTCCCCCACCCTCGCGGATCGCCTCTATTCCTTTCTCCTCCTTTATAATCTAGCACCTTATCGTCACGACCATAGACAGGCCACCGCTACATGTAAATGGTGATTGACTTTTGGCAGGTTTAATTTTTAGATTACATTAGCTTATGTAAAACAAATGCTTTGCAAACTGGACGAGGCATTTGGTAACCACTACATTTACAGCGGGGTTATCAAAGCATTTCAAGCATCTTCTTTTATTGATTCAAATTACGTTAATTTGAACGCAGATATCACGTATCGCTGTGTTATTGATACACAAATACTAGCAAGGAAATATTTTACTTTCACCGACTTCGAATATCTAACAAATATGGTAAGATCGGATGTTTAGTTATCGAAAGCGTTTGATGAACACTCCTTTATATAAGGAGAGTTCATCAAAGAGAGAAAACTAGAATGCCATAGAGAATCATCGTTATCATGAATGAAGACAACATCGATTATTCCACTTCTGGGTAAGAGAAAACTATTACTGAATAATTGCTGAATACTTCAATACTATCAAGTTTTCCGTCAATTATTTCGTACTTTGATAAATAAATGTTCCCGAAAATTATGTACGTTAAAGTTAACATTCATTTATGAGAAGTGATGATATGACAATTCAATTTCAAATTAATAAAATATTGATGCTTTTATTTTGAAAAAATGGGAATTACGATGCATTCCATTTCGAAGAATGATTTATGTAGCGTGTCTTATGGAAGAAATCAGTGGTGAACAAAAGGTGTTAAAATAAGAATACGGTTAACAAGTATTTGTTTGATATAAATACCATTAAAAAGCACGGAAATAAGCCTCTGGAATCGAGTACCCGCCGCCAAAGTCGTAAAGAGAAACAGGTTGGAATGTTAGATCACCCCATTCACCAAGGTCCAATGAAATCTCTCGGGTTTGTCAGTCGAAAGTGAGTATAAAGATTTTATGACAAATGATTGATGCATTAGAAAAACGAGCAGGCATCACAGTAACATGTTATCAGTATATTTAAACAGATGTCCAGTTGTGAAATTCACACAAGAAACAAATGATTGTTTCAATTGAAACGAAATTAGCAAGCCTACTTTGTCATTGCGTGCAAGTTATGCGGTTGAAGCATCGTGCCATGTACACGAATAAAACGGAATGAATGGATTTGATTTCAATAGGCTTCATTTCATCATTAATGCGCTACATAACCAACACAGGGTTTTGCTGAACCTAAGCATGACATGCGTACATGACGGTGCCCCAAGTCTGCTTCGCTTCGGTGCCATTCAATCAGTCATTGGTCAGAGCCTTGCAATTTTTCTGTATAAATATTAATGCAATACTTAATTAAGTATTACCTTAATGCTTAATGAAGTATTTAATGTCAATTTAATTTAAAGTTAATGCCCAAAAAATGCGGTTGTTTTAAGAATATCTTAAGAACGTGCGGTAATATGTTGTTCCAAACGTTTTCAAGAAAAAAGATACAAATAGTATATTTTTGTTCTTAGAGTTTTGCTAAAATTCACCATGAATCCAGAGAAGAATGGTTGCAAGCAATTCTATATGATATTTTAAAAGTTAAAATACTATTAATTATAAAAGTTATAAATATAGATTTTATTAGGAGAGAATTTATGTTTTCAAGGAGTGGTAGGGGAAGAAATAGTCAAGGGGGAAAGCTCACGTGGCGTCGTCAGATCCCAAACTCATGCCACGCCATAAGAATCGAAGCGTGGCGGCAGTTTCTTTTTCTTGAGGACTGGAATCACTTAGTGGGGTGAGGACGACCCCGACTAGAATACAAATCTAATAGGAAAAAGATTTAGGGGGAGACGCTCAAGGAGGAATGAGATATTATTCAGGCTCCGCATTACAACTCGGCGGTCTAGATCACTCGAGAAAGATCAGGGCTTCGCTTTATTCTGGAAGGGTACGTGAGCAGAATGGGACGACAGAGAGAGAGAACTTACAAGGTGAAGGGGGCTGCAGCATGGTCGAGGAGGAAAAGGATCCGAGGGTTTAGGATTCGTGAGGGGGGGTGAGGGAAGCTCAGCGCCCTACTATATTCAGTACCTCCTTGCGCTCTTGGTCATGACCCTTCGCTTTGCTTTTACGTATTACAGCCTAGGTCGATCAATTCCGCCCAACAGTGGTGGAATAGACGCTAAAGAAACAACCCCAGCGGAAATTTAAAAGTTCACTTCCGTGGTCGAAATAAGAACAAAACGGCAGGAGACATACATTGCCCATTCCAAAGTCAATTTCAGAGATTCAAAATCTCTCTAAGAAATTATTTTATAAATTTTGTCATATGAGGGTGTACCCTTGTGGTTAATTCAAATTAAATCAAAATTTCAAATCGGCAAAATCGTTTATCCTTATGGTTACATATCTTCAGGGATTCATGAAAATATATTTCATTACATAATTATATGATTTCGCAATAAACCAGTGAAATCAGCTAAATATTAATCAATATTTGTTATTGGCTCATCTGAACCTATCAGACTGTTTGCTCTGGCAGTGCACAATAATTTTGTCGAGGTTCTGTCCTTCTGACATAAATCGGATAGCTAATATAACTTGGATTAGGAAGTGGGAGCGGAGGCTAAGCGAATAACTAAATCAGGCAATAATAATTAAGCGACAAGCAAATGATATGTTTGTGCTGTTAGTAGACGTTTCGATCGCAAACTTTTCCCGCCGGAATTCAATGTTCATAAATGCATCAAAGTTGTTTGTCTACTCTAGTATCACAGGGATGCAAAAAGTCATCAGCCACATACAGCATTTTCATTTAAGCCACCTTATATAAGAAAGTAGTCGCGTTCTTCAAAGACTACTTTAATCAATACTCCCGTTTCCAAGGATAGAGAACTCTCATTAGAATCTCATAATTGAGTGAGATAGAATCTTGGAAGAAGAAATCATCCGTAACATCCTTAAGATACACTATCATTTGTAGAAATCCAAGAGATGCAGTTTAGGTCAAGAAATGGTAAGTCTACCTTCACAGGTTAGGCAAGATTATCAGATTTCGGCAAAATAGAAGTTACAAAAGGAACATTTATCGTAATACACAAAATATGAAGTTTACTTCCACCTAGTTGTAGAATATTTAATCTTATAATATTAATTATTTTAATAGAAAGTTTAATTTCGGATTATTCTGAAAAAAATATCATAAAAGCGGATCAAGGCAACTGACTAAAAATATGCAGTTTGATATGCACTTGGAATAAATATTTCTCAGTAAAACATAGTCACAGTGTTAAGTAGACGCAATTAGCAGATGGGTGCGTCAAAGAAAAGTTATTTTCAGCTCACCGAAGCTTTCTCAAGTCATCAATAAATAGCAGACAAAACTGAAACCTGATGTGAAATTTAAAACAATGCGTTATTCCTCGGAACGCATTATGACGAGAAACAAATAATCAGAATGGGAACAAAAAACCTCCTTAGAGAGTCGATATGCAACCCATAAAACACAGTGCCGCAATGTCCCGACGACTGCGAAGATATAATGAAAAGTTCTTGGTCCATTTCACAGATGACCGCTGCAAAGGGACGAGGGCTCCACTTTGAGGGAAACGCCACCTCTTCTTCCTTCGGTACCCTTGCCCAATTCCCAAAACATCCCCTCATTACAGAAATTCTCTCTAAATGTCTCAAATCACGCCTTGGCGATCCCTCGGCGCTCCTCGTTAAATTCAATCGCGAAACAAAGTACGTCTGATCTCATTTTCCCTCCCCTTCATTTCCTCCAACCCGCCTTCCTGGTGGAATTAAGCAATGGAAAAATACTAAATTTGAGCAGCTTGGGATGGGAGTCTTCCATATGCACTTTGCATTGATTGGGCAATCCGCGGTTAGATCAAACAGAAAGTCTACTTGCACTTCAACACCCCGTCCACCATTAAAATTCTCACTGAACCAATGGTCTCATTCACTTTTCGAGGTAAGTTAATCAATCGAATATGTATACGTATACTCCTACACGAATTCAAAACGAGAAAAAAATAAGCAAAATGTGTACATTCAAATGTCTCAACGACAACAATTACGTCACTTGGGGGTCATTTGTCAATCTTAGTATGCAGGGAGATGTTGCATTACGTTTATGGAAATAAGAAAGAATAAGGAGAATATTTCGCCTGATTGGGAAGATAGATTGAATTGCGTGAGAGGACCTTAAGCAAGATTAACTCAAGCTGAACGAGGAACTTAACCACAAATAGGATAATATAATGTTCAATAAAAATAGTTTTTTAAACGAGGGAGCCATAGCAGAAAGCATTTGTATGGAATGCAGAACTCTATGTACAAGATATGCGGGCTGTTAGAGAAGCATACCAAAACCTGGTGCTTGAAATGAATGCTAAGTTCACCAACACATGTGAGGGAGAAACGTGAACTATTGATATTAGGCTAGAGAAAATGGCAAATAAAGTACGAAAAATAGGGGAGAACCACACTGATTACATCAAAACATGGACTACTTTTTTTAATGATGTAAACAGCACTAGCTTGCTCAATGCTGCTACGTCGATGAATCAAATCATAAAAATAAACATGTGTAATCACGGCTCATAATATTGAAATCTCAATTTCCACCATTCACTGGAATTACGTCCAAACATCGGCTGAGCGCAATACCACAGTGAAAATTGCTCCCGGAACTCTGGCCTGTCATTTGAAGAATGAAAAAAACACACATTTTCTGTACCAGGAAAATACCTCGAGTGAAGATCTGCGTGGCATTAAAATACCATATTAGAGCCCGACTGGAAATGCAAACAGTCACTAATTGCACAGCTCACTCTCTAAGTTTTTACATCCCCTAATGAAAGTCTAATTCTTCCACCCGCTGCTGCCAAACGAGTGCTTCACGCGAGCTAACCCTCCCCCTCTACCCTCCTCCCTCCCCCCGTCGCCCTAATTATCCGACCAACCGGAAAAGGTGGAAACGACATCATTTTTGCGGAGCGCCTCCCGGACGAAACAAAACACTCACGCTTGGCGGGGGGTCTGCGGGAGAATTCGTTCGCTCGCCTGTGTATGTCACACGAACCTGGAACGCTCCCCCTGACCCCCCACCCCCCTCCAACCTCCCCGCTATGGCACCCACCCCCTCCGATCCAACGCCTCTCTCTCTCTCTGTCCCTCACCCAACCCCCAAACCGATCCCAGTCCCACCTCAATCTCCCCCCCTCACGCCCTACGTAACTAACACACATTCACACACAAAACACACGAAAATCCACAGACACGCAGGGCAGAAAGCACAGTGGTATCTCTTAACACTACGCGGGGCGCAAAGCTCGCAACGCCGTTCATCCCCACTACTCATTTTCAAGTGAGCACACGTGTGTGTGTGTGAGTTCGTGTGTTTTGTGGAGTGTGAGTGGGTGTATCGTTGCTTGTGGCAACTCGAAAATAATAATTCTGGGAACAAAAAAACGACACGTGTTGGAAGAAAAAAGAACGTCACGTAGTACATACGGACGTATGCATACATTCGTAGCTGCCGCGATCCCTTGACTCACTTCCATCCCCCTTCCACCCATCCCATCTCTCACTCTCTCAATTTCAAATGAAAAAAAAACGAAAAAATAAAGAAGACGAGGAGAGAATGAAAGCTCTCCGCGGAACAAGGGGTAGCGCGCGCCACGGAGTCCGCCCTCCCTGACCCCCCTCTCTTTCCATCCCTCCTATCACCACGATTCCCTTCCCCACCCCCTTGTTCGCTTGAACCCGTTCGTAAAGGAGATGGAAGGATAATCCAAAAAGAGTCGAACATCACGCACGGTGGGGATTTGAAGGGGGCTCCGCTCACTTCGAGTGTACCCTCAAACCCTTTCAGAGCAGGGGCCGGGGGACTGGCTTCAAGGGTTACAGAGGAGAGGGGTCCTTCACTACCCCCACCCTCGATTCCCTACGGATTGCGCAGTCCCTCTCTCCCCCTGCCCTCTCACAAATTGCGCTGTACCTAACGAAGGCAGGGATGATTGAATGTGAGCACTCATTTATAAGAACGCTCTCGTAGTGAGACGCAGTTGCTTTGTGGAAAGGCCTCCCGAGGGCTCTGAATACTTCTCAACGACGGTTGGCCTTGGCGTCACATCCGCGGTGGAAATGCACGGCTGTCGTCTAGGTGAGGAGACGAGGCGAATGTGATTCCGACCCCCCTCGCATTCATCGAAAGCAACATATGGAAACAGTTATACTCTTCGCTGAGATCCATTAGGTTCTGTTACGTATTTATTAATCATTCGACTTTACTTTGATTGTTTTTCTGTTCATGAATTAGGACGAATGTGTTCTATCAGAGTGACGCTTGGAAGAGTTAATTATACTATGATTCAAATACATGAATCCTCTGCTCCATTTCACCAAATACATATTTCATACCACGCATTGAGCCGATGCCTGAGGAAATGGCAAGAATAAATCCTACTTCAGGCTTTTATGGAACATAGTACATATTACCATACTGCTAGGACCTTTTTGAGATATACATACACACATACATACATACATACATATATATATATATATATATATATATATATATATATATATATATATATATATATATATGGCAAATAAAGAGCTGTAACTGCGATTGATTTTACGAGAACTGACAATCCATTCGGTGAAAACCTTCGGCAATGATAACTATATACTTATATAATTAGGGAAAATTATGCACCACCGACACCTCACCCACCTTGGAATATGATATTTTCTAAAATTACATTTGTATTACCTTTGCAGGGTATATGGAAGGGATATGACCCATTGTCATCCGTTATAATTCTGACCGGATTTATCTTCCAGTAAAAATACGCAAACATCATTAATTACTCCAAAATTATCCATGATTATCATCCCGTACCCAAGTAATTTTAATATAAAATTTTTACAGTCACAAGGAAAGATGCAAAAAGAAAGTTGGAATAGGATTACCTTCACATATCTCCCCTTCATCTTATCCTAAAATCAAAACCAGCTTGCACCCTCTAACTGTACTGCAGTAGACGAACAATGAGGATTCTCTAAAGTATAAATTATATAAGTAATAAAAACTGCTTATATTAAATGGCTTGCTGAGATACTTAAGCTGAATAAAATCTACTACGAAGCTGTAAGAAGAACGTCCGCTCACATTCGTCTTTCCTCCAGTCCGGTTATTCAAAACTAACGCACCTGTTTCTGACGCAGGAAGAACCATAAAAAAAGATCTAAGGCCATCATACTCGTTCTACGAAAGCTACAAAAGTGAGCATATCTCAACGAAAGAGAGCCTAATGAAAAAACACTACTTGACATGACAAACCCCACCCAAGAGGCATGGTTTTAACAAAAACGTTTATTTGTAGCCGGCGGCGTGGAGAGATAAACTCGTTGAGTAAAAGGAGAGTGCCGTCGCTGCAGCAGTACTATTTAATGCGTTCTAGTGCGGGAAAATCTCTCCGCTATGGCAATGTGTAAAACGGGCTTCTGATCTATACTTTCCAAGTAAACGAAAGGTCATTTCTCCGTTTCCTTGGCGGTACTCTCCTCCCTCTTGCAAGACACCCTCGAGGAATCGCTCGGACTCCACCCCCCAATCCACGTGCATAAAATACGCTCAATTGGCACCGGGGGGGTAGCAACCACCCACGCACCCTTCCCTTTACTCGGGAAGGAGAAGCCACTTCATGCATCCCTACCACCTCCCCCGAACACCACTTGGCAAAGCCCTCTGCTCGCGGACGCCAGGGGGGAAGGATGGAAAAGAGGGAGCCTCGGCGTGTGTCGCGTGTCCCGAGTACGACCCCTCTCCCCCTCTCCGCACCCCCCCATCCCAGGAACCACTCTTTATAGCAGAGGCGCTGATTAGCGCAAGGTCTGCTGGTCGCGAGCTAAAAATAAAAGGGAAGACCGGTGCTCAACGTTCATTGATCTATCTAAAAAGTAAGCTCTATGAAAAGGCATGACGTGACAACCTAAATAAGTCTTAGCCTCCCCTGGTCGAGAATGCGCTCTTTCCAGAATATATATATATATATATATATATATATATATATATATATATATATATATATATATATATATATATATATCGTTACATTGCGACGGTTTTGTGAGTGAGGATAGCAATAGCGGCAATTGAGTTTTCTCTGTATAAATATTATAAACCTCTTTTCATCACATAGAGTAGCATTAAAGGGCAACTGAATGGTGCCCAGTATTTGGCATCATCGACGCAACAGAGTTATAGGTGTGTCAATATATTCAAATTAAATTTGATCTGACTGTTTTTATGCCCGTAAAACCAACATCCAATTTTAGCGCGTAAACTCAATTGGCACTCTCCCATTCATCCTAAATAGATATCATTTGAAATTGCGTGTCATGTATGAACTTAGATTTAAACGTAATCGCGTTCATTTGCAAAGGTACAATGAGTCGCAAGCATTTAGAGGGCGTACCGAAGGGGGTCGGGGCATGCTAGAGCGCTAGCCATGCGCAGAGAAATATTAGTTCATGCACATGCTTGAATATATGTGATTAGCTCACATTTAAAAACTCCCGTGCGCAGACGTGGCTATGTTCGTTATGCTATGATTGGTGTGTTTCAATATATCACTACATTTCAGTATTAAATCTTACATATTCGGCGCTTGGATTCGATCTCATTACGACTGCGTAACGAGCGAGGTGAGAACGAATTCTTTATCTTTTCGTGACAGTGTCAATCTCTATTATTTGATCCTGGTGTTCGACCCTATGAACGTCATCTAATTCTTCCATCTGTGTCGCAAGAGAAGTCTCGGGTCCTGTAACTCTCTAAAAACCTTTTAAGTCTTCCCTGATATCTTCGAGAAGCAAGACACCCCCAGCATAAATCCTCCAGTATACCCATGACGCTTACTCTCTGTTAGTGGCATTTTTAAACAAAATCAGCAGTTTTCTCAGAACAATACATCAATTAATATATACGAGTTATGTGAGTTAAGTAATGAGACTGGGATAAAATTTTTTCAATCAAATACGAGGCGTATTCTTAAAGTAAGTACCGTTTTCTTATATTTAAATATTGGCGCTTCAGAACAAAGTTTTGCTCCTGCAGCGCCATCTATTGATTCATTGAGAAGCTATAGCAGCATTTGTTTTGTTTCAGAAGTCGTATGCTTGTCCGTGCATGCAAACAACAATGTCCGCGACAATCGTTGATCCCGCCAGCTGTGAAGGGCGTTCTGCCATACGATTCTTGTAGTGAAGGAAAGGTTAGACAATGGTGCTGTGATTTTAAAAATGGACGAAAAAATGTCCATGACGAAAAGCGAAGTGGTAGGTCCAGTATTCCGACCGATGTAATTGTTTCGCAAGTGGAACAAAAACTGCGATGTGATCGTCGATTGACAATTAATGGCCTCGCTGAACAATTTCCTCAACTTGGACGCACTACTGTCTACAATATTTTTACGGAAAACCTCAGATACCACACATTACGTTAAAGGTGGGTACCGAAAATGCTCACCGACCATCACAAAGAGCAAAGAATGTCCAGTGGACGAGAGTTTTTGGGTCGTTGGGAACTCTTTAAACCACCCACCGTACAGTCCTGACCTTACACCCAGCGACTACTTCCTCTTCTTGCACTTGAAACAGTGGTTCGGTGGACAACGTTTCGAAACCGAAGAGGAACTCAAGAATGGCGTTGTCGATTGGTTCAACCCTCAGGCGGCGAGTTTCTATGCAGAGGGGTTAAAGAAGCTGGTGCAGCGGTACGAAAAATGCTTAGAAGTGAACGGCGATTATGTAGATAAGTGAAGTAGGTTTGTAGCTAACTAAAAGTGCCAATAAAATGTGTTTCGTATGAGTATATTTTTTCCTATGACCAAATGGGCTTTACTTTATGAACACGCCTCGTATAATTACATTTTTATATCGTCGCTCTCAAAATTACTTCCTTCAGAAGCCAAACAGCCCTGGAGACGGTTATCCCACTATTCATAGCAGTGCTGGAACTCAGATACTGGAAAAGCTTTCAGCTGGTCGGTTAGAGCTGTTTGTATGTTTTCGACTGTTCCCTTGAGGTTATGTTTCAGCTTCGGGAAAAGAAAAAAGTCTCAAGGACTCAAGTAAGGCGAGTAAGGAGGCTGAGAAGCTACAGGAATTTTTATTATTAATTTATATTTTTATAAGTTACAGGAATTATTTTTTATACTGGATGAAGGCCATTTGGGAAATATTACTAAAAGAGTTCAACTATTGCCTGCTGCCTGCCAATACAACATCATCCCTGTTCATATATTTAACTATTGGGTGCGTAAATTCTTAAGGTAAAACATATTTTTGAAATCTTTGATGCTAAGGTGTAAAGACTATTTCGAATCATTTTTCTCGACATTTATTTTTACAGCTGTTGAGCCATAGTATTCTGCTCATCGCATCAAATCAAATTATATAAATCACTTCGAAACTATTAGTGGCAGGGGGAGACAGATTTCATCCGAAGACGCTATGGTGCTGTGCACCCGCGACGTCGTTCGTTTATTTTCCACTTCACTCCGAGTGCGCATGTCACGAAACAACGAAGTGTGCACCTCGGAAAGACAACACACGCTGGCAAATCGATACGCGAAGACCTCGGGCGAATATTCGCTCGCTCGATTCATTTCTTCTCTTTTTATACCATTTTCCTCTCCTCCCGCTTCCATCTTCCCCCCCTCCCTCCCTCCCAAACCAACCTCTCATTAAGACCGACCGCTCCCCCTCCCCCCTTGCCCCCGGCTACAGGGTGGCCGTGACGTCACTCTCTCGAAAGGTTCCACGAGCAATCGCACGCTTCCATCAATACGCCCCGCGGCGGGTTCATTGACGATGAAACTCGGGTCGCGGGGCGCTTGGACTCGGATATCATATTCCCTTACGCACACCCCCTCCTCCCCGCACTCACTATACCTTCCCACAATCCGCATCCGGACAATAATAGACACACGCATTCCACACAAGGACACGGACGGCATGTCAATTACGTCATTTCCAAGAGTCTCGTAGAAAAGTCTTCCACGTGACTGACAGTCAAATATTGGCTTGCTATTGCATCGCAATGTACTGACATTTGGATCAGATTCGACAAATATACTTTCCATTCACAAGAGAAGATTTCCGTGGAATTATCGAGTAGGAAATGATGTATTGTGCAGAAAATCCAATTGTGAAAGAATTGGAATCCTACTCCAGTAGCATCGACTGAATTCTATGTAACATGATGACATGAACTCAGAACAAGAGACTTAATCATTTCTCAAAAATAAAAATTCTACCAAAGCGTTTTCACCATTATCAGTAGGAAATAAATCATGTCCATCCGGATATTCTTGTACTCTTTTGTGCTTCCGAGGTAATCTCGGGATGGCATATGATTTTCCGATAAAGATGATACCAAGGCTTTTTGGAAATACATTCTTTGATCCTTCGCGTATTTAATAAAGCGCGCTGTTTCCAATGTGCATCAATTCATGTCGTGCATATTTATAAATAATCTGTACGTGCAAATGTCGTTAGAAAAATAATTAAATGAAAATAAGAAATCTTACTTTTAATTTTATTTACTATTTTATTGAAATATTGAGTCAATGCTTGATTGAAAAATTTGAATGCAAAATTTATTGGCAATAGTTTGAGCACCTATCGAGTCTGAGCGGAAATTTCCCTTAAATATATGTTTCAAAAATATGCTTGCATATTAGTGGATAAATTCTTGCTTTTTATTTTATTATTACATTCTATGTTTTTTCAATTTTAAAATTTAATAATATGCATCTTAAAATATGTGCAACTTACTTACACTGAACTTAGAAAAATGGAAATTGGCACAGGAGAACCACTTAACAACTGGATTTAAGAATAGGTGGTTACTAGTGACATGACAGAGATCTTTGCGTATGACCCAAGTGAAACCCCTTTGAGTACCATTAAGGAACCACTGGATTATGTCAAAGAGGCCATGACGAAGTGCCTGAACGTAAGCCCTGTTGATGCCTTATAGAAAGCACACCACATCTGCCGGAGACACTGGCAATGCCATAAGGATGCTCTCATGGAGAATTTTAGCAATTTATACTTGGATCTGGGATAATTTTTTTCCCGAAATTTATTCTACGTATCTTTGGGTCAGACCTTGTAAGTACAGATAGACTTAGACAAAACTTTCGGATAATTTTATTAAGTTATAATGATGCATATGAAGAGGAAATAGTAAATGATGAATTGGAAAGGATAAAATTAATATGAAAGTTGAGAGTGAATTAAATTCAAGAATTTTAATTTGTTTTACAATTAGTTCGCTCCCCATGGACTAGAACCTCAATTTTGGTGAAAGGGCTTGTGCATTCTGATGACCCTTAGCGCCGTTTCGGCGGGAGCAATGATAATTGGTAATTTCTATTGTTTTACGTTCTACGTTTTCTTGATTTAAAAAATATAATGATCTTGTGTAGTCAGACGAACGAAAGTTCGAGGGAAGTCTATTCCTCAAAACACTAATGAAAAAGTCAATGGGAAACCAATTCATTTCAACCTCCCACAAAGAATTGATGGATATTGAACTGATCCTGATTCCTGCCAACTATTGGAATGTGTCCGATGAGTCGTGCGGTGTTCCCTCCCGGGAGGGAAGAAAGACTTGTGGTCGTCATCTCAACATTATTTCGGCGCACTAACTCGGAAATCACCATGAAGACGAGTGGCTATCTAGTCAACGATATCACTGCCAAGCAGAATATACATCAGCGATATAGAAGACCGTATACATAAGCCGTATACATATTCCGCCTACCTGTTTTACACATAAGAGAGCTTGTGAGCAAAGGTAACGCCTAAGTTATTAATCGAGCCTATACATAATACTTCGGTATTCATAATTGTGTATTCCTTCTGGAGGGAACCATTATTTTTTTAATTACTACAAATTCCTAAAATTTTAACTTTCAAGTGTCGTATTTAAATTATACTTGTTGTGCATTAGGTCATCTACTAAAGAGGCTTTATTTTGAGAACCACATACTATAACTCTGTAAACTATTGCTTCACAGCAAATAACCATGTAACATAAAGAAGGAACAAAAGAGTAACAATTACACAATACCCTGATGAACATTTGAAGGATTTCTACTGCACTAGAACTAACGTCATCTACATCTAAATTTTGTACGTGATCATTCAAAACGCCTTCTTTCCAGCCTACGGTAACATTGACTTTTAGATTATGAGTTTCTTTCTGTGACTTCATTTTTTGAAAATCTTTACAGTTAAAGCCTATAAAAAAGCGTATACACGAACATAGCACTTTCCCAACCCAACATATCATGAACAAAAGGGAAATTGTGACTTGCAGAATATGTTCTTTTGGAAACTGTTTCGTTGCTATCGATAACTCTCGAGCATGGAGACACTCCATAGTCGAACCAAAAATAATACGTTCCATGAACTTAAATGAAATGAATGTGAGGGTCTTGCGTCTGAAATGTAACGGTAACTCCTAGTCATCGTTTTTAAAATGTAGGAGTATCACTAGCTATTTTACAGTCAATGAAAAAATGGTGACCTAATGGGGAGTTCCTAATGGGATTTCCTAGTCTACCTGTTGCCGCAATTTGCAACGCTTGTTCTATAAATATGCGTGATAGTTCTGATCGGCCCCGCAGAAATTGCTTGGGGTAATTTTTCTCAGTACATCTTCTATGGTGTTATATAAACCTTCAATATTTGGCATTTGTTTGTGAAAATGATTTCGTAACCGGTTGGAGACATTCGTTTGGGATATTGTTGAGGACCCTTTGAAAGAATAGATGTAATACACTGACCTTTCGAAACTTCTGCTCAACCTTTTGCTTTTAACTCTTTGAGTAAATTAACTGTAGACTAATTTTCCTTAGTCTCTTTGGCATAGGACCGAAAAACTTTTAGATTTTCTCTTAAGTTTTCAGCTAATTTTCATTTTAAAGTTGCTTAACGCTTTCCGAATGTCCTTCTTCAAAGTTTTCCTAGATATTAGATAATTGCAATGTAGATGAACATGCAGGATTTATTCCAAAGATCATGTCAGATGCAATATTGTCTCCATTCAAACGTGAAATCGCATCAACTCGATGTGCACATGGAAAGGTACACGAAAATCTATATGTTTTTGCTTGAATATATTGTCTATTTCACTATGTGAAATTTCCACTATCTGAATGTTTAATTTCTGGTATGGATCGGTTGAAATGAATTGGCAAGCTATCGCAGAAATTTGGTGAGAATTAAGTGAAAAGGCTTTGAAAAAATAATATCGCCCTTTCTGAACTGCTTTCTTTCACCCTTATCGTTTTTGTGTGAATTAACAGCTGATTTATTATTCTGAACCCCTCCGATTTAGATCTAAATTATTTTTTAATTCACTTCATCATTTTTGGCTAACTTTTTCCTTTTGCGATCGCTTATCATTTTCAAAAATTCTTTCTTGGTGTTCACCCTAGATATCATATAATCGTGAATGATCTCATTCCGTTCGTCGTCAGAGATATCATTCTGGGCATACTTCTTCTTGATGTGACATATCCTTAGCGGTTTAAAAAATTTCCAACATCTGCGTTATGCCATCATGTTTTCACGTTATCTCTTATGAAGTTACTTATGATCAAACTGTTGATTTTTGAGTGCGTGATATCAAGGTAATGAAACCACTTATCCTTAATATTTGTTTCAGTAATCAGTAAAAACCAACAAATAAACTCTACAAATTGAATTTCAAGGAATCGTAGACTCGTTTTTTAAATAATGTTTCTTTTCAGTTTCTTATTGTTGACCCAAAATTGGGACAATTAGGATTTATTATTCTGTGTCCCCTGCTTTCTTCAAAAATATGTATACGTAAGGGATTTTCGGGCACGTGCCAAATAATAAAACCTCATTACCAAGTTAACAAAGTGGCAAGTTGATGCATGATGGCTTAAGTAGAATAAATAAATTGGAGGTGGGTATTTTTGCATTCGCTCCCAGTTTTACAACTATTTGTTTCCTATTTATGTGATCCGTTGAAATACTCATCGATTATTACGCCTCGTCCGTTTATTTGAAATGAGAAACTTTATTTGCTGCTCTGTTCTACTATTGAACTAACCCCATCGTCTGCTGATCTTAAAAATTTGCATTCGATAATTCTCTTAGAATATTGTTCTTGTACTGGAAACCGAACACTTCTCAAATAGTTATCTGAAATAAAATAATGCTGCATGAAAAATGATGAAACTGCAATAAACACATCGCTTCCGATTTTTTTACTCTGCCATTTGCGTAAATGTTAAATGGTTACGGCAAAATTGATCCTCGCGGATTTTATTGGATAGCCAGTTTTCAATTGCAATAATTATGACTGCACCTGTGCTTTAAATAAGGTGAAAATATTCAGAACCTTTTTCTCGCAAAAGATAAAGAATCACAACACCTGGAGACGGACGCGGGAGGGTCAAAAGTATAATTTCCGTTTTTTAGTTTCATCAACCTAGTATGTTTACATGCATGATATCTAATTCTAGTTAGTTGTTCTTCTTTTTTATAGATTCTTGTTTTGTGTGTGTAGAGAAGTATTTAACACATAATACAGTTGTGAATGGACCGGTATTCACCGCTATCTAGATTAAGTATTTATTGTAGCTGACAATTAAAAAAGTGTTTTTTGTTGCATATCTAATAATTAACCATCCCGTTCCACAAAATTTAGATGGAAGCTGGCAGGGTGCATTTCTGACCTGGAATTGCCATACCCTGGCTGACTGGCTAACTAAAACTTCATTATACGCTCATCTGTCTTCATCAGTTATCCATCGACTTCCATCGTTTCTGCAGCCCTCTATATGCCGGAGGTGGCATTTTCTCTGCATACACGTTTAAAATCACGGGTGAAAACGGATAACGTTCTTTTGCCCCTTCCCACATCCTAACACTGCCCAACCGACCTCTCCATTCGCTATCCACACCCAATATTTCTGAAATATATACAAATTTTCGATAATATGTCTATTCCTTATGCCTACTCCAAATTAAACAGCAGATTATTTCTTCTCTCATTATTTCTCAATTTTATTATGGTGACATAGCGTATCAAGGCCTTTCAAACGGGCTGTCGGTAAAACTACAAAAGGCATTTAACTCATCCATGTAATTAGAAATTTGCACGTCACATTACAGAATATTTGAACAATCTAAACTGGGTACTTCTAAAATATCGCAGGAAACTCTTTGTCCAAGTGCTGTCTTTACTCTATCAAATACTAAATTATAAAAACCCTCATTATTTTACCAGTCACTTCAATAGCATTAATATAATACATAAACTAAATGGCAGAGGTAATCATAAACATGTTATCTCTTATCACAGAACAAATGCATAAAACCAGTCATTTGCAGTCACAGCATGTCGTCAGTCGAATGGGCTATCATCCGTTCGTATAACTAATGCACCATCTCTGCCATCATTCAAGCGCGCACTTCATAAATCACTAATTTCACAGCCATCCAACCAGTAAAAATCCAGCTGTAAACAGACTCCAATATCATTCCTTTTTCTTTCGCAGGAGGGTCATATTTTGTAGTGGCGTTTGTAAATATAACAAGGAACATTGTTTTACAAGTTTTGTTTGCGTGTATTGGTATGTGAATGTATAGTAGTTGTATGTCTTGCATGATTGCATGCGTATATGTTGCATAATTTATGTTATAGTTATTGATCAACTTGGCAACTAATGTATTGTGTTGCTTTATATTATTCCTAAAACATTATATGCATTAATTTTATTGCTATTTATTTATAATATATGTAATCTATTATTATTCTTAGGTAATCTACCGGTTAAGGTAGGTTTTTGGAGGAACACAACCATCAAATAAACATTTTGTAACTCCAAACAAAACCCAATCAGCAACTTACTCTACATCAGGTCCCTCTTCATCTCTGAGTACTTCTTTCCTCCCTTCATCCCGTCCAACATCCCTATCCCGTTCCTGTCCTTTCCTCGCTTGCCCAACATTCTCCCCTCTATTACCCTCTTCAACATTCCACTACCACTCAATACGCCTTTCATCCATTTTTCCTGCCTCCATAGGATTTCTCTCAACAAACCCCTCTCCTCTCCCACCATTTCTAGTACTTCCTCATTTGTTTTCCTTTCGGTCCATTGCACCTTCTCCATTCTTCTCCACACCCACATTTCAAAAGCCTCCAATCTACGTCTATCCTCCTGCTTCAGTTACCACGTTTCCGCGCCGTACATACCTACGCTCCATATCAGAGTTTTTACGTGTCTTGTCTTAACATCCCTACTCAACGTCCCCGTCATCAACTCCCTTCTCCTTTAGAAAGCCTCCTTGCCTAGTGCAATTCTTCTCCTTACGTCCCTACCACTTTGACCGTATTAGTCCAAAACACTTCCGAGATATGTAAACTGCTCTACCTGCTCTATTTTTTCCCCGCCTATTTTAATATTTAGCTTAGCCTTTTTCTTTCTGGAAAATCGCATAACCTTTGTTTTATTAATATTGATTCTCATCCCATATTTATCGCACTGAACTCCAATTCACTCAACAATGCTTGCAACCCTTTGGCTGACTGAGCAATTAATGCTTGGTCATCAGCAAACCTAACCGATTTTACGAATTCCCCTCCGACTTTCATTCCTACCTCCAGTTCTTCCCATGCCTCTTTAATCATTTCCTCTACATATACGTTGATCAATACCGGTGACAATGGACAACCCTGCCTTACACCTCTTCCTAACACTGCCTATCCGGACTCTCCGTTCCCCACTCGCACTTGAGCAGTCTGAGACATGTACAGGTTGCGGATCAGTCTCCTGTCCCTCCAATCCATTCCTATTTTCTGCAATACACGTATTAACTTTTCCCAATTCACTCTATCAACGGTCTTTCGAAATCTACGAAACAGGTAAATACGTCCTGATTGTATTCTATATTCTTCTCGATCAGTGACCTCATTACTGCAATGGCATCACGCGTACCTCTTCCTTTCCTAGACCCAAACTGATCATCCCCAAGTAATCATTAGATGGTATCTATATGTAAGTTTAATTTTGTAGCTGTATGACGAGGGGTTAGGTGGTTTCTCCCCAAAATAAAGACAACTAACTACCTCTATGTGTCTATTCCCTGCGATTAATTTGGTTAGATGCTAACGGTTGGAGAAATCAAAATATCTAAATGTCAAATCAGAATAATATATAGGTGGTATATGTGTATAGCTGATAGAACGTTGCATCTCCCGGATTGTTCCAAACATAACTTAGTATCTTCGAATGATTAAAATTTAGATATTTCCTCTGTAAAAGTATTTTGTTAAAAAACCAAATAATTCTCTCACTGCAGTCATAACTCAATATTTAACTGTGGTCATGACCACAATGGAATCTCTCTCTCTGACCAATAACGCGTTCCAATTTCGCATCACGATTGACGTTTTACTTCCTGTGACATGTGGAATTACTTCATCTAGTTGTCCATATAAACAATTTCATTTTGGCCCTCTTATCATTAGATTAACAAATAATTATTTTTCTCAATTTCATAACATTCAAACTTTGAGAGGTGGGTATGCTGAGGGATAAAAAAGGTGAATCGGATGGTAAGGAAAAGAAACGAAGAGGTGGTAGGCATCGCGTTGGGGAGAGAGAATTTTTAGGAGAAATTCAGAGAAGACAGGAGCGATGCATGCAGACCGTTTTCATTGGCAAGGGCGTGCTGAAGACTGCAATAGAGGGAAGAGCGTTGGGCAGGTGATAAAGACGGAGAAAAAGGATAGTGATATTGGACAGGACGGAGGCAGGGAGAATTGGAGAACTTCCGTTTTTATTGTGGCTTGGTTTGTCATTCAGTCAGTGCCGTCGAACGAGTCTAATAAATGCAGCGGCCCATGTCTATGCTCGTGTAAAATGTACTTTGAATGGTACACTACCAAATAATAATGATAGCAGATTAGTATTTGAAAATACTTTTGTAATTACATTAAACCATTTCAAATCAATACATTAGCTGTAATTCCATAGCTTGACCAAGATATAAAGAAACAGAGAAACAATTTATCGGAGTTAGCATATCGTAAAATCCATCGGCATATTACGACACTTGACACAACCGCCTATTAAACTCTACTGAACAGTGCTACAAAACAAATGCCACATTGAAAGGCGCAATACGACACGTGATGACGCGTGACTTGGTACCGACCGTATTAGAATTTATAGTTGTGGAACGGAAAAAGTCATCGTTAGATAGCGCATCACACAGTTATTCGTCACGCAAATATAGTATTCCGCAAATATTCCAAGGTGACCCGAAAATGCTATTCCTCCTCTAAGCAAAGAGACGAAACCAAATATGGAAGATGAATGAAGGCATGGTAGCCAACTGGAGGAATTTTTGTCCCCAAAATCACTTCGGAGTGTGAGACCTTTCCCATTTAATAGGGGTCAGATCACCATGTAGCTCAAGGCAAAATGAATTTTGAAAAGAGCTCCAGGAGTTTCAATCAACATATTTAGAGGTTACTTTTAGCATGAAACGACTCCAATTTGAGTTAAGGCTAGGAAAACACAAACCAATATAAAAAAGATACATGCCTTCGAGGTACGATAGCCCAATGCGATAAGATTATACATGAGATACATATCCTGTGATTAAAATGATATTGAGAATGTTTATGTAAATTTAAAGACTGAACTAAATATGCATTATAAAGCAACGGATCGGACTAAAGGTTAATTCAAGTTTTGTTATAGAAGCTCCAAAAAAAGAAAAGGAATGCATAAACTAAGAAAATAATTTCTCTCCAATCAATGTATCAATCTATAATTAGCAGTCTAATAATAACAAAATTTAGAAGGTGTCAAGCAAGTCATCATATTGTGTGTGGCAGGAGTAATTGCATGCCAAGCTTACAGTATATAGTTTTCTAATTTCTAGGAAATTTTAAGAGTAGAGATACACTTGAAATTATGAAAAAGTAGAGCGTGCACAAAGCTTCACATGAACTGAAGTATGGAGAAAGCCTCTATCAGTAATGACGAAAATGGAGCGAATCTGTTCAACAACCCTAGCTAGTCTAATTTACCAATTCATTGATGACTTTTAAAATAATTGCTAAAGTTCCCTTATCGCCATTCAAGTTACCTCCGTCGCGTTAACGGAGCGCTTCGTGGAATTTTGGAGAGAAGGTCTCCAGCACAGAGAAACGACTTCCATATTGATTTGAGCGTCCATCATGCACGAGGCAATCCGGAGTCAATTTGAAGCGCGTGCAAAAATATTCAGCATCCCAAATTTTAACTCAAATCGATTGGCAACAAGTCATTTTCCACGATGCGGCGCGGAGGAGGAGGTTATGAATGTCAATTTTGTATCATAATCCCCGGATTCTAATCCTATAAGTGACTGTGAACAACGAGCATATAATGGCGATGGATTTGATGCCAAGGGGTAGGTAGGAGTTTCTGTGTTGGTATATGCGGGTGTGTGTGGGGGGGGAGGTTTCAGGGAAGGGGCGAAGGGGGTGATTTGCAGGCGAAGGAGATGGGGAAAGAGGTGAGGGGGATGGAAGGGGGAGGGCGCCGGCAGTCGGCGGTTTGAATTGGGGTATGGATGCCCCTCTGGGGCTAGAGATGATTGGCTCATTAACAGAGAACCCTGGCAGTGATCCCGAAGAGAGGAAGGGTTTCGGAGGTCGTGCTCCCCCTTCCTCTCTCGTCTCCCCGCCCCCTTCCAGTCCTCCCCCACCCCTGTCCCCCTCGCCACCTTCCCGAACCCTCCTTTCCACAGGAAGAGCACGGACGCTGTGGGAAGAGTGAAATACACAGGGGTCTTGATTCGGGCGAGACCGTGAGGCATGGCCCATCCCCCAGCCAACACTCCCCGCCCGCTTCCTTAATCACATTTCCAAAACTAGAAATGCGTGGTGCGAGGGGAGATGGGATGGATGGATGGATGGGGTTAACACGAAAGCATCATCGGTAGGGCGCACTGGGATGGAGGTGCTCCTGATATACCTATTTCCTGCCGTGGTTATTCCTTTAGGATATCCAATTCGGTACTCTCACGCGTAGTGGGCACCGGAAGCGGATAGTGGCCCTGGACAAGTAATGCGCTAATTACTCGGCGTAGAGCTTCCAATATAACGTATAATTAACTTGTGAAAAGGAAATTGGAAGCGAAAATATTTTGGTGGCTAGCATTATTGTCACTCAATCCAATCGACAATGTTTAATCACTAATTTTGCACAATCATCACGTGATGCCTTTATTTAAAGAGAACAGGTTTAGTTGACCGTGCCAAAATGGGAAGAATATATTATTCTTTCAGAGGCATTTGAAATTGAATATGATAAAATATTTCAGCAATATTATGTATGGGAAATCATTAATGTCATACATTTATTATGAAAGCATAAATTTATTACTGTCAAACAATAATGCTGACCAACATTTGACCATGGTTAATCGTTGTGTCATTACACACTCATTGTCTTTCCGAGCAATGGTTTCAAGTAATATTTTTATAAACGCTGTACTGTAAACGGTGATTAATTTTCTGTAATAAAATTCAGTAGTTTATAACAGAAAACTTCTTGAGCTAAATTAGTTAAATATATAACATTCTGTCAGAAAATAATAGGAAATTACAATTTCGATTGAGTAGATATGGTGCCCATGTAGTTCATTCAACATCAAGATGGTCTACATATTTAAAAATCGTACTCTTTCATTTTGAGAAGGAAGAACTCCCTAGGAATCTTTCCAAAACATATCATGCCACGCAGTGATGGAGTGTTAACGGAGGGTTTGCGGGAGTGAACAGGCAAACTAGTAACTGAAAAGAGTAGTCCCACTTTTTTGCAGATTGGATCAGGATCTATTGCAAAATTTATCTGAAAGTATATCCAAAAAATTTAATAATACCATTAGAAATTTAATGTTATGATCAGTGTACCGTAGGGTTAGGTAAAATTAAATGGTTGCATTTTTAACTATTAAAAGAATTTTCAAAGCAAAATTCCTTCAATTGGAATTGAATAATTTTGTCATTTACATAAATACGTGTATGTGTACTTCTGTTGCCATTTAGACGAGTTAAATCAGGGAAAAGCTAATCGAAACCGTCGAAGAAATAGCAGAAGAACTAACGAAATGACTCAATGAAGAGCAGCTTGAATGAGATCGAGGGACACTGAATTAGACTTTCGTGAGGCACAACGTGATATACCGGATTCACTGCGGTGAAGTGAATAAAAACTATCACTATCATTACGAAAGTTGAACTCATAACTTTTGGGATTTCATAAATTAGTGAATATAAGAACACCGAACTTGTTGCGAAGATAGAAAGCAATTAGAATCCTTAGGTTTACTTCAAACGCAGTAAGTTTTCCTTAATCCTACAAACGGTACTGCCAGTGGCGATCACGTGGGTCAATTACAAGTGACATTAAAAGAGAAAAGTCCTCAATTGGTCCATTTGCTTTTAAAAAATCAGAGGGAAAAAAAGAAATATTCTAAATTCAAAATCAAGAATCCTCTTTGGGAAGTCATTAGGTTTTGAGGATCCTCTTGAATTATTCCGAAAAAATTTGGAAACATAAAGTTGTTTAAAATGATACGCACACTGTATATAAATTTACTTTACATCTAAACAATATTTATCTTTAAACCAACACTGGCAATTTGGCAAAATTAAGCGTTGATACTAAAACTGTAAGGTGCACAGAATGATATTTTTCAAGGTACCACACATGCCTGTATCATGCATGTATCGTACATGTACATATTTATCAATTTTAAAAATGAAATAAGAGGGACCCTGGGTTTTTAGGACGTAGTTGCATTACTATCTAATCCAAAAAAGTTTAAGTAAACATTTATTCACTGTCATTTGCTCAATACATTTCAGCATACGATTACGTGGTGACCGCTATCTATGTATGACAAAATTTTTCAAGTACTAAAACCCGTTTCACAACCTCTATGGCCATATTCAAAGCATTCATGGCATTTTAATTTGGATAAGGATTTTTTATATGGTTCAAAGGTACAATGAAATCAATATTTTCTAATTATACAGCATTAATTTTATATAATCTTGATGATAATTAATTTTCACCTACCATTTTGTCAATTTTGTGATCCATGCAGTTTTACGAGTGGCGTTAATATTCATGAAAAGATCGTGAAAGAATGAGCAATCCCGTTGTTAACAAAAGCTGACTTTATTCATAAAAATTCGGAGGTAGAAACAGGCTGTTGTCCATGTTAGTCTATTTACAGCAACATTATGTGCGAAATAATCAAACTACTTTTGACATGAATCACTCCCAAATAGGTAATAGAAATAAAATCTCCATTTCCTCTTACACCAAAATAGAGTGACGGAGGTAACATGCTGTTTTGAAGTAGCTCACAGCCTTCGTCGAAATACTGTAGCATTAACAATCGTATGATTCCTTACAGAAAATACTCATGGACAACGTTTGGGATCCCCCATTCTTTTCGCCTTAATCGTCTTACTTCAACTCGTCCGCTTACTTCTGGCCATCCTAAGCGGGAAGCTTTGTTTACGACGAACCCTTGCCTATAAATAAGAAGAGGGAAGGGGTCTTCCGGCGCAGCCCCTCCCAAGTGTGAGTGCCGGCCGGGCAATTCCCGTCTCATTTGTCCACCCGCCGCCTTATCTCGGTATCCGGCGAGTGGCGGTCTTTTTATCTCGAGGCGGGCGCAGAGAGTGTCGGTGGGTGTTCAGGTGGCTCGAATGAAAGGGCCCTCGTTCGACACAACACCTGTAGTGCGGGGGGAGGAGAGATAGCGAGCGCGCCCAAGGACTTTCGCTCCCCTTCCCCATCGCCCGCCCGCCTCGTCCCAGACCGAATGTCTCAGAGGGCACGCCGAGACCTCGACGAGCCCAATTTCGCCCTTTTTCTTTCTTTCTTCGCCACCTTTTCCGCCCCATCGCTGCCTCCGATCGCTTCCGCCTTTCGATCAAGGGGGAGGGGGTTGCAGGGGGGTAGTGGAGGGTTCCCGCCCGCTTTAGGCTTTAGTCCTTCCTTCAGGTTTCTTTACGGTGTGATAACCCAGGCGCCATTGATCCTTCTCCTCAAATTGTACGTAAAATGGAACCGACCTTAACCGTTTACAAAGAAACATTTTACTCTAAATTAAATGCAAATAATTCATTTAATGTCTCAGTTACTGATACGGTACTTTCTCACTTGACAATCGACGTATATACGGACGATAAAATTACCCTTTCGTCTAAAAATTTACACTCTGAGAAAGACCATGGTGGTAAATGGAGGAGCTATCTCAAAAAAATCAAGCGTGATGGAAAAATGGGACATGCTAAAGGTGGTTTTTGCTATAACTGGCTATCCTTTTTTGTAATATTATTCCAAAGTGCTTTACCTTTCATGATATTTTTCACCCCCTGTTTCTCTATTATACGTTTACTTATTTTGGCTTGGATGTCAACATTCAAAGATAGATTTTGAGTTCTGAATTCTACAATTGTCTCCTCCGTATTATTATTTTTTCTTGATTTGTTTTAATGGCCCATTCTATTTAATACTTTACGCTGGTATTTTTGGGTGTATTCCGTTACTATAATACTATTCGTCACTAAATAGAAAGCTCTTCCCTATTGACGCTAATGTCCTTGATGCTAATTTCGTGTGGTTTGCATTTACTATTTCAATTGCCTATAAATTCAACTGTGATACTAAGACGTAGTAGACCTATTTAAGTCATTTTCCATTTATTTGAATTTAGTTCCGTCCTTCATCCGCAGTTTGGAGAAATCCTTCTCGTTATGTAAGTATTCCTTCGTATTTTATGACGAGAAAAAAGAAAATGTCCTCACTTGAAGATAAACATTTATCTACAATACCTTCCGGCTAATATCGATCATCAAATAAATTATACATTACTCCTATCTCATAGTCGGTAGTTGTGCATAAGTGATGCATTCAAATTATATGGTCTAAAAATATTTTCTTCGCGAACTATTAAGACCAGGATGATATGATATGATCATTTCGATTTGTTTAATAAGTGCTTTTTAGGAAGGCACAGTATTAACTAAAATGAATAGTTGAGCTTGGCAAGAAAAAATAGAAAGAAATTATGACAGGAATTTCATATTAAGCGTCAATAAAATAAAAGGGAAAATTTTAATAGGAACGTAATTTTGTGTGGCTCAGAAACTTGCTCGATGAAGCTAGAGGGAATGCGTAGATTTGAGGCTTTTGGGAAGTGGTTCTGAAGAAAGGAAAAAGTGATGAATGAAAATTAATAGGAAAACAAATGATAATGTTATAGATATGGCATGGAAGGGACATTTATGTTTTGGTGAAGCCTTAAAAGCATAACGAGTGGATGCAAGAGATAGTGGGAGGCAATGGTGTGCTGAGAAATGTGATGTAGGGGAATTGGGTGGGGAAGCTGCTTGGAGGGAGCTAAATAATCACTAGTTACACAAAGAGATTTGTGCCACTTGGGATTTCTGGATTTTTTATCATATTAGTTAAAGCTTAAGAGTACAGTACTGTAAAGTTCCAATGTTCGTCAAAGTTTTACCATAAACCCGTAGACTCTTCTAAACAATCGTGATAATTTCACCACATATCCCCTGAATCAGTGATTTTTATAATGTAACCATTCTTTAACCATTTTAAATTACACGGTATTTGCAATATTTTGTCAAGACCACTTGTAAAGTGTGTGTCGATAAGGGAAGAATACGAAAAATACAAGTGTTCATATGACTTCGCTGACGACTTGAGAGTCATTTGGATTCCTGCTACCTTGCAGGCAACTTGTAAAATTCACAGTGGCTATGTACATTTTTGGCACATCTCTACAGGGTGGAATTTGCTAAGGTCCTTCGAGTAGTGGCTTTACTCCTCTGATAATGACGTAATTTTCGCTAAATGTTTCTTCATAGCTGACAAATCATTCTGTGTATAGAAAAATTATTTCTAATGCCTCAAAATTGGACAATTATATTGATTTAAAAAATATGATAATTCTTATCAAATTTTTTTAAATGAGATTTATTTATAATGATATATAAAATTTAGATAAATTTAAGATGATCTTATCATCTTAAAAATATTAAGACTGCTAACCTGCATTCAAAAGGGTACTCGCGTATGCTTCATAGCAACAGCATAATTTACATTGTCTTCAGAAGCATGAGAAGCTCACCGTAAATGCATAGCAACTATTCCTCACGCTCGTAAAAGATGTGTAAATTATGCTGCAACCGTTATGCTCTCTCCTCTCTTGAAACTCATTTTGAAGCCCAATTATACAACTGGCAATTTAGAAGTGAGATTAACCTTAAACAATTGAACCATCCTTACGCTTAGCCTAACGCTGAATGCCCCTCGTTAAAAAGGCACTCTGCAAAGAACGCTACCGATTTAGCATACATCTACATATACTTAATACCACGCAAACCGACATATGGGCGAATGGTGGGGGATGTTAGGGCACCACCCGTTGTAAGAAAAAAATAGCATGCAAAAGTCACAAATTTAAAAAATCCAAAACTAAACATGATATACATTCATGCAGAAACCCTTACGACCCACACACCTGCAAACACACAAACCACCAACTAACATACACATGCACTTACAAATATACATAATAGATTTGCAGTATTTACTTTTGCTCTGACTTATGAATTTAATTTCTTTAACATTTAAAAAATGATTTCGGTTTCTTACTATTATGATTCCTGATTGTTCGGGGAAAGAATGAGTATTTAACCTATCTCATTTATTTTATCTTTGTGGTCTGATCGAGCTAAGTATTGTGGAGCCATTGTAATTCCGTTAGTGTCATCGTTAAACTCGTATGTTCAGAACCTTTCTAAAAGTCTTAAGTCTCGCTTGTTCTCTTTGTATCACAAGTGGCTCCCAGCATAAATCCACTAAGAGACCTGTCACACTTGTGTTCTTTTTGTCAGAATTTTTAACAAATCTGGCGGATTGTCTCTCGGCTTTATCTAAATTTTATGCCAAATTTTCTCCTACGGATCTCAAATACCTGCAGCATATTCCAAATGAGATTTAACTAAAACAAAAAACACGTCTCTTTAGCTTCATCATTACATTTCCCCGCCACCCGTTTAATGAAGCCAAGTTTTTTTAAAGCAGAACCGTATATCGTCCTGCTATGTGCTCCCCATGAAAGGGGTGGTGTTAGAACTTCACCCAAATATTTAACTTGATTGGCCTGTAGCCTGTCTTGCAGTTAGCAGTAAACCCTCATTTCATTGTTTATATCCTGTTTGTCACTTCCTAACCAACATACAAATCACACCTGAACGCCAGGCTTCATTGAATATATCCTAAACTGTTCCTTTTTACTGTTACCGCGCTAAGACAACTGCCAACGGAGAGAGGGCTAATTGTTTATTGAGGAAACCTAGTGGATACGTAGGCCTAATACATATTGATAGAAACAATGCTATCACTAATTTGTCCACACTCTTAGGCGAGGAAACCAGGACAAAGCTCAAGAGTGCTTTCGTTTGTGTGTTCGGTCTTGCGCGAGACAGTTCGAACGTTTGGAAGACTACGAATCCGCGGAGGCGTAACCAGAATAAGAATTCCATTTGACGGTTAAGTGGCACCGCGAGTCCGCTATTTCCCCGCCTGTCAATCTTGTCTTGGGTCGGGAGACGGCTTGGGGTAGGGGTGGCAGCTGCTGCAATCGAGTAGCGTGAGAGGGGGTAGCACTGATCTCAAAGGGAAGGAACACTGCGCGCGGGAGGGGGTTGGGGGGGGGAGACCATCAACCCATCGCCCGCTCCCCCCTTCCTCTCCTCGGAGGTTTTCGAGGTTGGAGCGAAAATAGAGTCAGGGGTGTCAGTCATTGTTATTGGATTCGAGGAGGAAAGGTAAGTGGCGGAGGTGTTCCGGCATTGAGGGCTTTCAGGAAAGAGGGGTTGGGGCGACCGAACTTGAAAATGGTGATGTTGGAGGAGGGCATGTCGTGGAGGTGGGCGCCATTGGCACCGCAATTGGCAAACCACAGTTAGCGACGACTAATTACATTTCTTTTCAGTCAATTTAAAATGTCATTGGTTTGATACCAGGAAAGCAGAGGAAAATTAGCCGAGAATGGTCCGATACGAGGGGAGAAAAGATATTTAAGGAAGATTTATCACTCTATACATCTGTGATTCCTCCGGTCTCTTTTCTCTTCGAATATCCAATATATATTGGAAAAATTGGGGGTCAATCTTGATCTCCCAAGTCTCCATGCTCGTATTTAGACCACGGATTTCCTCAGAGTTGCCATTCAGAATATATTCTGTGGAAGGGTGACAAGTTTAGATGGGCGTATGTTTTGTCGTACTTCCATCTTGAGATTTTACGCGCCCCTCGAGCCAATGACCCTGAAATAAGATATTTAACGGCAAATGATGCCCTTCTCTAGAAATATGTCTCCGAATTCTCGTCAATTACGCTCAGTATACGCTCTTTCTTTGAACTCCAACTGTCATATTTTCCCGAAATTCTCTCTCTCGCGCTCTCTCCCGGCCTCTCTTTCACTTTCACCTTGGCCCTTCTCGCACTCGGCCGGAATCGCCACTGTGCCTACCTCCGCCTCACATCCTCAGCGAGAGGGCAGATGACGCGCGACCAGCGGCTGGCTGACGTAGCCAAGCGGTCAACGCTTCATTTTGGAAATTCAGTCGACGCATGCTCGAAATTCATCTTTGGCAGGGGGTTCACTTCTCTGATTGTTTGAGTCCTACTAAAACATAAGAAACTCCAAAATAACGTTTTAGATGCTCTCGCCTTGCTGATAGAGCCCGAAAAATTGAAGAACGCTGGCAGGAAGATTGAAGTTGAAGAACGCTGGCATAGCGGAAAGTAGCTTGCCTATTCTAATATATTCACAATTGGGCAATGCTTATTCAATTGATCATTCAAATGAAAACAAATACACCAGACAAGGCTTCCTTTTCGGTTTATAGGAATCTACGAGTACACTGTATTATTGGGATTCCTGTAGCATATTTTTTGTGGTGAGTATTATGATGAAAATAATGATCCATTTGATATTTTTATTAGGGATTTTTTTAATGTGAGCGATATTGAACATGCTTGAGAGCAATTAATTCTTACCGCCTGGGAGTATCTTTATGCTTCATAGGTAAAGATTTATTGATCCCAAATCTGCATTTCCTGTCTTGGAATGGTGCAGGTTATCGTATAAGTGGTTGTGGTTCATTTTTATTTCCTCCATGTTCGCATAAAAAAGAACTTTCACAGTTGATGGATTCAACACTTGTTTGGAACCAAGTCTTCCGCTAGCACGCATATGAATCGGCGCTTCTTTTCGGGTTTTATTAGTGACGGTTTTTCCCTTTTCCTAAATATTTAAACAGTTCCTCTTCTTAATTTCTCACACATTCCAATCGATGTTCGCAACCACTGCCACACATTTTTTTGGTGGATCATGAAACATTTTTGTAGATATAAATGAACACCGACTATATGCGTTGACAAGGAGGCTAATCCTTCTCGAATAGTCACAAGTTTTCATCTACCACCATAGATAGCAGCAGGGATATTATTCAAAGAGAATTAATCATTTTGTATTTCCAAAAGTTTTAGTCTTATTTGTATTTATCGGAATTGTCTCTCTTTACATATTTTAAATATAATTTCTAAAATGTTTCAAATATTCGTTTAAAATGAGAAGGTCGACATCGTTGAGACAAGCTTCGTTTTTCATAAAAAAAACTCGCCATTTTATCTGCTTTTTATGTTTATTAATGTTTAAGGGATGAAAAATTCCCATTTCTTGCAACTTAGCGAAGTAAAAAGAATTTAATATGAATGTATAATATTTACTTTTCATTTCCCTGAAATACCGTTAAACTTTTATATAAATTGTTTTCATTTTACTGCTTATTTTTAGAATTTCACACTATGTTAAAGAGAAGAGGTTTCTGTGGTGAAATTTATGTGTATAAAGATCCATCGAATAAAAGAGCATGCAAGTAGAAATGTGTGTGAACATATCTTTTCGTATTCTGTGATTACATAAATTCAAACATACCCATAACACCAGTCCAATTGACATCTAAATAGGTTTATGTAACAGTTTTTCATACCTGAAAAGACAATGGAGAGAACATTAGTTTCAAATCCCAACCGCATACATTTAATATACATAAGGCAGTTATAGAATATGATTTTATATTTAAACAATACATGAACGCAAACATGTTACAAAAAATAAAGTGAAATAAGGGCATGAAAATACCTCTAAGATACATTGCATAATTGCATGAATTCTTTCTTTCATCCAAAACATGGCTTTCAAAGAATTATTCCACATATTACTCAAGCAAAATTTGCCGTAGCGACACTTAATGGCGAAAGATAATAGGCATGTATTTTTGTGCAATTATTAGGGGACGTGATAGTCCCCCATGTAATTGCAGATCGTTGACTTCGTGACTTGGTTCGTTTCCCGGGGACGCCTTTGAGCACCCTCAATTTCACCCAAACTGTGTGATTTTTCCGTTGCGAGATCTTCCCGCGAAGCCATAGGCTGTAGAAGGAAAGGGACTTCACCCTTATTCGTCACACGATGTGGCGGAACATTGGAGTGGGCTGCAGAATATCTGCCCCTAGTCGCATGATAGTGAGAAAAGTTGGGGTATTTGTAAAAAATTACATTTTGTTGCAATTAGGTGTTTTAATAAATCCGATTGCGAGTGAAAAATGGCTTTGATTGTGATTGCAAACTGTGCTAAGCAACTAAGAGTATTTGAATTTAGAAACACGTCTATTTCCCCTTTTTCCCGCTTGTACTTATCTCATTTTGTCTTGTCAGATGCACATAATACGCCCGGTTCAGACGATGAAATCAAGACCTGTATTTTATGTAACCAAATTTCTCTATGTCGGATGTCATATCCATTTCGCAACAGGAGACCTTCTGCTATATTTACTCCAAAAGCCACTTGATCGGAAATCTCTCCCTGTGACATTTATTTTCACATTATATGAACAATATTTTAATTGGCTGGTTTTCGCTCTGATGAAAGATCCACTTTTATTGGCCGTCGATTGAATTAACTAACGCGTAAACAGTATGACATGGGATTTTTTCTTTATTTTTCGCTGAAATTCCTTGAAAGTTATCATTTCGTGCCTTGATAACTCTTTCGTTTGGTCCAGGTTCGTTTTCACACAATCGTTCATCCCTCGAAACATTCTTGTGTGTACACAATATATAGTTGGTGTATTCGCAATTCGCCATTTTTCCCTATGCTTTCCAGAACCACATATGGTCAAGAACCGCTTAAATCTCAGGTACCGATTTTCTCCTCCAATCTCTGCACGGCCACACGACGACTTGGGCGGCCCTGTCGAACACTGAGCCCGACTCTGGACTCACTATTTCGCACGTGAGACAGCGGCGACGGCGTTCCGCACGGGCCTCGGTTGGGCATCTCCCTCCAGGGGGAGGAGCGCAGGGACCGAGCGAGATCTCGCCTGGGATCTCTCGCCAGGGCCGGCCCCGTGGATCGATCGCCGCTGCAGCAAGCGCGTGTGCGCCGGTGGGTTCGCCCCCCCTTGCGGTTCGTACTCCTTGAGCCGCACTATTCGCGGCCCGTGTGCCAAGTGGCGGGTCGACCTAGGGCCCGGTCACTCGAATACGAGTCTCCGATGAAGGGACGCTTACCCTGACTTCGTTATAGGGTTTCATTGGGATTTACACGACTAAGGCCAGTACCGCAAAAGTTGGAGTATTCTCATAAAGAATTCGGATACGCGACCCTTCGCACAGAAGGGATGGGAGTCAATTAAGGTAATTGGAACAAATAAAGGCTTTGAAATTACTCAATTTTCAACTGGCCACTCACACCAGAAGAATACGCAGATCCACCTTAACGAAACTAGGCTTCATTTTAAGGCTAATAGAAAAATGTAACAAAGCAGTAAACAAAGATCATTTAGCATCATTTGAGCCGTATTTGGTACAAGTATTTGGCATGTACCAAAGGAAGTGTTCTAATCATGGAATACAATAGGTTCAATAAGCATTTACTAAGTGTGTGTTAACCTATTAGGAGGAGAAAGTGAATTTGTCGGGCTTATTTGAGGGATACTGGGATTAAAAATTAGCTAGTGGGATGGGAGAAAGCGAAACTAGGACTTAACGAAAAGATCTTTAGTTTACTTTGAAAACGGAGGGCATATTTCCAAATCCTAATTGGCATATTAAACCAATTTGGATAAAATGAGATATGTATCTTCTAACACTGATAGATTACAGACGCTCTTAATAGAGCGTCCGTGCACGCGCGGAGATAATATTTTTCTTGAATTTTTCATTTATTATTAATTGTCAACCGATATGTTCACATTTCACAAACTATGTATTGTAGAACTTGAACATTTTTTTTGGAGCCAATATTTCTGAGAATAGCTAAGCATTATTGGCCGATTCAAGTAGCTTAAAATGTATACAATAATGAAAATATTCGGTAGCTCTTACCAGAATCCGTAATGAAGACTTCAAGACCTTGCTAAACCTAAAATATTCTTTCATCCATCTTAAAATCGAATTAATTATGCTCGATCCGATGTAAATAATCCACAGCTGTAAATTTCACCATCTGAAACTTATCGAATTAAGTCTGGTCAATACGCGTAAAAGTTATGCCATTGAAGAGCTATCGGCAATGTTATAACCGCTCCAAGGCACTCGACTGCCCTTGCGACAGCAAATGCCGTGGGATCGATTAATCGGGTACGACTTGGACCTGCCGTAGGAGGATGGATGACATTGGGGTGAGTAGGTACATACATTGTTTGACGGTAGAAGAGCGGACGAGGGACGGCAAGGGGAAGGCAGATCAATCGCTCTTCAGTCGAGGGGAATAATCCTGGATTGATGCCTGCTAAGCAATTAGTGAGTCACATGCCTTCTCTCCCAATGTAAGTCAACATAAAAGCATGTCTCACTGCCAAAGGTTATTGAATCAACTGAAAGTATAATATACAAGCGAATAGAATACTTAACATGCTTTGTTCCACAAATGTGGTAGTTAAGAATTCATGATTCAAATATGAAAATATTTTAGATTTTGTCCGGCATTATCAGCCACTACTGAATGCATTGAAACAAATCAGTGTTACCTCATTACTTTCCAATGTGTCGTATTCTATATGGGATTTTAATCAAATTTCCCTTATGTAAATTGTTTTTCTTAATGGAGATGTATTTTGATTTGGTCTATTTCCATCAACTCGATGTAATAGCAGTAAATAATTTATGAAAACAAAATAATTTTCAAAGTAAATTTGACAATTTAATCGGTGACAGCGATAAGTTCCATTTCAGAATTTTAAAAATATTTTTAGAATCTACTCCTGTCAAAATTAAGTTGATATCATTGCTTTATAAGCAAAGACAATCATACGTGCTTATTTTTCACTGTAATTTCAAGGAATGTGTTTTGTTTTCTGAACTTTTCGG
This sequence comes from Hetaerina titia, assembly GCA_037158775.1. Lineage (NCBI taxonomy): Eukaryota > Metazoa > Arthropoda > Insecta > Odonata > Calopterygidae > Hetaerina > Hetaerina titia. The sequence goes on along the minus strand of CM073778.1, from coordinate 11,833,429 downwards.
TGATACGGCCACCTTTTCCAACGGAAGGAAGATCTTCCAAACGTGTCTTAGAGCAAAGTAACGAAACACAAAACACGCATCTATTACAAATCTTCTGTTATGTCATTAAGAAATAAGCGACACCTGCTTTTTTTGATTACCTTAAATTATGTAGAATGGTAACGGGATTTTTTCATATAGTTCACCTTAAGCAAGAAACAAAACCTAAAGCTACGAGCCAACAGAATGAACAATTAAAGTGATGCGCAAAAAAAAGTCCAGAAAGAACTCAAGATTTATTTTATTTCTACGTCATGCGACGGATTTCGACAGCTGTTTCCCTTCAAACGCTCCTCACATTACACAAAGTGTTCCAAATTCAAGTGATCCCCTTAATTCACCGAGCATCGCGAAAAAGTCGTGCAACCCGGCCCCCAGCCCCTCGAGAGCGGCTGCGGTCGGGCCGGACCATCCCCCATCCCCCGCCCCGCCCCCATCGCCCTTTTTCATATTCTTTTTGATGTCGCCCCCTCCTCCCCACACTCAGTCCATTCGGCCTCTCCCTTATCCTTTTCGTACTTTTAAATTCCCTTTGTCGCGCCACCCTCCCGTGGCGCTCCTCTGTCCCACGGCCGCCTTTGTTCCGCCCGGAGCTGCGGAAGGGATGGGAGCCGAGCTGATGGCATGGTTATCGCCTCCGCCGTCAGATGTTCGGCGACGCCACTTTCGCGGCAGTTAGAGATGCGCCCGAATCATTCCTTCCGCCCTCCCTCCCACGCTTTAATTAATGAATGGCCTACTCTCCGCCTCCCTCCAACACAAAGTTTCACTTTTCGACTCGCTTCCTTCCCACACCTGCCCGCCTCACATCTGCACCCTTCCCCCGCTCAGGTCCCTTCCACACCGTACCCTCCGCTCCTGGCCAATCCAAATCCTTTGAGACCGTCATCCTCCGCCCGACGCCCTATCCGGGATCCCTCGGGAGAATTAGAATTAGAAATTAATTTCATCATTCAGGATCCCTCTTCACTCCTTCCTACTTTCCCTTTCGTGGTAGCCTGCGAATAAGTCCAGATCGTTAAGGAATTGGCAAGTCTCTTCTCCCTTCGGCCTCACATCACCCCCAAAGGGGTTCATTCTTACGTGACGTGGGTTCAGAACCATGGACACTCCTGGCCTCAACAACTTCCTCTAAGCGGAATCCTTCCCCCACTCAAATCACGGTGGCGAATATCCCCCCTATGGAGTCATCATTACACTTCCAGCGTTCTCTACTGGCAGCGCATGATCAATTCCGTCAAGTTTCCAAAGTCTGCCTGGAGAAGTATTTTTCATTTTTTTGTGGTTAGATGGCCTGGATGAATCACCATTTTGTTTCATAATATACTCCTGGATCCCTTCATGGAAATAATTTATTTAAAAGATTTCCCAGTGCATTTATTCGAAATGGCAAGAAGTATTTTTTTCCTTTACATCGTCATGAAGGAGGTTAGCCAACTAATCCATGGGCTTCTCCAAGGGTTCTCAGAAAAGAACACTGGAAACAAGAGCGGAAAAAATAATAAATTGGAACCAATTGTGTTATGCCAGGAACATAATTTAAATTAAGTCAACTGCTCACGCTACAAATAAAAGGTGCCTTTGGTTCTTTGAAAAACTGCGACCTCACACTACAAAAGAGACGACTTAGGAAAGCTGTACTCCGTAGCATTGACATTAAAATCACGATCAATTTCAAATGACGCCAACATCATATGGATTACACTCTCGCACACATAAATACGGACCGGAACAACAAAACTACTTGTTGTGGAGACTTAATAAATTGAACGCACACTGATAGCAATTACGAGAATAAACAGGTAGAAAACCTTAAAGAATAAAGAGAATGTTTGCTTTTGTTCGAATATAAATAAGTTTAAAGTGCTTGCCCATCTTATCTTATCCTATTTCAATCCGAGTAGTGTCCAATCTAACGGCCACATGAGGGGGAAGTTGGAAGGAGAAATTTGGAGGAGAAATACAGCCAGAGACTGAAACACCCGAAAAGAAAAGCGGGAGCTGAGAGTTATGCGAAGGCGGGAAGAGATTAGCGACGGAACCCACGCGGAGGGGCGCCACAGGGCCGGCGCCAGGAACGTTGACGGACGATGATGAATAACCATCGCCTTGACAGCGGGACGATTCCACTACCGGCGTCCTGGGAGTCGAGATTGCCCAGGTCTGAGGGGGAGGGGTTAAATGGGAGCCAGGGGGGGGGGAGGCACCGGGGGTGCTGCCGCTCCCTCCGGGTGGGACAAGGCAACCATCGCTCGCGCCCCAGCTCGAGGGCCGCCGTGGTGAGAGGGTTGATAAGGGGTTCGCGCGCGAGGACGGGTCGAGGAATTCCAATTAGTTGGACGGCCGGGAGACTCAAACCCCTCCGACGCCGGATTCGTCGCGAGAGAATCACGGCGTCATTCCCTCCGCCCTCAGCCACCCTCTTCAACAGCCCCCTCTTCATCTCCATTCCTGCGATTTCCTTCATAGCACACCGAACCTTTCGCTCCCTTCCCTCTTGCGCCACTCCCAAATAAGAGTCCGCTGACTCAGCAGCCGACTCTTCCCCTCCCCTGAGATGCCATGTTCAGGAAGAGCAGGGCCCATAATCTCAGTCGACGTTAAAAAAATCAGGGTACTAAATAGCTTCAAAATAATTTTTCACTTTTCAACTAGAGAAAAGAAAAAATAACTCAGAAAAAATATATTATGAGGAAAAACTAGTCCGGTGCGTTTTTAACTTATACGCAAAACTTAAGGAGCTGGTAAACCTCTTGGATTATCTCGGATCTTAAAACGCAGTCTAGGATTCCGCACGCTTGAAGTGAAAACTGTGATAGATAAATAGAGGTCTTTATTTGGGCTAAATTGAGACCAAAAGGTCCCTTCTTTCATTTAATCCATTCGTCGTATACATATGATATCAGGTAAAAAATACATAATCACATGCATATATACTCATAAATATATATAGACAGACACGCATACATTATGTACCAATCTGGACATCGAAGAGAATAGGAATGCATATACATACGAGTATATACACCTACACATATTCAAAGTAAATTACAGTGATTAAAGAGAACAATATAATAAATAAAGTCTAAGCAAAAAATGAGGTTTGTGGGAAGAGCTAGGGAGAGCGTAGTGTGATAGGGTGACGAATAGATGGCCGCATAATGAAATGGATGGACAACTTTCTCTTCGACTGCAAAAAAAATATGTTGTGATTGAAGGATTCCTCAGAGAAGTGTTAAAGGGCATTTATTTACTGCTCCGTTTCAAGTAATTGGTATTAGTTCTTTAAAAATCATTGTAAAAATAAACATTATTTCTTTGAAACAAATACACTACCACCATGAACTGTGTAATTCAGAGGGACTCTAATACAAGAAACAGAAATGTTACACAATCATAGTGCGAGTTCTCCAAATTTTTGGTACATTTTCCAAATTAAAAAATAAATGTTTATTGGAAATTAATAGCCGATAGGAATACAAATATGACTTCTGCCGCATCTAATTTTTTTTAGAAATATTAGCCGAGAAATTTTGTTCAAAATTATAGCCAATGAGAGTAAATGTGTTGATCTAAGTTGAAACCTTTTTCAGAAGACTTTGTACATTTTCTTGAAACTTACATTTTTTTTCGAGTTGACACGCACATTTATTGTAATTGTAGACATTTTCACGTACAAGGTGATACACCATATTTCCTTGCACAGAAACAAAAAGAAAAGAGCAAGAGAGAAACAGGAAAAATGGAAAAAAACAGGGAAACATCTTTTTGCTTCCGTTGAAATTACAACTTTCACCTTTCCCTTTAACGTTAGCCTGAAATACAAGAGCTAAATAAACGATTTAAAAATATTTTTCAAACTGAATCCCACCTCCATTTAGAGGTGGGATAATGAACTTGCTGAATATTAAATGCTTTGGCACATTTCACCAAAATTATTGAAAAAAACATTTAAGCGGGATAAACGGTGCGGTTTTAAAGAAGTTAGAATGTGCCACTTCAATAGTTATATCAGGGAAATTTCCATTCCCATCTTTGGCAACTTTTCTTAAAAATATTTGCTTTGCTTGGAAAGGGTTAGAATAGCTTTGCAGGTAGAGTGCTTGAATCAACGACGGTTTTGTGGTAAGTTCAATATTTTTAATATTGCAGAGAATAGCAAATAGAAATGCCGGTCATTTGTGCCCGGCATTTCACCCCGTGTTCTTTCTTCCAGTACGATTTTTCCCAGTCCTTCCTCATTTATTCCAAAGGGTTTCCTCCTCGCTATTTGTGGCACATTCTACAGAGTCTGCTTCCTTTCCTCCTGATTTTAGAAGGGTTCCAGCACAGCACTTCCAAAATTTATGTCACTCTCCGTCCTCTCTTATCTGGCAGCCTTCGTTGTACTTTCTCTATTTTTTTAAAACGCTGGACTTTATGCTTTCTTTCGTTCAGGCCAAACCTTCATGTCAAACCTCCCATACTAGTGACGAGTTCCCTAAAATTGCACTTAAATAGTCCCTTGTAGGCCTTTTCCTTAGTTATCACACTGCTATTATAATAAGTAAATGAACTGCTATTATACTAAATAGTTACTACACTGCTTTCTTTGATGTTTCTCATTACACAATGTAATTTTTCTAAGCTTTCTTAGCAATTAATTCGACTCGTGTTTAATAATTATTAAACACGAGTCGAATTAATTGCTCGTGTTTAATAATTATTAAACACGAGCAATTAATTCGATTCGTTTAATAATTATTAAACACGACATATTTGCAGCTATTACTTTCAGGGGTTACATTACCAGAGAATTATAAGTCCTAGTTCGTTACAATCAATTTGAAGGCAAAAGTAATGATTTTTTATTTGTTTACATTGGTGTCCATTCCAATATATTTTATTCAATTCGCCAATTTATTTGCATGACTTTGAAGGACTCGGCGATCATTCCACTCCCAAACTTCCCTGTGGAATATGCAGTCATCAGCAAAAAAATCCAAACGTATCATCATTTAAGTAATTATTTTCCCTCTTCTTCGCTTATTTGATGATATTGGTATCTTTTCAGTTGCACGCAAAAAAAGTTACTTTTCTACAGTTTTTCAAATTTCTCCTTCATAAATGATGCAAAATATGCCACACAAAATCTTCCCTCCATGTTTCTCTAAACCCCTCGGTAGTTTCGCGAGAGGGCCAAAAGTATCTTCCCCAACGGCCTTGCTTGATTTTAATTCTCGTAATATCATAATTATCTCGCCATCCTGTATGTCTGAACCTATGCTACTCTCATCAAAGTCATACTTTCTATGTCTAAGTTTGCTGACCTATTATTTATACCAGACAGTGTCTCTGGATACATAAAAGAATTTAATGCCAAAGGAATTAGACGGTCGAGATTAGACATTGAAAGTGGATATGATGTGGGTAAAGATAGCTTAGGTCCAGGCTTACTCGATGCCAAGATAGAAAAAGCAATTAATGGAATTAAAATGAATTGAGTGTAAAATAATCAACTTATATGCAAATAAAATAAAAGTTTTGCTGTTTTATAGGGCGACGAAAGCAAAAATAAATGCTATAATAGGAGGGCAAAAAATAGAGCAGGTGGAACAGTTTACCCCTCTCGGAACTGTTTTGAACCAATATGGTCAAAGTACATAAGGAGAAAAATTGCAATAATCAAAGAGGTTTTCACATGGAGGAGGGAAATTATTAAAGATCTCATTAAAAGGCTCGTCAAAACCTTGGTATTGAACGTTGTTTTCTGGGGCTCGGAAACGTGGTCAAAGAAGCAGAATTATAGGCATAGATTGGAGGTTTTTGAGATGTGGATGTGGGGAAGGTGAAGTTGGCCGAAGGAAGCAAATTAGGAAGTGCTACACATGGTCGGGAGGAGAGATGATTGTTGGGATAAATAATAAAGAGACAATAAAAATGGATGAGGGGCCTTTTGATTGGCAGTAGAATATTGAAGACTATGATAGAGGGGAGAATATTAAGCAAACAAGAAAGGGGTAGCAATTGGATGGGAATGTTGGACCGTCAACATAAACAGCCTTTAAACGACGATGAATCTCAGTATGAGTCACTTTTTCAGCAGTTAAAAATTCGACAACAGCACGCTGTTTAACTCTCGTTGAAATGACCCTAGAACACGTCTCCTTACTTCCGCTTCTCAAAAACGCTGGATGAATGTAACGATCTGAAACCTGCGCATGCGTGCTGAGGGGAATGTTACTTCTGAATGCCACCAGCAGTGCTCCTTTAGGTAATTTTGTTTGTGGTCTACAAGCATGTGTGCAAAAGTTTTCAGCCTACCCTCGTATTAGCTACACGTTGAATAAAAGATACTCAAAGGATCGAGTTGGGCCGAATTAGGCTCGAGTAACCCAGATGGTTGGCCACCACCGTAGTGTTGGCCGCCGCTGGGGAGGCCGGGGATTGCCGTCAGTGTTCCACGTGCGCGATGCACGCGGTGGTGAGACGAGATCATTTTGTCTCCATCTCAATCCTCCACCTTTTTCCTCCCTGGCTTTACTTGAATCACCTTCCGGGGACCATCCCGGTCCACTAAGCTACAAATCTCCGATAGGCTCTTAAGTGATCTCGACTGCTGAAATAACGAGCGACCCAAATAATATCTTTTACCTCCATCTCGGAACGTTCTTCCTCGACGAAATATTTCTGGAACTCCTCGTATTCCGGCTCCGCCCGCCCAATCTCACGACCCGTCCTCCTCCCCACCCATTCCCTATCTCACACTTTTACGTACATCGGGCGTCGTAAAAAATAAGTTCCGCGTTTCTTAAACGTGGTCTCATCGGGAGTCCTCAGGGAATCGTAACCGCTTTTACGAAAGTATAATTTGAAAAAAAATGAAAAATTCGATACTTTCATTTTAGTATCGTTGCCATTAACAATATTTTGATCAAAAATGTCATGACCAGGATTTTTGAGAAGGAATTATCCAACTGGTCGAGGAGAAACTACTACCACACCCGACTCGCGTCTACCTGGACTCCGTTTGTGAGAGAGGTAATTCGAACCACTCCGGTTAGCGTCCTTCATTTTTCCGTAAACTTTCTCTCCGGAGAGAATTCATAGATTATGGACTCAGAGTCACGGATTTGAGTGCCACCTAGGGCAAGGGCCGTGCGTGAATTTAAAAGCTTGACACATTCTGAGGCATAATGGCAAGCCATTAGAACCCACTAGGCTCACGGTCTACAGGAGCGATCCGGGACTCCGGCTATCGAATCCATTCGTTTATAGATGGTATGCTGCAAGCCACCGTTATATTGTGCGCAGCAGAAGGTGATTACGAACTGGACTACTCTTAAAACAAAACAATCACTTTTCCCTCCTGAATGACTTTCAGCCTAGATTTTCTAATATCTTAGATATTCTACACAGTTTATCAAATCCTCCAAATTGTCTCTAGGTTTTACAATACCACGAACTTGCATCGAGGCATTTTGATTTTGGACTACAATCCACAATAAAATAAATATGTGAAAAATATTTTTTGAAAATCAAAATAAGGAAACAATTATTAAGCACAAGGAAGGATTTAAATTTACCTACATGATGTCGTACTAGATCAACCACTTTGCCGCAGGATAAGTAAAATAAGTAAATTTTCTAAAGTAAAGAGGTTCTGTAAAAATGAATAATTGCACCTTAATTTAGATTTGTTCGCCGATTAGCTTTCTCTCCCACCTCTTACCAAGAAGAAACTGAAATTGGTGCACGAGGTACTCAAATTCAGAAAGTAAGGGCATATACAGGAAAAGAACGGAAATAAGTATACAAAAAATAATTAAATAATTTTTACTCAGCACCTAATTTCTTACTTTTTATATGTAAAGTATAATTTCATCCCATTTTAATTAAGTGAAGTCAAAACTTTTTTTCGAAGCAAAAGTTGCATATTAGTTTCAAAAATTTTTGGATCCAAACTTCACTGTAGTTAGTAGAAAATGGTGAACGATCATCGAATAATTTAACTTTTACTTTCTTGCAAATCGAAAGAATTCATTACTGTTTATCTTCAATGAAATCTCAGTAAACGCGGCTTTTACCCTGGGGATTCTAAATTCTCAAAAGAAGACCAGAAAATGGTTAGAGACGCCAGGTGTGGACGAGACATGTTCTCGGCAACTTGACCGACATCACAAACGAGTGGCCGTGAGAACGGAGAGGGATAGGGGACCTTTTTTTCCTGCTGCGGTCACCCGTTGAACGTGTGTGTGTTTCTCCTCCGGCTGCATTTCCGGTGCCTCGACGCTGGGATGGTTAGGGGAATGTCACCGTCCAAGTGAGATAAAGGGCGAGAGGCTTCTTCTACCCAATTTAAAAAACGCCCTCTCCTTCGAGAGCAAGGCTTTCTCTTATCCCGTGGTGCTCTCGGCTCGCCACTTCCCACCCTCCCCCGGTCATCCTCTGAAGACACCTTCGACCACTCCTCCCCATGAAGGACGTATCTACTACAAAATTAAACCGTCAAAATCTAATGGTCGGTCGATAAACGACCCTAAGTGGGGCTTTGAAAGTAAAATCCGACACGAGAATACAAATTACAACCACTTACTCGATCGCCGCGGGAAATATTTTGTGACTCTGCAGTTGGGAATCTACATCAATTTTCATTCAACACCCGACAACCATTGTACCATTTTTTAGGTGTGGTACCTCTTGATCCTGAGCGACTCTTCCCGGCAGTTTTTCTTTCCTTTCTAAATGAAAGTTTAGAATGTTTCGTTTCAGGTTTATATATTCCACATCATAAAGTGTTTTCTGATAATAATTTACTTTTTCATGTTAAATATTATTTGTTGAAATAATAATTATTGATATTTCAATATTTTCAATTGACAGGAAGACTATCCTTCATTATACATGTTATGAAATTTGGAGACATAAATGTGATCTATTTCACCAGTGAAGATATAACTTCAGGAATTTTGCAGCGAAACAAATTCATTTACAACCACATCATAGTTCTCTGTGGAAATTCCCGCGGAGTGCAGCGAATACCCACTGGAATGGGGTGGAAAAGCGCAGAGTATTAGTCATGCAAATATGGGTCAATGCGAAATGTCTACAAGAGGCAAGTGAATACTTTTCCTTTTACATGTGCATAACGTTTGTTTGGCAATAATCGCAAAATGCACGGTAAAAGAAACATTTATATCGTACACTATAAGCCGCATATAAGACATAAGACAGGGGTTTCTAACCCAATCCTCATTGTATTTAGCATTTTTTGTAAGCATCTCGTCTCCTTTATTTGCGTGAAGATCGAATTGCCGCTCAGGATGTTTCATAATCCTGCGGTACGAATTTAGCGAGGAAAAAATGGTTCCCTATACCGAACTCTTATCATCAATTATTTTCAATTAATTTCTCATCATCATCTCATGCAATACTGCAAATTGAAGCTGAAATTGCTCAATTTGTGCCATCGGTAAACTCTGATAAGCGGTATTTATATCAGACTGTAAAGTCACGCATTTTGTCCTTGTGCCTGCATAGACTCCCGACCCAGGAAATATAATACTAATGTGTCACTTTCTGGTCGTTCATAAAGATTTTCTCTCGAGTACATATTTGCTTACTATCTTGTCTAATTCCAAAATGAAGCTCTTCCGCATAGGACACCGAACAAATAGTCAAGGTGGAGTGTATCCAAAGCAAATTATTATTCAACTTTTCATTCGATTATTTTTCATCAACTCGTCTGACGAACACATTTCATTAAAGCGACTCCTGGGATGTTTCCTACGTGCTCTTCCCTCTTACTAGCAATTTCATTGTCCGGTATGCTTAGTTCTACTTCTTCTAAAATATATGTATGAAAGTATGCGTGTAGATTTCTTATCCGAGAAATTCATAAATAAGGACTTATTCAGAATTGTATTCAGAGACCCGAGTCTTGGCAATAATATACTATAATTGGGACCACTTTAAAGAGCCTCATGTTCCATTTTGTTACTCATATCTTAGAATATCTTGACCGTATCACTGGTGAATAATTAACATTGATGACATTAATCGTTGCCACTAATACAAAGTATGGAAAGCAGGGCCAATTCCTTTGATATTCCAGAACTTTTCTTCACAAAATTAGAGTGGATTACAGTACATCTATCAATTTTCTTTGAGGAGCACAAATAAGAAAACGCAGAACAAATTATGTTTTGCCCCTAAAAATACATGAATGGAATATCTATATCAGCTTATTTTTTGGTATTTAATCAAAAAATATTCTAAAGCGCGATATTAAAACGTTTATAATATAAATTACAGATTTAGGCGAAATGTCGTGGAACTATTCCATAATAACTGAGACAAATACTATTACAATTTTCCACTTTTTTATTCCACGTATTAAGTGGAAAATTGCAATATTTTTCGTCTTTGTTACTTAAAACGTACACTTGTTGAATTTATCTTGTAAATGTGTATGTCTTGATACCGTGGATGTATTAATTTTGGTTTCACAAAATATATACGCTATAGGAACCTATATTGAGTGTATTTAAAAAAACTAAACTTAATCTAAGAAGTGCCAAAGTTTACTTAAAGTTATATTCTCTACTTGATTTTGAATGCAAGAGATGTTAATTATTTCAGTCAGTGCGAGTGATTTCCGGGATTCTGTTTGCATCCGCACTTATAAATGAGGTTCACCTGGGTAATTTCCCCATTCAGCACTTTGCCATCCAGTTACGATATAATAAATGGTTCCTATACAAAGGGTGTACGGTATACTGGCCACCTCTCTCAATGACCTAGGTGAAACTTCTCCCCATAATGGACGTATGCTATCTCTTAGGGAGTTCGGTTAACTTATCTCTCGGTGTTTATATTTACACCACTGGTCCCTCTGATTCAGGCCCACTGATATCAGGGAGGAATAACTTTTGTCATTGAGAATTCAATGGTATGGTAACACTTTTAACATATATGCTCAATACTGTATACAACTACTTCGTTATTTGAAACTTTAATGACCCAAAGTTTTTAGTTTACCCTGGAACTCCATAGAGAAAGACTAAATTACCTTGAAGTTCCCATTGCTCCCAGCATACTCGTATTTTGCTCAAATTTACGAAAGATGCAAAACCTTATTTGTTTAAATGCACAGGTTGAAATTTTTACATTCTTTTTCAACTAGCGTAAGTTTTTTAGGATCATTTCATTTAAGAAAATTATACACGACTTTCATTCTGTGTCAAAGTCAATTTCCTTTGTCGGCCTACGAGCACGGGTCGCCGAAGCTATGGTCGGAAGTGAGGTAACGATATAATAACATATCATTTATGGAAATATTTTCATGGGGTTTCAACTTATGCTTTACCTTTTGTTTCTAAAAATCTTAGTAAAAGTTTTTTAAGTTAAATACCGAATTTTTTATACCTACTTTTGTTGAAAATATATTACTTCCTGAATGATCAATATTTTACCGTTTCTTTCCTTCCATCATAGCTGATGATACGAAAAAATATTCCCTCATTTGGAGAGGCATCCAATCATCTCGGGGTGGGTAATATCTCCAAGATCTGAACCTCATTTCCCTCTGTTCGTCTAGCTTACTAACTAATTCACTGAGTAGCTAGAACACGTGTCGAGAATCATATGCTTCCCGAGTACAAGATTTATATCAATATAGTATTTTGTCCCAGTTAATTGATTTTCATTGAAGTTCCCTTCAACAGTCAATAGACTCTTGAATAATTAGAAATTAGTTCCAAAACGTAGCCTACTTTCCTTATGATCAATCAATTAAGTATCATAAACGTGTGGGATGTAAAACAAGCAAAGAAAAACGTATTCGGGCTTACGATCTTACTTGCAGCTGGGTTATCATTTTTGTTTTTCCATAAACATCATAAAAAGTACTTCATTTGTTAACATTTTTCAGCAAATCTAGTGGGTCTTAGTCAGGATTAATTAAATTCTATTTTAAACATTTCTTACTGTACTTAAAATACTAGTTGTTAATAATGAAGAGACAATCTAAAACCTAATACCAAGTGCTGCTAAAGTATACTATGCGTTCCGACGTCTTAGTCTCTCGGTTCCAAATAAAGTTCGAATCGCGCTACATTATATATGAGTACATGAATTTCAAGTGCTGGGTGGCATAAAACGAGCTTTTATTCATCACTAAAGCGACTCGGTTACAAGTTCCCGTCCAGGTTGAATATTTCAACTAATCTCATATTTCACCGCGAAAATTCTCGCTTTTCGGTGGCAGTTCTTTTAAGTCCGCAACTCGCCACGGATTAGTTAGTCCCTCATCGAGGGGTCTTCCTTAAAGAGGCGGCAGTTGGGCGGGGGAGTCAAACTTGCCGAGCTCCTCCCCTACCTCATCTCGCTCGGGTCTGAAGGATTATGGCGGGTGGAATTAATTCATGCCCGCACTCGCGGAAACTGTAGAACAGCCGAATGTTCGAAGAACTACTTCAAAGCATTTCTCCGAGAACTCGCATCGCTCCTTGGCGAAGTTTGAATCATCGAAATTTGCAAGTTCCTAGGACCTCCCCAACACGTGGGCGTTGTAAATGTGATTTCATTATTAAAAGGGGAGGGGTCGGGAAACGTGCCGTGTGACCTCAACCGTCGCCGCAGGCACGAGTAGGTACGCGAGTGCCTTTTAATGAGCTGCCCTCTCCCCTTAAGTTCACGTGTGTACGAGTTAGCGCGCGCGGCAATTCAGACGGTACAGATTCTTACGGCCGTCCGAATGGTCTGAGTGATAAGGAACGTCCCCACTCGCGGTCCAGGTTTCTGGACCGTGATATGAGGTGCTCGCAGTTGCCTCGTACATTCCACACAAACTGTCCAGGAAAGGAAAACATGAGCGAAATTATTCTCCGGAGAGTGTAGGGCAAATTTATCGCCCAAGATGTCCACATACATGACTTTATGTATAAAATTTTTCACTTATTTTTAATTTTAGATAGATAATGCATCACGTATTATTTTATACTATTGGAGTCGCAAAAATATCATTTACATAATCTTAAAAACCTGGATAAGGTGAGGTCTTTGTCGAGAAGTCACAGTGATCACGTAAAAACTAGAAGCCTTTATCTTCTGAATGTCGCCAAAAAGTCATCACCTACGGTGAGAAAACGGTTCATTGCATTATCTCCACGGTGAAAACATTTTGTGTATTGAATGAGTCAAAAAAGGGATTAAGTTCTTTGTAACACTGTAATGAGTATTTTTTTAGCGAAAAGTTGCGTATCAGTTATGAAAAACAAAACACCGAAATATTTTCCTCGATTTGGCTCCAGTATTTGGGATGATTTGTAGAAAACATTGAATAATATAGAAATAAATCGTCTCGTCAACAAATTCCATGAAACATAGTGCCATACAATAAGAGTAGATATAATAACATGAGTTTCAGGAGGGCCAGAAGACTCCAAGCTAGGCGTAATTTTCTTTATTTTATTTCAACTTGTTTATAAAAGGTTCACCCGATGTTTTCAAAGGACGAAGATAACGAGTGAAATTGATTTTCCATCTAAGATTGGCCTATGCAATGATAATAAATATATTTGAGAGTCAGATGTATTAAAAAAGTTATATTTACCTTGCTAAGTTCAGGATTAAAAGATTATGAAAAAAGTGATCAAAAACCTAAAAATAAATCAACAAATCAAATAAGTCTCTTATTCATTTAATTAATCAATCCCTCTTACGGACTTTGTCGTCTTTATTTTGGGCAACTCGTGCCCCACCACTCCCTGTCACCGGCCCTTAGAGTGCTTCACAAAGTAGGTGCTCATAAAAGTACAGTGCTTCTCAGTGTTGTGTAAATGGTATATAGATGGCACACATAAATGTTTGTGTACCTTTCTGTATTGCTACAATCAGCTAAAATAATACCTAATAAACTTATCATTAACTGCATGGAACGAGTAATAGTTGTATATAATTTTCCACTACCTATTACTCCAACGATGGATTCCCACGATTCACATGAATGCGATTAGAACGGCATGTATATGCCCCTAATAAACGCACTTCAAACCCTTTGGCAGCTTTTGGTGTATCTTGTGCCTATTTTCCCAACGACATTATTACGGTTTGTCTAATTATTAGGTTCCATGGGAGCCAAATCATAATATTTCTTACAGATTTGATATATTACAATATTTGACGAATCTATATTTACGACTGTAGAACCATGCGATCATCGGGCCAAGCACAAATACCTCATTTAAGATTAAATTTCATAAAAATGCTATATTAATCCAAAAGGGAACATGAATGAAAAATGAGAGAATAGACATATTTACTCATATTTCCAAAATATATTAATTCAATCATTAGACGTCTCTAAATGCGATTCATACTAGACGCAGCCAGCAAGATGACAATCCTGTGGCCGTAATTCAGGACCTTATTTAGCCTTATAAATTTCGTTTGTATGGAAATTGTAGATCGAGATTATTATTAAACGAAAAAACAAGAGAAAGGTTTTGCTGCTTGGGTATGAGAAACTCTGCTTTTAAATATATTTTTACGGGAAAAGTGAAGGGTCTGAGAAAGGATTTTCAAATTGAAGTGAGCGCGCTAAGAGAGGGAGTGCGTGTGTGTATATGTACGACCATCTCGTATGTGTCGACCATCACCCTTGGGGAAATATTTCCCTAAGCATCGCCGTACACCCTCACCGGTCATCAACCCCAACGCCCGGCCGACAATCCAGCCTCGCCCGTGGATAGCTCCCAGTGCACCAGGGGAGTCGCCCAGAGACGCGTTGTGGCGTTTCGGGGGAAGAAGGAAATGGCCAGGGGAGTTAAGAATGTTTTGCAAAAGCCAGGAAGAAATCCAATTCCTCCAGAAATGAGTTTTGGCTTTAATTATGATACTGCGTTAATACTTGTTGGGCGTGAGGAATATGCGGCATCAGCCCAACGGCGGCAATCTACGGTTCTTAAGACGTGAAATATGTTGGATAATATCTTCGAGGTCGGCCAGAATTATCGCCCTCCCCTAATCCCACTTTCTAATCCTTTATTTCACTCAATTTTTATTTTCCCTTTCCTTTCTCCTAATACCATCATCTGGGCCTGCCTCCGGCGGCGTCCTTACCTTGAAAAGCCTCCAGGTAGAGGGAGAGGGGCAGAGGAAGGCGGAAAGGATCCCAGGTCGAGCCCTTGCACGGAGAGACACGTCACGTCAGAAAAGAAACCTTTTTTTACTCTCCAAAAGATGGAAAGAAAAAACTATCCCTCGCTCTCCGTCTGAGGAACCCGAATTAAAGCAGGGTCGTTCCCCACCGATGTAGGGAAAGAAAGCGTGGAGGGTTAGGGAAGAGGGCCATTCGTAAAATTGGTCTCGAAAGATATTAAAGTAATAACATCTCCAAAGAAAAACACATTCCCGTGCGCGGATTTTTCATAATTAAATCTCCGGAGGAATATACAAAATATGCTCCGGGAAAAAATTGGAGGAAAAGCATTCAAGTGGTGCCAAATTTAATTAAAGGAGTAATCTATTCAAGGCCGAGATATGTTATTTTTTTGCGAGGCAAGTTTGCATTGCTACGAAATGACCAGAAAATGTACACGTGGCTTTCCAAAACGCCGAGAGTTTGATGAATAAGTTTACGTATTTAATGAGATGGGAAAATCATTCTAAGGCCAGTGGGTTCCCGTACCACCGTACAAGGTCTAGGTTTCACCAAAGAATTGCAAAAGTCATTATAAATTATTTCGGCCTTCATTGGACTGCCAAGAGGATTTTGAGTTATGCCTCATACAGAAATGCAATTGCCATAAAAGTGATAATCATTTTCAGTGACAGGAAAAAATATAACTATATTTTTCTAAGTTAGGTTAGTTTTGTTGTAATTTTATTCCAAACAATTGGATACTACTATGGATAATACTAGGCTTCGTTCCTTCAAGCATTTTACCGTGAATTTTAAGAAAATAAAGTGGATCTTAAATAGAAATAATTAAGAACATTTACATAAATTCACCTCAAGATTGACATAAAAAATTAACTTTGTTATTTTTTGCATAATTTATATCTACTTTTTAATCTCAAAATTAGTCATTTATCCATGCCCACTAATGTAGTTTGGTAATACATATGAGCGACAAAAAGACGAAATAAATATAGTAGAAATACGTAAAGCGTTATTTCATCATCGAAATATTGATAGCACTTGTGCTAATTCATTAAAAACAATAAACATCGACGCCTAATGGTCAATTCATTTGGACACTCTCCGGACATGCTAGGCTCGATTCCCGGTGACTTTTGTCATTCAAATTTTCTCCCTTTCTATGTGATATTTCAAATGGCATATATTTCTCAAAAATCTGAGGTGTCACAGGCAAGGAAACTAACCACTTGATTCACACCAATGTGTAAATTTTGCACACCATTGTAAGAAATGATCTCTCCTGGTAAATAACAGTGGTTAATAAAAATACATTTGCAAAATATAAAAACTTTTCCACAGTCAACCACTGGTGGCTATTGCAAAATTACGGAATTATAAAGACTTACGATTGTAAAACATCATGAATGAAATGTTTCAGCAACGATAAACACAAATTATAGCTATAAATGCGTTGTTATTGAGTTCTTGACTAAGCGATCCTTTCACAACGTCCACGAATTACACTGTAAAATGATGAAAAGACCGCACGTGTGTGGTAAAATTTTACGCAGAAAAAGGATTCCATTTTCCATAAGAAATATTCATTTCCCCCAATTTAGAGGAATAAATTTGTCATAAAATACTAGGACGCAAATGTAACCCTCCGGCATTTGGCAGGTGTGGCCCTAAACACGGAAAGAGTGTGAACTTTGCCATCCGATGGGAAATGAAATCGGTACCATACCAACCCACATTTTGTCAGACAGTTTTTAGAGAAAAGAAGTCTATTATTTTTCAAATTACTGTACTAATACTGATGAGCACGAGAATAAGATCAGCGTTTCTGCGAAGAGGGGTTTGAAATTTGGCTTCATTCATTGATACTCGTCATTTGAAATGTTCAGTACAAAAATTCTCTATGCGAGTTCTCGTATATCACGTAGGAATTTGAACACTACCAGGAAGTTCTCGTTTGCCATGTTATTCCATCACGGTAAGCGGATGAACTAGTCAAGGCGCTGATTCAATGCCGCGGTGAAATAAAGCCATTTGTGAACAGAGCCAAAACCTTCCGCGAGCTACTAATCCATATTACTTCTTTTGTTATCAAACGATGGATTTTACGAACAACGTCCACTTATTACCAGATAATTTTCAAATTTGAAATGCTGAAATGAGACAAGCTGTAATGTTCGATGTTTCTTTTTTAATCACAAAAACGCTATAGGCTATAACACTACCATTTGAGCTCTGAACTGCTCCAAATGTGTGTTCCATGCATCACGGTAGACTCTAAAGAACACCCTTCCTCAAAAAGTATTTCTAGAAATTCGCTGAATCATTTATTTTCTCACACTTTTTACTGTCCGTGATGACTTCGTTTAATTCATAAACAGATTAGCCTTGAACTATCCATTGTTTGTAGCATATCGTGGAATATAATCGTTAAAAAAAGTCATTTGTTAGTAAAAAATAAAAAAACTTACTCGTGAAAAAGGTATCCGTCCAAACCCTTAAAAAACTAAAAAGGACATATTTTTGACTGAGTAGTCAGCTTCCAGGCACAAAAAATGTAAAATAAGAAAATATAAAAAGTAATGCCTGGACCAAAAAACAATTTATTTTGCTTGGAGCTAGTAGCGTAAATGCATCTATGGGTGAGAATTTGAGTTGTAAAATATATATTTAACTTAAACATTTTCTATAGAAAAAAGCAAATTAAAAATTATGAGCAATAAAATATTTAATTGGGATACCAAATCCAAATTTTGATTCAATTTAATCTTCCACCATATGGTAAGAAACAATCAAATGGTTTTACGCAATATAGAGTATTCCTTAAAGCAAATACGAGCCATAGAGAAGTTAGGGCAATTTGGAAAACGTTTTCTCACGCAAATAAACTAGCTTAAATTCAAAATGAGTTCACATTAATTAATGAAATTTTTCCAAAAACATTCCCAACCTGGGTGTTTATCAAACAAAAAAATCATGCAGAAGGCAATTTGTCAGTGGGTCCAAAACCAACTCATGGTATCGGAGTTCGGGACAATCTTACACTAAGGGAAATCTCTGAGGTGTGATTGTCCTGCAAGCCACTGCTAAGGCGTGTAGCAGGATGTGAATGCAAATCAGGCTAATTTGTACCCGAATATTTCATTTAATATTTCTACGAAAGATAGGGGATCATAATTGGTAGCGGTAGTGTCATGTTCGGGTAAAAATTAGTCTAGTGTGTATTATACCCCTGCCACACACCCTTGCGGTGACTTAGGATACATAAATAAATAAAATAAAACATAACACTACCGGGGTCGGACATTGTTATTCTGATTCCTTATCATTCGTAGAAAAATGATATCTTAAATCTATCTGCTCTGCACTCATTCTTTCTAATTGTATTAACATGATCTCTCCTACCGTAGTACTATGGGGAAATTATACATTTTAAACATCACTGCTAAAGAGACACTCTTAAAATTTAATCAAGAGTTTCAATCTGTAATTTTACCTCTTATTTTGGATACACTAATAGCTTTATCACAACAAAGTTTAAAAAATCTGGCTCCTCTACGCTCCCCGCGATCCAATCGGGTAATTAATCCAACTTCGTAGGGATCCCATGGGCCCGCAGCATATTCTTATTGGGCCTAACCAGTGAAAGATAACATTTCTCTTTTACATTTTCATCACATTTACTCAGTACTCTTCTAATAAACCCTAATTTTTTGTTAGCTTGTCCAAGTATTCCCGGTATGTGTTTCACCCAGGAGAGATCGTGAGTGAGGGTAAAGCTTAGGTATTTAATTGACTCTGCACATTATATTTCGGTGTTCCCAATGCAGTAGGTGTTCGGGATGGAGTTCCTCTTTCTCCAGAAATGTATGACTACTCACCTTTTCAAGGTTATTTATAATTGTCAAGTATCGCTCCAGCTTTGTATAGCAATAAGGTCATCTGAAAAAGCTACTGTTTCCTCAGGATCACAGATATCCTCCTGCCCTCCCTGTCACACACCTTTTTTGGTGGCTCGCAGGGTATTTATGTAGATGGAGATATCACGGTAAACCACATGCATCGTCGGAAAATAAACGTATCTTACTAGTGCTACGGAGTCAATGTCGTTAACTTCAAGTAGGAATACAAGATGCCAGATAACAATTGCCTGGGGAATATCAAAAACAACCTTAGGTTGTAATGGTGGATATGAACTGCTCATTCAAAAAGTGTAGTATTTTCTATATGATTTTATTTAAATTATTGTCTTATATAAAGCGAGAGCCAGTACTAGTAATAGTGCATTTAACACGACCCAGTTAGCATCGGACGGAAAATTTTATCAGGGATTAAATATTAATAAGATAACGATCTTCGTTAAAAATTCAAGAAACCAAAATGTCAAAAACATTATCTGTGTTGTTAGCCAATTGCCGAAGTTGAAAAAAAAATCGAAGAATATAATCACCTTATTCAAAGCATAGGCGCAGATATAATTATTGGCACAGAAAGGTGGTTAGCAAATAATATTTTCGATGGTGAAATTTTTCCAAAATCAGTTTCCATTTTCAGAAATAAAAGAACAAATAGAATCGGGGGTGTTGTCTCTATTGCAGGTAAAAATTCTCGCGTCAGCAGGGCTGAGGTGATTCCGCGTAAGGGCTTGGAAAGCGTTTGGTGCTCAATTAAAATTCATCAATACAAATGAACTTATTTATGCGGAGTTTACAAACCGCCGGCCGATAGAGACAATTCAATACTAGAATTACATTATAAAATCAAAGGTTTCTTAGCCAAACAAAATGAGAGTGACGTTAAAGTCGGTGTGAATTTACATGTCCCATCTATTGATTGGGGCACAAGAGTTTTAAAACGGGGGTAAGGACGAAGCGATAATAGCGGGAGATAAATAAACTAGTGATACGCTATTGAATTCTTTTACGTTCAACTCCTTGCATTAACTTGTCACTTCACTAACTTAAATATGATAATATAATTTGATGATATATAGGGCGATAATCTTGATTAGTTAAAAACGAATATTCCTGAAAATATCTTAACTATAGAAATTTTAAAAGGAATTAGTAATTAAACAGCAAATAATAAGTTTTCGCTACATGAAGTCCGAAATAATTAGCCCAAAAGGAAAATTTACCTGTTTAAAGAACGAAACTACAATGACCAAAAGTGGGTACTACAGATTCAATTTGCAAGTTTAAAGAAATGTAGTATTTGCCGTAATACTGTAGATTCGTCTACTCCAAAACACTCCTATTTTCTGCAATAAATTTCACCCAATTCTTTCTTTCAAATTATTCCTCGAAATCTACGAAAAAGCCAAATGAATCTTCATGGTACTTAGTAGTTATAAGGGAGGCGACCGACAGCTGACATCATTTGCGCCATAGGGGATGGATAGGGAAAGAACCAAGGGTAGAGAGAAATCCAGAATCAGCATTAACCTCTCCACGGCGCCAAGGGGTCCGCAGCTTAACATCTCATCTGACGGACGACCTACTCACTCAACACAAAAACACAAAGTGCTCTCCACAAAATATTTCAAGTAGGGATCGGGGCACCACTGAAAAATATACGTCGCTGCCGGGATTTGAACCTGGGCCCTCTGGATTGGAAGCCAACGCGATAACCACCGGATCATCTCAATTTCCCTCCTGGTATCTTTGATGGTGTACTAGGTTCATCGCCATTAGTGATCTCATTACTGCAATGGCATCACGCGTGCCTCTCCATTCCCTGAACGGAAACCTATTATCCCCTAAGTAATCATTTGCCCTGCTCTTCATCCCTCGTGGTAGATCTTGAGAACCACTTAAGGTACGTGCAAACTCAAACTCATTGATCCTTATTCCTACATATGCCTGCTTTTCCCTCTTTTCGAGTAATGACTAAAACTGAGTTGATGAAATCTTCCGGGCAATTTCCTGCCCCGTATATGCTATGAACATGTCCATAAAACTTTCTCCACCGCAGAAATTTAAAAGTGTAAAACGTATTCGCCATGACTGGCATAATTTTCGAGTGAATATTAGCGGATGACTCCGTTAAAAGTTTCTGTCATGGCATCTCCCACAGCTCCTTGAATCTTTCTCTAACGTTTTCCTAAAACTTAAAGTAGTTCCCGGGGAATGTTGTACACCCCCATGGTCTTCTTTGATTTCAATCCTCATAAAGCCCTTTCAATCTCGCCATCGAGCTTGCCTGAACCTATGTTAGTTTCATCTACGTCATATTCTCTATGTCTAAGCATGCTGGTATAATATATTTATTGTATGGCAATACCATATTTTCCTTCCATCGCTCTTGAATTTTCTCTCGTTCAACTAATCATTTTTCTGGCTTACCTTTGATTTTTATCACGTATTTTCCCCATCTTATTTTCCCGATATGATATTAACCTTCTTGTAAAGCGCACCAATTTCACCCTTTCTCTGTAAACTATCCTTGCATTCCGTCTTCCACCATACATCTTTTGGTTTACTTACTACCCGCCTTAATTTATTACTGAGCTCTTTATACTTCCTTCTACCTAACTCTGTGTTTACATTCTTGCATTTATTTCTCTCATTTCTCTTTATAATCATCTCATCTATGATCCATGGCATCCGTGTCCTTTTTTCTATTAATAGTTCCTGTAGTGTCCATATTAAATGATAAAATAGGTAGTTTTCCGCAGGCTTTACTACAAATAAAGTCTATGGAAATTTACAAACACATTTAATATGGGCATCAGACAATACCACGATGTGAATTCTGAAAGTATATTAGTTCCTATTGTTTCTATTGCAGGTTTCAGTAGCCCTTTTTTAATATATTTCCATTTTTCCTCAAGCGTACCCCGCTCCATTTTCTCAATTGTGATTTTATTTACAGCCTCATGATACTCCTTCTTAATTGTTTTTAGGAGATATAAATTTTAGTGACTTAATTAAGTCCCAATTTCAAGGCTCCTGCATAAAACAACTTCAGAGGTGGTGAAGAAGTACCTACAACAATAATATAAAAAAAAATAATGTGGTTAAAAATGCCATAAAAAGTAACGAAAATTTTCCAAAAAACTTGGAAGTTAAAATATTGAGAAAAAAAATGTTTGGACGCAGTTGAAGGTAAATGGACGCTTTTTAAAAACAAAACCATTCTCTATCTTCTCATGTTCCATATCTACAGTGATTCGAACATCGAATTTAGCCTTCACTTATTTCAGTGCCTCTCCAGAGTCAACAGCCATTAATTATGTCACTTGGATTAGATTACACTATTAGCACCATTATTTTTCATAACTGAGCGTCGCTTTTTCCATACGGTTCCGCTTCGAAACGTTTTTTTCTCATTTTAGCACGATTGTGCTTGTTTTTTTTAATGGGAAATTTCGTCAATTTGAAATTATCGCGGTATGGAGTGCCCATAAATATTCTTTTTTTAATTTGCATTGCAATGCTCGTGGAGACACGTGGCTTGACTCCAGGGCCACGTGGACCAAAGGGGGGTGCGAAATAAGGGGGAGGAATAAAAAAATAAAAGACTCACGCGCAAGAGAAAACAGACGAGAGGGCCTTCCTTGACAGACCTCTCCCTTTCCCTCCTCGGAGAGAGGGATCCTTCATCCATATGTATTCTGCATTCCCACCACGACCCTACGGGTCGCCCCCACCGCCATCCCCGGTTGAACCCCTCCCCGGCGCAGAGGAAGTGCTTTGGCGAAAACTCGAAAATAAACCGTTTGAGAGCGAGGAAGTTGGGTTGGGGAGAATCGAAGGGGGGTGAAATTGGGGGCTGGGGAGCGTGACGAAGTCTTCAAGGGCGACATCCTCTCTTTCGGCTGCAGCACTCGGAAGAATAAATATCCTAGGAGGAGAGGCCCCGTAACCTGGGCCCAAAGAGATCCGGAGAAGCCCGAGGACCCTCTCTTCTTTTGGCTGAGCACTAACATGGTTCTTAATAAAATAAAGTCATCATCATTCCTGTCAGCATAATTATTTTAGTGCAAATTAATTATACCTAAATAAACTAAATTTTCTTAACTACCCCTGATATATGCAAAATAATAATCTGAGGGGTTCAATCCTACGTAACTGCCATAATTTTCTTCATTGTGTAAATAACAAGCAATTAGATACGTCGATAAAAGGCCAATACGGTTGAAGTAAATTTATAGCTCTGGACGAATTGAAGTGCAGAATAATGCTCAATGCGACTATTATCTCCTACTCTGATGTTGACGAAATATCAATTCTACTTCCTGTGGAGAGGCATCTATCTCCAGTGCAAACATGTGCAATGACCACTCCAGTCTGAAGAGAAAAGATTTCTATGAGAACGGAATTATCTCACCTAAGTACAACGTTGAAGTTAATTACATGAATGATTATTTCTAAAACTCTTCAAATATGATATCACTGGGGATCAAGATGGTGCGGTAGCCATCGTACGAGTCTGTCTTTATGTATTTATGTGTATTATTATTAGGTAATCTACCGTTTAAGGTAGGTTTTTGGATGGACACAACTATCAAATAAACATTTTGTGACTCCCCACCTATCAAACTAATCTATATCAGGTCCCTCTTCATTTCGTTGTACTTCTTCCCTCACTTCATCCCGTCCAACATCCCTATCCTGTTCCTGCCTTTACCTCGCTTCCCCAACATTCTCCCCTCTATTACCTTCTTCAACATTCCACTATCGCTCAATACGCCTTTCATCCATTTTTCCTGCCTCCATAGGATTTCTCTCAACAAACCCCTCTCCTCCCTCACCATTTCTAGTACTTCCTCATTTGTTTTCCTTTCGGTCCATTTCATCTTCTCCATTCTTCTCCACACCCACTTTTCAAAAGCCTCCAATCTACGTCTATCCTCCTGCTTCAGTGACCACGTTTCCGCGCCGTACATATAGCTACGCTCCATATCAGAGTTTTTACGAGTCTTGTCTTAACATCCCTACTCAACGTCCCCGTCATCAACTCCCTCCTCCTTGAGAAAGCCTCCTTGCCTAGCGCAATTCTTCTCCTTACGTCCATACCACTTTGACCGTATTGGTCCAAAACACTTCCGAGATATGTAAACTGCTCTAGCTGCTCTATTTTTTCCCCGCCTATTTTAATATTTAGCTTAGCCTTTTTCTTTCTGGAAAATCGCATAACCTTTGTTTTATTAATATTGATTTTCATCCCATATTTATCGCACTGAACCTCCAATTCACTCAGCAATGCTTGCAGCCCCTTGGCTGACTGAGCAACTAATGCTTGGTCATCAGCAAACCTAACCGATTTTACGAATTCCCCTCCGACTTTCATTCCTACCTCCAGTCCTTCCCATGCCTCTTTAATCATTTCCTCTACATATACGTTGAACAGTAGCGGTGACAATGGGCAACCCTGCCCTACCCCTCTTCCTAACACTGCCCATCGGGACTCTCCGTTCCCCACTCGCACCTGAGCAGTCTGAGATATGTACAGGTTGCGGATCAGTCTCCTGTCCCTCCAATCCATTCCTATTTTCTGCAATACACGCATTAATTTTTCCCAATTCACTCTATCAAACGCTTTTTCGAAATCTACAAAACAGGCAAAAACGTCCTGGTTGTATTCTATATTCCTCTCAATTAGTGATCTCATTACTGCAATGGCATCACGCGTACCTCTTCCGTTCCTAAACCCAAACTCATCATCCCCTAAGTAATCATTTGCCTAACTCTCTATCCTTTTGTTGATGATCCTGAGAATAACTTTAGCTGCGTGGTTATGTGTATCTATGCATGCATTTTATAAACTTTATACCTTATATAATATGTATATGACAATCGGTTAAATGGAAGAAGGGACCATTCTGTCTCAATTTCACCCAAATAAAGTCCTTTATATATCTATCGTAGTGGCTTCCCACTAAGAGTACCCGGTTTTGAATTCCGGCGGCGTCAAATATTTTTCCGTGCTATCTCGATCTCTACTAGAGGTGCTTTGTGGAGGGCACTTTGAGTGAGTACGCCGTCCTTCGGATGGGACGTTAAGCTGCGGACCCCTTGGCGCCTTTCGTTAAGAGTAGCCTAATGCCGACGTCGGGTTTCTCTCCTCCTTTCCTGTCCATCCCTAATGGCGCAAATGACCTCGGCTGTCGATCGCCTCCCCAAGAAAACTACTAATACTACTATACTATGATATTACTATTGGTATATGCAAGATATATCACTATCTATAAGGTGCAAAAAAGAGTCATCAGGGTTTAAAATGCTTATTAAGATGAGCTGAACTGTTCGTTTAAATCAAAAAAATTAACAAGAGATGCTTAAATTTTTAGAAATTTACTTTTCGAAGCTGGGGGAGGAACTTATTGCAAACTAAAGATAAAAAAACAGTTTCTAATTACTTACAAATCAAAATTGATTGCATTAATATCGAACAAAATTATTCCACACTTTATAACGAGAGGTTTAACAAGGGGGATTTAACGTTTAACGTCCGGAAAACTGATGCTTTTCATCTGATGTAGTTAAACTAAAGAAATTTTTATAGAATAAGACACAATTTTCATATATAAAAATACCCATCTGAAAAGGCATCATTGACATTTTCTATTTATATTGAAACTGCTGGTGATATTGGGTAATAATTTTTTTGGACGCCGGTCTGGTTATCTGAACTCCGGTACGAATTTGTTTATTATATGAATGTTTTAAATATCAAAAACGTTCTCTATTAATGATGAATCAAATTGTTTTTTTTTGGTAAAAGCTTATAAGAAAAATTATGGCATAAACTAATAGAGGTAGAACAGTTTCCGTATCTCGAAAGTGTTTTGGACCAACACGGTCAAAGTAATAAGGACGTACAGGGACGCACCCAAAAGTGGTTGGACTGATTTTCTCTGGCGTGAACGGAGCGGTGGAGGGGGGTGTTCCTGGCAGGGTAAGGTGGAGTGGGCTCTTAGCAACAGACTGAAACCAACCTCAGTCGCTTGCGGGCTGTCGTTGAGTGAGGACACCGTTTTTAGTGAATCAAGGTTTTTTTCCGCGTCGAAAAACAAAATGAATCTGAATTTAGAGCAACGTTATTCCGTGAAGTTTTGTGCGAAACTTGGGAAGACGGCACCTGAAACCCTCGATATGATCAAGCAAGCTTATGGGGACACTGTCTTAAGCCGTTCCACAGTATTTGAGTGGCACAAGTATTTTAAAGAGGGTAGGGAGCTCGTTGAAGACGACCATCGCTCCGGACGGCCGTCGACGGCAAGAACCGACACGAATGTGGACAGAGTGAGGACACTGCTGAACACAGACCGACGCTTAACCAGTGAAGACCAATTGCAGACCAGTTGGGTCTGTCTGCATCCAACGTCCAACGCATTATTTCACAGGATTTGGCCATGCGCAAGGTGTGCGCCAAGATGGTGCCGAAAATTCTGAGTGTCGACCAACAGGTAACGCGTGTGCGCATATCCGAAGTAGTGTTAGCCAATTTCCACCGAGATGAAAATTGTTTGGACAATGTGATAACTGGTGGTGAAACATGGGTTTTTCAATATGACCCCGAAACGGAAAGACAATCCGCGGAATGGCACACTTCCGCGTCCCCACGTCCAAAAAAGGCTCGCATGAGCAAATCAAAAATCAAAACGATGTTGATTGTGTTTTTCGACCGTCATGGAGTAGTTCATAAGGAGTTTGTCCCACCAGGGGAGACTGTGAATTCGAACTTTTACGTGCAGGTGCTCACCCGCCTCCCTGAATAGAGTCCGACCGGCCATCGCAAACTGCTGGGTGCTTCATCATGACAACGAGCCGTGCCATGGCGCGCTCGTCGTCAGACAGCTCCTGGCCAAATTCCGCAAGATGCAGAATTGCGCTAGATAAAGAGGATTTCACAAGGAGGAATTGATGACAGGGACGTTGAGTAAGGATGCTAAGAAAAGACTCCTAAAAACTTTTATATGGAGCGTATGGCGCAGAAACGTGGTCAATGAAGAAGGAGGATAGACGTAGTTTGGAGGTTTTTGAAATGTGGGTGTGGAGAATGATGAAGGTAAAATACGATAAGACATAAAGGAAAACAAATGTGGAAATACTATGTGTGGTGGGCGAGGAGAGGGATTTGTTCGGAGAAATCATACGGAGGCAGGCAAAATAAATGAAGGGCGTATTGATCGGCAATGGGATGTTGAAGACTGTAGTAGAGGGGAGAATGTTAGGCAAACGAGGAAAGGGCAGGAACAGGATAGGGAGGAACGGTTGAAGGGGTTTGACGGGATGAAGGGAGAATAGAAGCACACAGAGATGAAGAAGGCCTGATTGTTGCTGGATTGTGTCATTTAGGAGTCACAAAATATTTATTCGTTAATTGGTTCCATCCAAAACCTACCTTAATCGGTAGATTACCTTATAGTAATTACAAGAATAATGCTGAGATTTTCCAATTGTTCCGATTTTCCCATGGTTCGAAGTATAACCGGCAAACAGAAAAAGAAAAGATTGACCACCAGGACCGCAAAACACTCGGGCATTATAAACGGCAGGTATTGTCAAACTGAGAAACAATAGACTTTCGAAGGAGGTACGATGAGAGGCAGGTGGGAAGAGCCGTCCCCTCAACGTTTTCTCCAAGAGGCAGGGGGAGTATGAGTCGGAGAACCAACCCCTGACACATCAACATTCAAGACCTATTCCCCGGTTGACGAGGGAAGGCCCGGATGAGAGGAAGGGATAAAGAAGCCCTTGGGGGGGGGGAGGCGAGCGACCCTTGCCAATCGGCCAAGTGGGGAGGGGATGAGGAATTGAAGAGCGAAAATTGTTAGCGGATGGCATGATGCGAACCCGGTGGCAACAAGGTGAGAAGACCATGGCCGCGTTTATACAAAAGATGAAAGCGTCTTTTTGAGGGTCTTGCGACACCGCGGAATTTCACCAAACACCCATTAAAATTATCAGAATGTATTCAAATACGGCTTTGTCAACCTCATGCGGAAAAGTGAGATCCAAGAATCTTTATCGCTGGAGTAGGTAAGTCAATGAAAAAATACAATTCACGCTTAAATCGTCCAAGTTAGGTTCATTGTATTCACAAATTCGTGTAAATACTCTATTAACTCTTTAGTGTGAATACTTCTGAAAGTTTCTTTATATGAAAATATTAAGAAGAAATATTTATAGGATATAAATCGGTATTGTATAATTTTTCGCAAATGAACATAGGATTCAAATAAACAAGATGAGCCTAAAATGTAGGCTTTCGAAATTTTGGCGTGAAGACGAATGGTTAAAGTAAAATGTTAGTATGCTGAACACGGTAGAGGAAGGGAGGGAATATAAAGAAGGTAGGAAAAGTGTATGAAAGAGGTAAAAGAAAGTTGTAGGGCGCGTGAGGTGGTAGAATAGGTGGCAAATAAGGAAAAAATAACAAGTATCTCAGACAGCATGGGGGAACATTAATGAAGACGAAGAATCACCTAACACAATTCTAGTGGTATGCACATTGTCCTGCTGTTATAAAATTCTTAATTTCCTACGAAAACCGCGAAATGGTGTTATGCATTCAAATGTATGCATTGGCATTGTCGAGCGTTTTTCAATAACGCCAATAGCCTAACGAATAAAGTTACCTCATCAATTTAGTTCATTTATGGGACAATGACCAAAAAGACTAAAGAGGAAAATTTATTTTTATTACGGATGAAATAGTAATGATAGATAGGGTGAAAATAAAGCGATCTCCAAGTTCCTATAATAAACACTCCGAAACCACACGATTACTTTACCCTTATCGTTAGATCATAGACAGTGAACTTGTAGTGCGTGAATTTCAGGTACTTTGTGTACGAAAATATGATGTTGCTGAATGCGACTCATTATTCTCTGGAAAATCAATAAACGGGACAAGGATAAGTCCACGTTCAAGAGTAACTCAGCAACTCATTTCCAAACAAATAGAGGAAACTGCGTGCGTCTGCGTCCCCACCAGATTCACACGCGAGGCGAGGAGGGCTCGCTCTCGCAATTTAGAGAGTGAATCAAACGCACGAAGGCATTGATTTGCGCGCGATTGCGAGGAGGGAGAGATGCGATGCACAACCCCACCGACTAAAAAAGATACCGGCCCTCGTCCAGGGGCGGCGGTGACGGAAAGTGAGGAGGGGGGGTTGGTCCTGGTGGGACGTTTCCCGGACACCGAATGAATGAAATCGCCGGTTGGGGAGAGGGGAAGGCCGAAAAGGGCAAGAGACTCGGGGGGGAATTACCCCGAGCCCCTCTCCAGGGTGCCATTACCCTCGTCCCCGCCCCTCCACCGTCGGACCCCTGAGGGCATAACAAACTGAGGTGGCGTCATAGCAGGAGCGAATGAAGTATGGGAGGGCGGGCGTCTCTCTGCGGAGGGCCGGTCGGTCCTCTTGGGCGGCAGAACCATTCCCACTCATTCCCCAGAACACAATGTGTCCATGCTGGCCAGGGAAGGGGAGACCGGGGAGGGGGGACACATGCGGTCGGTCACCGAGTCCCGGGGACACGCATTCCGCCTCCCAACCATTCGGAACAGAAACCATTACATATCTCACACAAAGGCACATAGTTTATGCCGCGATAATTCAAGATGAAAAGGTCTTTTTTTAAACGCCCGCGTGTAACTGTCCCATATCCTCATCCTCGTCGTTCACCGAGGTGGTTGCAACAGCCCGAGAGAGGGACACCTTGAGAAGAAGCACGGTCGCTTCGAGACGAAAGAATCTATTGAAACACGAAAGGCGTTTAAACGGGAAAAAAAGACTTCCTTCTGGGGCAGTGAGATAAAGAGCGGAGTACGACATTCAGTTATTGGGGGCGACCGAATTGTGAAAAGCACACAAAAGTGTCAGAGTTACGATGATTAATGGCGTTTCCAGCGGAGAACTTTCTCCACACTTGAAATTTAATTTTAAGTAAAAAGAATTATTTTATAATCACAGCGGATAGGTCACTAATCAGTGAACACACCAGCTATTCCACTGAGACATTATTAACAGCAGTTAAAGAGAGATGCTTCTAGGGTTGATAAAAGTAAGTGATCTATTCCTGAATAGTTTCATCAAATGTACATATACTTGCTTGTATATTGGTGCCAGTTATGTTAGCCTATTGTCCTTGTTTTTTTCTGTTTGTCGCATAAGGAAATTGACGAAATCACGGAGCAACGAATCAGCATCAAGTTTTTCGGTGAAGTGCGGTAAAAGTTAACAAGAAATTACTGAAGTGTTTACAGCTGTTTACGTTGATAATGCCCGGAAGAAAACATCCGTTTTCAAATGGATTAAGCGTTTTAAAGATGGGCGACAAGACGCCACGGATAACGCAAGGACGGGACGACTTTCAATCACCTGTGTTGACGCCAACATTAACCGTGCGCAGTCCTTTGTCCTTACCTATCGACGAAAAAGTGTCTGGATGAAAGCTGATGAACTGAATTTAGGCAAATCAACAGTGCACACTATTTTAATCAAATTTGACTCGAGGCGATGGATGGATCCTTCACCATGACAATGCACCTGCACTTTCAGTATTGATTGTCCGCCAAGTTATGGCAAAAAATTCAATCACCATCCTCAATTCAATCATCCTCCTTATTCGTCAGACCTACCCTCCTTCGACTTTTTCCTATATCCAAAATGTAAAAATGTGACGGGGGGACATTACTGGGAAGATATGGACACAATAAAGCAAGAAACGACGACACAACTAAAAACCCTAACTACCGAGAAATCCCAAGAGTGCTTTAAACAGTGGAAAAATGATAGAATAAGTGCATAGCTTAGGAATGCAGACTACTTTGAAGGAGACACAAACGATGTGGACTAAAAATGCAAAATTAAGTTTTTATGGCCTCAGTTTGTGTTGGAAAAAGTAGTATCCACTCAAGTTAATTTTGTGGCATCATCTAATTTATTGAAAGTTCCTAAAATATCGAATGATCATCCTTCCGCTGGTTATCGTGACTTTATCCAGCTTAAATGAAAATGGATGCCAAGCATCTTAAAGCGGACGTAACATTTTGAGCCGAGAAAAAGTTCCATTGTTTATCCATTAAATATAAGTGCTGATGATCAAAAGTTGACACATTATAAATAACGTAAGTAATAGCCATTTTTATCTCTTTAGCTACTTTAATGATGCAGAGAGAAGCAAATCAATGGTAAAGTTTTTACTCCTCAAGGTCCTTGGATTTGAGGCAAAATATTATGATCAGGTGATCATCACTCCTGGTGATGTTGATGATCACTCTTTCCTTCAAGTACACAATTATGGGGAAATAAAAACATCTTTTAGATTATTTTTTGCATCTAAATGTAATGAGAACTAAATATTTAATTTATCTCTAGAGCTTTCATCAGCTTAATGTGCCATATTAGAATGCAACAATTTCCGAGTGTAAATATCGCCTTGATCGGGTCCCGGTCAATGTGAATGATTTTTATAATCGTAGATTTCTGCATTGTAGATATTTCATGCAGTTTTACTCGAACATTGCAGCAGACTAAAGATATATAGCTTTAACTGTTCTCCTGATTGATATCTTTCAACCCTAAAAAGGTAATGTCATTTCTTAGTTAAAAAAATGTAATCACTTTTGAGCTCAAATATTACATTTTGTGTTATCAACTGGTTTTTAAGATACATGAATACACGAATAAAAATTATTGACTAAGAAACAAAGACAAAGCTTGCACAGAAAGAGGTTCTTATCTATATTCACGCAGTTATCACCGAAAGTAGCCGGCAGTCTAAGCACCAGGTAGGGGATGAGGGAGACAGAGGGTGTTTAAGGGGAGAGGAAAAGAGATAAAAAAAAGACAAGCATAGCGGTGCACACACGGGCTTCTCTCTCTCTCTCTCTCTCTCTCTCTCTATATATATATATATATATATATATATATATATATATATATATATATATATATATATATATATATATATATATATATATATATATATATATATATATATATATATATATATAAACCATAAACACAGTAATCAACCCGTAGGTCGGTTTAGTAGGTGATGGTAGAGCTCACCCATGTACCAAGCCCGACGGCGTGTGAATATT
>CM073778.1:11623122-11801090 GCA_037158775.1 Hetaerina titia | reverse complement strand
CTGATGCAGAGTATGTGCTCAATTGTGTTTTGTTTGGAGCCGCAAGTTATTTATGTGATATTAGTGCCTATCCAAAAACCTACCTTAACCGTAAGATTATCTTATAATAATTATACGAACTCGTGTATCTATAAAATATATATACATTCAAACACGAAATACCGCCATAAGGCGAATAAATATTCATTCACATTGAAATAGAGATTAGGAAAATGGTAAAGGAACACATATAAAGAACGTGTTCGTCCTTTATATGTGTTCCTTTACCATTTTCCTAATCTCTATTTCAATGTGAATAATATATATATATATATATATATATATATATATATATAACACATAATATGTATGTATATATATATATATTAAATAGAAGGAAATAAAAATGAGCATCAGCCACTTATGCTATAGACCGCCAAAATACTAAGATCTACCTTATAAAACTGGAAAGCAAGAATGAAAAAACGTTATGAAGCTACCGCCATTCAACTTGAGGCGGCAGGCAAAAAATATGTAACCCTCCTGCTGGCAGCAGAGGCATCGACCCCGTGTAGAGGGACCAGATGTAAGACTAAGTGCGACTTAATACAACTAGAGAGTGCTTTGGCATGCACAACGTCTCGTGTTTTTCAGTCCTACTTGGTCATGTGCGAAGGGATGGGCCGTTAAATTGGCTATCGTTTGTTATATAGCAAATGCAATCAAGATATTCCTATATTATCGAACTGACAATAATGCTTTCCAAACTTTTGCGACAAATCGATATGAGGGAACTGTGTCTGTAATCGCTGGAATCCTCCTTTTACCACTTTTTATTGATGTGCCACTTGAGATCCGATCCTGAGAGATTTTATAGTCTGCCATTAGTTAATGTTAAAATAAAAAGTTCGAGATACATCCCCATATTAGGAGCTCATTGTTGAAACAACCAAGCCGGTATATTTTTGGGGACCCGGGGATTTGTTTGGTTTAATCACTTTTTAGAAATTTCATAATTCTTTACTTATTTGCTGTTACATTATCCATTAGTTTGGAATATAATAGAATATTTAGAAAATCCACGGCAACATCGTTCGTGAAAATATATTGAAACAATCTACTACGTATTGAGAGTATTAGGTACTACTTTGTGAAATATGAACACTTCTAAAACTACGCGCATATTTGCAGCACTTCGGTAAAATTCATTTTAAGTGTTTAAAATTAAATAACGAGAAAATTTTGTAATTTTAATGAAAAAGAACGTCATAATATCGAAGGCCGTTTATATGTACATACAGGACCACATCTTCGTTTCGCATTATTGAAAGGCGTATGCATTAATACTTGGATTCAACGTAGGTGGTAATTTACACTTGATCTAGAATTTGTTAAACGTCCCAAAGTCAATTAAGTGATATAAAAAATATTAAAGATTCGGATACGGAGCACACAGTGTCAAGATAGGTTATCATTTCCAGTTGCTCGGCACGCCATACAGATTACAAAATATCTTCTCTCTCTCTGTCATCGATGGATTAAGCCTTTAAATAGTACTCTATCTATGTATTACTTTCTCATATTATAATTAATATTAAATAAATTGCATGTTTCTGAGGATAATAGTAAACCACAGTATTCAATCCGAGGACCATTGCAGTCTGATATACGAGGATAGAGCTCACCTATTTATTACTCTCCATGCATATGTGCTGCATTCAATTTAATCATGAGTGTAGGGTGACCAGTTACTTTTTCTGTGCCGTCTATGATTTCCTAGGTAGATCTGGTACCATATCAATTCATACACCTTGAGTGAAGCTGAAAACTCTCAGAGTACACCAAGAATCGAACCCTGACCCTCCAGGAAGTATCCCTGTAATCCGCACAACGCTTGCAAATGATTTACTAGTAATATTTAAAGTGAAATCAACAAATTGCAGTGGGGTAATTCTTTCAAAACCCTAAGTTATCGTCCCTTGTCTATCTCCTTTCCTTAGGCGAAAAATCAAAACCGCACCATCCCGTGCGCCTCACGCCATGTTTGGCACGCCACTTGCAGCACACACCGCGGAGGATTTTATTCGCGACACCGTAGTTCGCCTGTTCCCCACAGGAGGGAGGCACATGCGGCGGACAAACCCAGACGTTACCTACAACCCCCTCACCTACCCCTCCCCCTCGGAATAAATATAATCTTTCACGTGCTCCCTCGGAATGGAAACTCACTCTCTCACCCCTCGCGGCGTAATTTTTAGGAACTTTCGCGTGAATTTCCTGGGACGTTCCGGGGAATTTGATTCGGCAACGCCACGAGCACACAAGCACGCAACGCTTATGGACGCGGGCGGGAGCGGGTGCGGTGGAGAGCGAAGAGTGAGAAAGGGGCGGGGAATTGCGGATGGGATGAAAGAGGCGGAGCTGGAAGGGAGAAGAGTGGGGCGGCTGTGAAATTAAGTCACCGGGGGGAGGGGGGAAAAGAGCTGGGGCGGGGATGGATAGGGGACCGTGGCCGAAAACCGCAGGTGGTGGTCTCCCCAATTACGAATTGTCCAAATGAATGAAGGCCCGGAGAGAGAAGGGTTTTTCCCACGGCGACACCGGAACCCCTGGAAATTCGGTCGCGGGGAGGGGGAGGTTGTGTGGTGGTGGTGGAGAAGGGGGAAGGGCAGCAATGTTTTCGGGAAGGACTGATCGCCGCCGAGGTCACCCCAGAGGGGGGAGGAAGGGGGGAAGAAGGGGGATCGGGGACGCTGTCCACCCTCCCTGCCGATGACCGCATCGCTGTGCAATGTTCGTTTAAAATCGGAGAACGTGATAAAAATGAAATGAAAATGAGATGGGATGGAAATTCATTTCGAACCTCTCAAATTTTGTTCCAAATTTAACGCGGTACGACGCAGTTTGCCCAGTGTTTAGTATACGCGACTTCGCATCGCGCGAGCTCCTCAAATTTTGCAGAGCCGTTTTCGCGAAGAAAGTATTTCACCTCTAGCCACGTGTTCAGGTTGTGTTACTTGACATTTTACGTTAGAAACTCCTCAAAAGTATTCTCCTCCAAAAGTCTCCTGGTATTTCTCATCGAACCTCACTGTTATCGCGATCGAAGTCGACGAGCCACTGCCCACGAGGGACTGGGGGGACTAGCCATCGCCCAAACTGGCGGACGTGCAGTGAAGATGTTCGGCGTGCGTGTACATCTCTAAATCATTGGAGACCAAGAGCGTGGAAAAGCATTTTGCACGTTTGCTTTGAGAAATAATAGACGCGGAGGAGGAACGGGAGAACCGAGCAAGGTGCTCGCGTAACCAATGTATGCGCCGTGCTCTCCGTACCGGACTTGACCTGCTATTACTTATAACACTGCATGCCACATATAACCAACATCTTAGATATCAATGAAAAATTAAATTTCTAAGCAATTCAATCCCTTAGAAAAGTATTTCAGAGCTGTTTCAATTACAAATCACAAATTCATTATTTCATTTAAATTTCTGAATTAAAAAACGAAAATGTGCACACAGGCAGTCGAATAGATGTCAAAAGTTATTCTGAGTCATCGGCTATGCGCACAGTATTAAATTTCGTATTGCTCACCACACAGAAAAAAATAGATCTTCATCTCATCAAATGCACTGGTGAATGACCACAGCTCTGACGTCGTGAATTTTCATTTCTTCTACTATTTTGGTCATCCTGGACAAACTATAGCGTTTACTTTTACAGATTTTCCTATATGCTTAAATCCAACGTTAGAATTATATATATATATAGAAAATCTTACAATGTGTACTAGAATTCGTCATCGGAAGTTAAGTTACGGACACGTGCCTTTTATTACCATTTCATGCCTTCAATGGGTCTTATATTGTATCTCCAATTTGGTACGTCATATATTTCCTTTCTTATATTACCATTTTCGTTCGCTCATTTGAGAACTAGCATATTATCTGTTGATTAATTACGAACTTATTGTTCAAAATCAGCAGACGCATTGTAATTCTGTAGGGAAATGCATAACTATAATCCAAATGAAAACTATAAAGTCATTAAAAATAATTTAAAAATTCCTCATTCACCTAAGTTAGCCGCATCTCGTGGCATACCTATACCCTTTGCATCTTGATTTTAACTTGACCGAAGTTTATTAACGCTGTATTCTCGTGCCGTCAAGTCAAAGTAAGCATTCTAAATACCCTTTGCTACGACGTGGCGGCACAAGTTGACAGAAGAACAATTAAAGGAAAATATCGCTATATTACTTAGGATTTATTGCTTGCGGAAATTAGTAAAACAAACACTTTTCGACTGAAATTCGGAAAACCTGTTGCAATTATTTGTAGCGTTAAGCCTTTTTCTGAAACGGGCACTAAATTACACTCTTGAAGAAACGCATCGCAGAACTACAATTTTCCGTAGAGGTAGTAAAAAAATACGTTTTTATCAATTTTATCTGAAGGAAGTCACTTATATTGCTGAATGCGTAACTAATGGATTTTATTTTGAGAAGCTACATGTACTTTGTGTGGACGAATCAATATTAAAATATCTAGCTAAACCTACAGAGGTCAAATCGATTCATGTGTATGCATGCTAACCATTGTTCCATGGATACTTCTTTGAGACTGTATCACTTTTAATTTTAGCAATTACATAATAACCTTATATTCAACTTTCTGAAAATTGGTGATGAAACAAATAGGACGTTTTTAATGGGGCAAAATAACCACCATTTCTCCAAAACATTTCTCATTTCCAATCCGTTAAACTTTTATCTCTATTCGTACTTTTAATTATCTTGTTGAATACAATACTGTAGAACCTTCGGTTCTGTTACTTTTCTAATAGAATAGTACGTACACAGCACAGCATCGTATTCAAGAGTTATCTCGCTGTTTTATTTCCAAGAGAGAGTCATGAACACATCATCTTCAGGAGAATAAGCACACCAGTGCACGAACAAGTGCGAATGTTGTAGACGATGTTTGCCACACGGGCGATCCGCTTCATCGACAGCGTCACGCGTCTCTTCTCCGAACTGCAGGCGGCCGACCAACTCCACTCTTGGCTCTCTCTCCCGGGCGCACAGATGAAAGTAGCAAACGGCGGCGATTCGGAGGCGAGTGGGAGGGGGGCAACCCCCGACCTCCTCCACCGTTCAACGCCCCCCCGGGGGACGCTCCCGTCTGCGACTCGAGGCGCGGCGAGGCGGATCCCGGCGGGACGGAAAAAGGCCCCCTTCCAGCCAAACGAAAACATATTTTCTTTCCTCCCATGAGCGAGAGAAAACTTTCCGCCTCCTTACACAAATACCCGACTCTTCGCTCCTATCTACGGCAATGTTCCTTCAAGGGCACGCGGATGGAAGGAGAGTGTCTATCCTCGAAACCGTTTCGCTCGTGGCATTTCATCGTGCATTTCCGGCCGGCGTCCATTCGCACGATCAAATGTGTACCAATGCATCACGTGGACGTCGTGCGAGGGCTTCATGCATGCGAAATGAAACGATGCGCGTGATATATTTTGGAAGCGGAATTGTGAGAAATTGTGTAAATGAATGCACGGAATGAATTAGGTCGTAGGGATATTTGCCGTGTAGTTGGTTGTGCAATTGCAAAATGTTGCCTTCAAAATTCTATTTTTAAGATGTGATTTTTAATGCGCCAAATTGAATCAATAAACAAATGAAATTACATACCTCTCGTCTCAAGGCGTTTACACTTCGTCATTACATCTACGGTGCAGCACCTCGACCCTCTTTAGACATATTTGCAACAAAGTAAACAGAACAGGAGAGACAACGAGAAGGTTATAATAGCAAATGTATGTTTAATCATTTGATAACGATTGAACATACATTTGCTGGTCTACGCTGGACACGTGTTTCTCCTTTTAGCGTAGTATCTCCTGGCGGTCCAACGCAACGGAATAAATTTCCTCAAGTTATAACCGACATCGTGAACCTAATCAAACGGATGTAGTATACACACAGTCGGCAGTGATTACTCTCGGGCGCTACTGCATGAGGAACGTCTCCGTCTGAGTCGCTTGCACGACGCACCTTCTGAAACACGATCGATCCTCTAGAATTCCGTTCTCATATCTCGAATTTCATGATCCTGAGAATGTGACCCCGCAATTTACGTAGAAACCAGAACGAAACGCTTGCAACGCATGGGGTCCAACAACAGTGCATCCAGGTGCATCGTTTTGCATATCGCTGTCCCTTATTTAATCGCTGACTCTCCACTTACAGTGATGCTTATCCGATCCTATTGGTCCAGTCACCAATCCCACTGCCTCCCTCATTTATACGTTGTCATTGAATCTTCTTTCATTCTTAAAAATATGACCTATTTATGCTACAGAAATGATAAATTGCAAGAATACTTAGTTTTGCTTATAAAAACTTAAACTTTATTTCAGTACAAATTCAATTTGGAGCGAAAGAAACGATAGTGCATCCTTCCAAAAATAATAAAAAATAACTATGCCTGAATAGTATTTTATAATAAATTAAAAATGTTTTTAACACCTCCAGTTTTTACTCTGGTGATATGCTAAGTTATCATTTTCTTTCTCCCTATACCATTGATGCAAGTCTCCAAGAGGAAGAAAGGAATGTAAATCAAGTTTCCAAGAGACATGTAAAATAATGTGTTTGAAGAGAAAATAATTTTTGAATGTGGCTTCTCCCTAGCTCATGTAAGTTTTCACTTTTACATGCGTAATCGAATTATTCCCCTTCTTTAGCCTATAACGTAAAACCAGCATATTTCCCTTCTTTAGCTCGTCACCAGCTAGGGTCGTGTATATATGAGACCTAACTTTATTCCTCTTTATTGCTCCCTAAAATTCGCTAGTTGCAAACCCTACTATTTTCACTCCCCCTACTGAAACTATTATGTATTGATGTGATATCTGGCTCTAATTCATAAGTGAGAGAGGGCTGGAGAGAGAAATATATGCGCTCAAAGATGGAAGAGATCCTTTTTTGGAAAATTTCAACGAATAGTACTATTATTCAATCCTCGATTGGGTCTCTAATGGAATAATCTAAATTAAGATTCTTTGAGCGGAAAGATAAATAACGTCTCTCCAAGTTTTAACAGCATGTTCACAAAGTTCTGAGAATATGTGCGATCGAGCATTTTTGAAATATTATATTTTCCCCAATCTAAGCGTGAGATGCATGATAAATATACCATGCACCAGAAGAAGTAGTTTTATATATCAGATTGCTTTTTATTTGAAGATTTTTGGCCACAAACCTTTGGAAAACCTTTTAAAAGAGCGATTATATTTTTAATTTCATGATTACAGACGAAACATCCGAGTCTCTACGTATTTCCGCTTTTAAATGAAACAACGTTTCTGTGGGATATGTGTATGCTCTTTCGTGCATTGGCAACGATTATTTAACTTCCAAATCCACCAAATATTGTGCATATTTGTTAGAAATTCATGCAGTTTTGCTTGACTCTCAATTTCTCTCAATCTCAATCTATGCCAAGGTGGAAAAATATGTTGTTCGGCCAGAGAGAAATTATTCCTCCGAAGGCTCCGATTTTTCCAAAGTCATAATATTTTGATCGAACTTTTCTTTGCTGAAAATGAATCCGTGAGAAATAGTTCACCATTAATTATGGATTTTTCCTGAATAGGATAAGAGACTTCTACTAGATTGGATATTGGAAGTATAACAAGAGGCCAAACGCAAATGAATATGAGCGTGATTTTGTCAATGAGATATCGACAAAAAATACGAACGAGAAAGAATCACGAAGTTCTGGATAAGCTAACGACGTACACTATGAAATGTTGATCGCATAAGACTATAAGAATGATACTCGCCTCGCAATGCACCGAAACCCCTTCCGATACACACAGACACACAGCACGGGATGAAACAAAAGTTCGCAACGGGAGGGAATCCATGGCAAAAGGGGCGCGAATAAGTCAGCAACACCTGGAAAGACATGAACTGGAACATTTTTCTGATGACGTGGAGAATAATACTTTGGAAATACGCTTCCAGGGGTGGCAAAGGACAGAGAGTGGGGGAGGGGGAAACGAAGTCGCTGCCTTATCTCCGACGGGGCCCCGAGTGGAACGCGCGCCTGGCAATTGGAACCCATTCGCTAAAGTTATGACTTCTGAAGTGGGAGGGAAAAATCCGACGAGAGGAAGAAAGATGTGCGAAAAATTGCTGCGAAAGGGATAAGTGTGTGAGTGGAAAAGTTTGGAGCCGGATTCCCGAGAAGATGAAGTGGCAAGGGAATCAAGAATATCAAAGTGTGGGGGGAGGTCAATTCGCAGTATCCGATGCTCCAGGATCTCTATCCCTAGATGTGTGTGACCGAGTTGGCATTAACCGAGACATTAAAAAATACCAACACGCTCAGTGGTTATTTTATGCCTGATGCAGTGATAAACTAGTCGCGGAAGATTAGTTAAGAGGGCAGATTAAATTCAAAGATTATATTAAAACAGGGAAGACGGTCTTAAATATTTTACGAATGTATTAGAATAAAATGAAAACCAAAATGAAGGTAAGTAAATCTTTAATGCTTACTATTTGTCGCAATTAAATAAAAATTTATCTTACAAAATTTTACGCTAAGTAATATGCGAATATCAACACTGCTGACGAAGTTGTTACCTTCGCGTCGACATTACACGAACAATATAATGAATTACAAATTGAACTCCATCATTTAATATTAATAATAATATCATCATTGAATTAATAATATGACTATTACATGATGAATAACACGGAAACAAATTTCAAGAAATCGTGAAAGTTGCCGCGACAGTAACTTTTAACTAAGAAATCTGCTAATTGTTGCATTGTAAAATGAATAGAATTCACTGAAAGCACGTGATGCACATCTTGGGGAGCATTTACTGCTTAAGAGATATTTTTTATTCTGTTTTTCGTTCTGAAAACAATAGTACAAAAAGTGTAACGGAGACGCAAAGCACAACGCGACCAAAATAATGGTTGGCCCAAATAACATATCGTCATTTTGGTTATCAAAATTTTAAAAATCAAAGAAAACGTAAAAAATTGAATATTTACCAGTACATTTGAGAATATTGTATACAAATCAATATAATGTACTAATATCCAATATTTTAAAAACTACGAAGATATAATTAAAATTCAAAGAGAAATCACTCCAAATGAAGCCCCAAGATAGGTGAAAACGTCTCATAAAATGACTGGAATAATTAAGTTTCCTGAAAATACCACATTTTTTCTTTGAAAGAGTGTTTCTCAAGTTTATGCGTGAAGATTAACATCACCACATTGGTGGTAAAACCACATCATTTATATAGAGAGGGGTGATGAAGAAAAATATCTTAATAGTTATAAACTAAATCATTAAAAAATTAATCTCGACATCTTTCCAAACTTGCAGCACATCGTTACTGCAAAAATGAGTCCCCATTCATCGACAGATGTACACGTCAACCAGAAGTAAGCACAAACTTAACAAAATTTACAATTTTAAACTTAACCATTGAATTGCACATGAAGCAAAAAACATAAAAGCCAAGAGTTTAGTTATTTTTTTAAATATAAAGGGGAACATTTCACGGGCTACCATCAATAAACAAGATTCAATAGATTAAATCTTATAAACTTTCTGCAACAATTTTGTGGACTGTGTCGCTGTTCTACGGTTTGAATTTACGGTATGCGTTTTTTTCGTTAAATATTGATTTAGACAGATGTGCCAATTCCTAATGATGGTAAGTCGGTAATTAGTTTTTCAGAACCAATAAATGTCGCTGAACATTCTACCATACTATACAAAAAATCCTAAAATATATCTTACATGATATTACAAAGCTAATTCAGTCGTCCATCTTGAAGAACCACAAAAAATAGTACTGAGCGTTTGAATAAAAACGGAACATTGTTACTATAATACAAACTCGCATTAATACAAGACATGAAATAACCTCCAAGCACAAAAAGTTAAATGAATTTTAACAACAATCGAGAGAATTTTTTTAGAAGAATATAACTAAGACGGTTACTAAATAAAATAAAATCGCTTCCACTTCCGTCATGAAGAGTAGAAAGGAGAATGATTCATTTAATTTATCAAGTTTACTTCTGGGATATAAAACAAAAATATCACCTTAGAATACGTAGGCAGCTTGGACTGCCCAAAATATTTTTATAATTAATAATTAAGATAAGTCACATTTATTTATTTAAATACTTAATCTTATATCAACATTCATGTTTACGACAGTGCCTAAATCACTCTAAAATTTTAGTAAGAACCAGCCAAGCACCGACAACATAAATATGCTGGCCTCATTGTTGGAGCAGCATTTTCTGGGTCTACGCCAATTGTTGAGTTTATGATATTTAATTTTTGCCTCAACGCCATTCCTTTAGCTGACTAGCATACTGGGCAGACACCCGCGATTATTATTTTACAAGGCTGTTGCCCAGACAACCCGCACGGCAAGCAGGCTCCATTGGTGGCTTGCGGAGCATGACACGAGTGTGACACGACAGTGCGAGCTTCTTACGAACGAACCCTCCCGAGATCTTGTAATATTGGCCCCGTTTCACATTCTGAGTGGTGGGGTGGTGGCGAAACGGCGAGAGGGTGGATAGCCATGGAGGATGGGTTTCGTTTCTGGGCACGGGAGGGATTGAGGAGATAAGGGATTCGGTCTCGCCCTCTTTCGGCTCAGCACGCACCATCCCTCTCGCTGCATGCGGAATTACTTACAGCGAAGTGCGTGCGTGCGTGTGGATGAGAGTTCGTGCCGGGGCGTGCGTATTTGCGAAAGTGTGCGTGGGCTGGGCAGGGAGGACGGGAGGGTGGCAAGGTGGCGGTGTGAGGAGGTGTTCGGAAAAAAGAGATCATAAATCCCATTTTGCGGCGGGGGAAGAAAAGCCGAGAAAACATTAAGTCCATTCCAGAAGAAGAGAGAGAGAGAGAGAGAGAGAGAGAGAGGGGTGGGGAGTGGGGGTGCGGTTTGGGACGGGTATAGGGGGAGAGGGGGGGTGGGAAATGTGAGGGGAGTGTATATTCGAGAGAAGGAGGGAGGCAAGTGAATTCCTAACGTGTTGAAGAAGAATGGTGATGCAGGGAGGTTGGAAGGATGTGATATGGTTTTAGAGAAACATTAAGAGGCTTTGGTTTCACGCACATCCTTCTTCTTTGCCCATTAGGTACATCTCGGGGGGCCCGCGAGAGGCAGAAGGGGGCAGGGAAGGGGCAGTTACCCTCTCGACCCTCCCCCCGCCCACAACTACCATTCGACTCTCTTGGGGGAGGGGGGCGGAACCCTGCCGGGGGGGGTGAGCCATACATCACACCCGAAAACGCCCTGTTGGCGGCGAGACCCCTAGCTCCTTCGGATATTAGATAGTCGGTCCCGTCCTCCCCACCCCTGTCTAAGGCAGAAAATAATTCTCCAATTTAAATGGTGACATGACTTTTTAGCAAAATGGGATGGAAGTAACGGCAGAGCGGCATGTCTCCCGCCAAAAAGAAAAAGCGCGGGATTATTTTTATGTATACTTATTACAGCAATTGAACACAGACCTTAATATAAATATAAAAAAATGAAGATTGTGCCCGGGAAAAGAAAATAAGTGATAGTAAAAAACTTTCGGAGTAATATCTTTCGGAGGAATGAAACGAACCTGCGGCCAAGAAATACGAGAAGGGCCGGTAAGGTAGCTAATTTCTCTATAAATTCCGTCTCCTCCCCTTACCGCCGAGAACCTGAGTTCATAGACGGCTTGCGCTAAATAGATTATTTCTCTGGAAACCACTAACCTCTCTCTTTCTCTCCCGTGGTGAAATTGAATTATCGGCAAGTGCCTGCACGCTTATAGATAAGCACGTTTTATGGAGTGAAATAAATCGCCTCGATTCAACACGCCGGAAAGCTCTCCCACAGACGTTACTAAAATTATTGGAATTTATTAAAAATGTATAAGTTATTGCGCAATTCCCTCCACAATTTCTTTAGTCGTGGAAGGGTTTTTGATTTTGTAGGAGGACGAAAATGAAAGGGTATGGTATGATGACATGTTTTCTGGGGTCTAGT
This sequence comes from Hetaerina titia, assembly GCA_037158775.1. Lineage (NCBI taxonomy): Eukaryota > Metazoa > Arthropoda > Insecta > Odonata > Calopterygidae > Hetaerina > Hetaerina titia. The sequence continues at coordinate 11,789,012 of CM073778.1, read as the reverse complement.
TTTACATTATAGTTATACTATTTTGTGAGGTAGAGTTTTGAAAAAAATGGATTCAATAAAGAAGAGAAATTTCATTCTTCCAACCTTCTTTGTGGAATCCATAAATATATTATAAATATTTCTCAATAATACGCAAGAAATTATGTCAACTGAGATACAGGATAAGGAAGCTGGAGCTACTGAAATTTGGAGTGTGAACTCGGTCCTCGCACAACCATAAGGCAGAAGGAAAAACTAAAAAAATAATAAAATCAATATTCCAGGTTTTTAATGAGTTTATTCTACGAATAAACATATTTTATTTAGAGATTAATGATTTTATGATAATAAAATGAACACATTATAAAAATATGTCTCTATTTTCCTTTAAGAGCATCAATCAACGAAAATTTTACCTTCGTCAGTTTCGCTGGTGCTGTTAGAGTAATAACGATCACTATGACTAGAGTGCTTTCCTCAAATCTATTGAGATTTAAAAAATAAAACCTATCGTGCTAGTGTTCTTAAATATATTAAAAACATTATTTGGCGTGTATTTAAGGGAGATTAGCCAAGGGAAAATTGAAGCTAGAGCAGACAGAAATGTTCACACGCTTGACAAAGATTTGAACGCGCGAGTTGTGGCCAACTTTCCTTGAAGGAAAAGTATTTTATCCACAGACATTGTAAAAGAGGTTTGAAATCCTGTTTATTTTTCTCTATATAAAATTACAAGAGATGTAAAAAATAATAGGCTCGCCATTCTATGACAAGATCTTTGTGTAGCAACATTGATTGATTGTTCCCGTACTATTAACAGCGGAATCGTCTTTCATTCAATCAGGGGAAACGATACAATTAGGCATTATGAGCTTTTCTACCCTCGACCACGATGCACAGGGGATAATTAAAAATACCACTCGTGGAGCCATTGAAGCTTTAAAATGCGTTAACGAGAATCCTACCGACCGGCAGACGATAGAATCACATTTGTTCAACTGCCGTAAAATTGAGTTCAAAGATGACTCGAATGCAGAGCAAGCATAGCGCAAAAACCACATAAATGAAAATTAATGAAGCATTATACGCCAGTGTATTTCGTCTCTCTTCCTTACCTCAAACTACTACGGAGGAAAACTAAGAATTAAAATTGGATTAGCGCCTTTAAAAATACATGATTCCCTGGAGCAGTTTACGATCAATTTGGACTTTTAAATCAAGTTTTACGGTAGTATATTTAAAAACCAATTCCATGTTCACAGAACTCCAATAACTATAAGACTTGAGAAGTTAGCAAGATACAAAAAATATATATTTATATTTTAAGCATCTGGGACTGAGGATATTCATACATTAAATATTACATATAAAAGCAGCAATACTTTACATGGATACCGAAAAGGAAAAGTGATTACATTTAATTCAACAACAAAATGGGAACTTTTAACAAAAAAGTGAACTTTTAACGCGAGATAGCTTTCATCGCATTATTCATTTCATATTTCAAATTTATGTGCGAATATTTGGTCACACATCTGCAGCAATATTCAAGGTACACCATATAATGCATTATATCAATTGAGATATGGTTTTCTGGTAGCACGATATCAGATTTTTTTGCTTTTCAAGAGATAAATTTAACTGAAATATTTGCATACCCAAACATGAAATATTAATCTAAATATTGCTTTGCCAACAAAAGTTCGGTTTGATTATTTTTTAACATACGATGCATAATTGTTAAAGAAATATACTCTAAGTAATTGTTATGGCCTTCACGATGGTCATAATTTATAATTGCCCAACAGCATGGCAAAGTAGTTAGCAATGATTTTTCAAAGAAAATAGAAACTATAAAAGTCATGCTCATATGAAGCTCAAATGCGTTCGCATATATAAAATACATGTGTGAAAGTATATATATATATATATATATATATATATATATATATTTCCATATAAAAATGCAAATATAAACAACAGAATAATGTATACATGTACATCCATATACCCATTATTCTGCTAAAGGGGCCGCCTCCTAGTCCCGAACGTCCGTGAGTTTTGCAATATCTTTCTACATTTTTTCAATATTTTTCAAAAGAAACTACATATATATATATATATATATATATATATATATATATATATATATATATATATATATATATATATATATATATGAGATTCAAGTCCCGATCAAGGAAACATTTTTGCACTTGTGATTGGCTCGATTCCACCTTCACCACCTCCCCTGTTTTCGTCCTTTAATGTACCCTTATCCCTTTTCCTTATATCAATTTCCATGTGAATATTGTCCACCGTATAGCGGGTTTTCGTGTCTGAATATATATATATGTGTGTGTGTGTGTGTGTGTGTGTGTGTGTATATAAAGAATGCCGAGACGATGTTTTTATCATAAATATATCAATAACTTTCAAATAAAAGAGAATGTAAAAGGTATCAATTGATAGGAGATATTTAATATCTAAAAACTTTCTCGTATTCTTCAACACTTTTTAAAAATAACTAAGATACTTAAAGCAATCAAGATTCTAGGTTTGGGAAGAAGTACATGAAAATATTTAGGAAAGCCTTGCATGCGTACGGATTTTCCTAACAATTTTCGAAAACCAATCGGAAATTTGAACAAAAGTTTGCAATTCAGAGCCCTCTAAACTCATCGTTTGTGGTTGTGTGGATTACCCCCAATTGCGGTCGCACATTACGCCTGAGTAATCGGACCTGTAAACTTAAAACAACTTAATCGTGAGCGGGTGAGTTATTGGAGGCATTATTGCCAAGGGATGGCCATGGACTATAGCGAGCGGCTATAAAGGGCCCTGGGGTTGTGTGGAGGAAGGGGGTGTTGGTGAAAGCGAGGTGAAGGGAAAGTGGGGGTTAGGGCCGGGCGGGGCGTGGAGGGGGGCGATGGAGTTCCGAGTGCGACAATATCCCACGCGCAATTACGGGCGTGGCAGTTGCAAATCAATCCTTCAGAGCGGAAGTGCGTTAGAACGGGATTATGGGCTCTTGGCTTGCGCTTCTTTCGCAGCAGAAACCTCCAAGCTGATATAAAGGGAATTTCTAAACAAACTTTGACCACCGAACCAAACCTGATCCCCCCAGATGCAAAAGCACTGGCACTCTAACAGAGACGACTACTCAACAGGCCCGGCGGCGCAACATCTAAGTTTTGTTACCACGGTTACATTATAGGGCAGTGCTCTCACGTGCTTAACCACTGCTAGTTTCAGGCAGCATCATACTGATAAATCACTCCTGTCGAATAAAAGAGCAGGTCTGCAGGGTAGCATGTGAATGAATTGGTTACCAGAAACGATGATCTCTCTTTCGTTCAAGGAATATGAAATTAAATCCATAAATTGTTCATTTACCCCATTTCTTCCTCCATGTAATTATATTTTGGAATGTGTAACTGATTAATTATCTTGTTATCTGGTTCAGCAGTTATTCTTTTACTTAATACTATAAGTAAATCACTTCTTCTATATGAACTTAGTAGCGAATCTGAAGTATTAGAGCATCTAGGCTGGCAATCACTCACGAAGCGAAGGTTAAATTATAGATTGAAGCTCTTGAATAAATTGGAAGGAGATCTCTTTAGCAGTGATGTTGAAAATCTATTATTACCCCAATCGGACTACGGTAGGAGAGATCACGCTAGTAAAATTAGGGAGATCAAATGTAGAACAGATGGATTTAAGATTTTTTCCTCGAACGGTAGGGGATCATGATTGTTGGACCACGGTAGGGTCACGTTTTGGTAAAATTATTCTGGTATGTATTCACCCCCTGCCACATACCCTTCTGGTGGCTTGTAGGGTGTATATACACACATATAATTATACAAATATATACATATGTCCATATATATAAAAATAAATAAAATACTCCGTTCTTCCATAGCTTTTTGTTTAATACTATCGCCACACTTCGCTGTATTGACACTGGGCTCACTAGGCCGAGTCCTTACTTGCGAGTGTCGGATGATAAGTCCGGATGGGCAGTAATAAGCTAAGAAGCAACACAGGCTGTCCAATATAATTTGTACTTTACAATGCATACGTGCAGAAAAAGCTTAAAGAGACATGGGAATAACTGGAGGAATGAAATTTGCTGGGGAATTCGTAAAATCAGGTGGTTTTGCGGAGGATCAAATTGGCAGGTTTTGGTTTTCAACCGTTTCTGAGAATTTCGGAAGGTCAGTGCGATATGTATGGTATGAGACTATATGTTATTAATATAAAGGTTATGCGGTAATTGACAAAGAAAAAGGCTGAGTTAAATATAATAGTAGGAGTTCATAAACTAGAACAGGTGGAACAGTTTATTTATCTCGGAAGGGTTCTGAGCCGAAATGGTTAAAATAATAAAGAAGCAAGGAGAAAAATTACGTTTGGCAGGGAAGCTATCACAGGGAGTGAATTGATGACAGGAACGTTGAGTAAGGAGGTTAGGAAAAGTCTCGTTGAACCTTTAATGTGGATCATGGTGTTGAGCGACGTGGAAACCAGGTCATTGAAGCAAGTTGATAGCTGTGGATTGGTGGTTATGGAAATGTGGATGAGGAGAAGTAATAAAAAGATAAAATGGGCTGAAACAAATGAGGAAGTGCTATGTATGGTAGGGAGGAGAGGGAATTGTTGGGCAAACGAGGAAGGGAAAGGAATAGGATAGGCATATTGGTTATAAAGGAGGAAAGGAGCATGAGGCATTCGTAAAGGGACTTCTATAGTGTCTGATTTGAGGTCGAGTTTTTGATTGGGAGACGTAAGTGAATCCAATGTTGTGCAATTGCTCAGACTGTATTCAGCTAAAATCCTAGCCGGTAGAATATCCATAATAAATATTATTATAAAAATGATGTACGAAAATTTTAGAGATGTTAATAATAATTCAAACGAAGTAACAAGATGGCGTCGGCCCACAAATACCCTATACTATATAAAGAAAAACATAAGAAAAGGACATTCACACGTATTCCGAAATTTCCGGTGACAAGACCACTTTTCCCTGCGGACAGAAGGACCTGACAGTTTCAATAATCGCTCCATTGTTATAAATATATATATATATACATATCACCTATCACCGCTACTCATGTAATTCTGCTTCACTCTCTTCTCTTCCTATCCCTTTGCACGCAAGTTCACACAACCTATCATTTGACGAATGCTTTTCCCTAACAGTTCTAGAATCCCTTCCCGATTCATCCACCAACATAGAGGTGAGAACTCGCTAATCCGCATACATCCCTATATTTCCGATCCTTTAAAATTCCCAACCTTAAGCGCCATTTTTAATGTCTTTCCAACAGTCCCTAAACCTTCCGCCCCCCCTCACCTCCCCAGGCACTCTTCCCTCAAAACCTCTCAGTCTGACCTGAAGAAGGCCTCGGAGTGGGCCGAAAGCTCTATAATCATCTACAGTGTGAGTGTCCTTTTACGTGTTATCTGTTTTTATTCTGTGTTCTATTGTGCCGTCCAAAAGTTATATTGCTCTTGTGAGTACTTCCGCATCATCGATATATATACTATACTATATATATAAACACAGTAATCAACCCTGAGGTCGGTTTAGTAGGTGATGGTAGAGCTCACCCGTGTACCAAGCCCGACGGCGTGTGAATATTCACACATCAGGGTAGGGGGGGCCAGTTGCTTTCCCTGTGCCGGTTATGGTTTCCCAGGAAGATCTGGTACCCGAAAAATCAACTAGCTTGGGTGGAGCTGCAGGTGCCCTAAGTGCCTTGCCCGGGAATCGAACCCGGGACCCTCCGGTCAGTAGTCCAACGCTCTACCCACTGGACCACCGCGACCTACATATATATATATATATATATCGGTAGGTCGCGGTGGTATATATATATATATATATATATATATATATATATATATGTATATGCGTAATGTATATCTATATGTATTTTTTATATATTTTGATTATAATGGGTATTCTATTGGTCACGCAGTGACTTCTCGAGCCATGATGAAAATGTCTGAGAATACGGAAATACTGAAATGAGTTGTCTTCGTTTTGGTTTATATTTTAAAAAAGCAATTTTCTTTTGTCCATATATATATATATATATATATATATATATATATATATATATATCCTTTCCATATGTACATAAATGTATGTATATACAAATATTTCTCCAAAACATTTTAATGATCATTTAGCGTGTTTCCTCCAAAATCCTTCATCTTTTTAATTGTTTCAATTATTTAAAAACATAAACTACGCGTTACGCATGGTCGGTACAGAACCACCTTTGACCTTCTTCAAAGTTTTAAAACGTCGCAACGTAATGAACCACCGTTCCAGTTTCCAACAACCACGTCGGACAGCATTGACGTTCTAATTTTGTCTATTGCTACTAGCAACGCTAACATTCGAGCGTTGATCATAGCTCTCCTCTCGCCACTCTCACCCCCCCCCCCGAGCTTCCTCCTCATTTCGCCCTCCTTATGGTCCCTCTACAAAACGCCGCAGCTTTTATATTTTTACATTTCCTGCCCGCGTCGCTGTGGCGAGCGTCGTGCGGGGGCGGAGACAAAGTGCCGTGGCGCGTGGGTGGGCTCCAGGCGCCTCTAAAGGGAGGCGTGCCAGAGCCCTCCACCCAAACAGACACGCACGTGCTGGGTCCTCTTTGGCACGCGGCACACGCACGCCGGCCGAGCCCTTTCCACCCCCGGAGGATAGGTGGCGCCGAGGTGGTAGGGCGGTGCGGACGTGGTGAGCCGCGCGTGGAATACCTGCCGACGCGGCTGGCGTCGGACGGAGAGCAGACGGGCTGCCGATTTCGGGTCGGCACTATAGCGCCCTGTCTCTCCATCTCCATTATCCAGGCGCATGGCCCTGTGGCGAATAGTCTCCAAAACCACCATTACTCACTAGAATCAGTAAATAGGAAAATGGTTGACTTTCTGGGTGCGTTAGAATTAATGCCACAACGCCAATGCTAGGGAAATCGGTAGGTGATGATCCCAGTTCGTCCACAGTCCACAAGGTTAAGAATCTTCCGTAGTTTCTTGGACTTTGTCAAAGGTAAAACACACCTAATGTTTAAATTTGGCATTAAACTGGTTAATTGTGGTGTATCATGCACAACTCTGAATGTTTGTGACGTTGTATGTTCGGTATTTCGTCACTATATCACTCATATCACATACATCACTATACACTCCTTTAACACCCCTAAATTTTTGGAGTGCAACAGCAGCCTCAATAGCTTAACCAGCTAAAGCACTCGGCCGGACATCGAGGTATATGGTCAAGGCGAGTGATTTTTACACTATGAAGTTGTTGCATTGTACTCAACATATGATTTCAATGACGCTCGCTGTCTCCGTTCCCCGCGTTTCCCCAAAAAGAATGGAAAGAGTTTAAGTGATTTGAAATTGAAGCAGAAACTGCGTCAATGTTAATTTTGGTTCACGAATTATCGATCGTAACAAGTGCCATGACAAATGTAAAAATCTTTTATGCATTGGATTTCAGTCAAATGAATGTGACTGGTGAACCGATGGAGCAATTTCGGGAGACAACTGCACCAAAGCGGATAGTCGGTTACGCCACCAGGTACGCAGTCAGACACTCCACGAAACGTACTCGTATGCACACTAATTTGGAAAAAGATCATCCATCTTATTATACGGCATACCTGAGGCACAAAAGTTGCTTCCAGGAGCTAGTAGGAATTTAAAATCCGATGTTAATAGCTCAGGTGAAACAAACGGTGAAGATAGTTTATTTATTGATTTAAATATACCCTGCAAGTCACCGGAAAGATGTGTGGCAGGGGGTGAATACCCCCCAGAACAATTTTAGCCGAACATGACCCTACCGCGGTCGAACAATCTCATTATGATCCCATATCGTTGGTGGAAAAAATGACCTTAAATCCATCTGTTCTGCACTTAATATCTCTAATTTTACCAGCATTATCTCTCTTTCCGTAGTACGATGGGGGTAATAATTTTGTTAATGGGGATGGGGGTAATAACATTTTTTTAAAACTTTGCTAAAGAGGCCTTCCAATTTATGCAAGAACTTAAATCTATAATTTAACCTTCGTTCCGTAGGTAATTCCCAGCCTAGCTGCTCTAATTTAATTGCTCTAGTTAAGGCAATTGGTGTTTCACCGGAAGTTGGAAGGAATGTAAGGCTGCATCAATACTTTCTATTCATTACTCAGAAGGAATTCCAGCAGAGTTTAGAAATGTTTTTTAAATCCCGAAAAAAAATATTTTAAGGACTATACGGATACTAATGCTACTAATATTTGAAAATATATATTACTAAAAGAAATTTATAAAAACAATAAGAAGCTATTCTTGCCGTAAGACTACTCGCTGAGGAGACAGTAGCGAAAGACAAAAGACCTTTACTACCCTTACAAATCTTGAAAAATATTTGAAGAGTATAGGATGATACTGAGAAAATCATATTGAATATAAGCAAGTAAAGCATTTTCTGAAAAAATATCGAACAAAGTGAATTAACAGAAATTGATACACTTTCTTCAAACGATACAAAAAATTACTATAAATAGTGGAGATTTGAAACAAAATAATACGATAGAGATTCTAAATATCACATTTGAAAAGAAGTAAATAGACCGATGAGGTATTGCAAGAGATTTCGTTCATAAATTAGATACCTACGTTACTCTTTGCGGGAGAAACAATTGGATTTGCTGAGAAACACCCGGCATGTATATGAGGATATAGCCTGTCTAGGACTTACACTAGGTGACGGGGGTAGACTTGAGAGAAATGTAAGTCGACATAAGTGCAATCTTTAAGGAAATCAATTAAGGGGTCCTCTCAACTGACCACCCCATCCAAGAGATGAAGGGTTGCACCTGAAGCTGTTCCTCGCAGTATTTAAAAAAGGGTAGGGAAACTCCAACCCCAAACCTCAAATTTTGGTTTATGAAATCCATTGCGATAGTCAGAACACTAATTTTATACCATTCATAAAAAGTTTCACACACTCAATACTATATAAGTATGAAAAAGACCAGAAGCATGTTAAAAGAGATTATAATAGCTTTTAGATCATCATAGGTTATATTAATGAATGATCCCAGGCTTCGTCAAAACTTTCAATAATACGAAGCCAATTAGTCGAGCAAATTCCACCGGAGAGACTTCGATGCCAGCCCTAACGCCTTATTTTTTTAATTCCAAAATGGTATTTTAAACCGGACAGATTTGAATTTTCTCCGTCCGCCAGTAACTTTATTTTCTCTCCTTCTGAGGGAAATAGGGTACACAATACTCTTTTAGCGTAACAAAATGGGGTATTTCAATTAAAATGGACGATTTGGTCTATATTTTACACATTATGCGTTGCATTATTGAAATCTAGTTCTTGAAATCATTGAATTAAGGTATTATGTTGATCAACACATCGTTTAACAAACTATTGGTGGAGGATTTAGTCCGCCAAATCAAACCGATTTTATTAGGATCCCATGCATAAGAAGCAGACGTCAAGTGAAATACTGCATCGTTCTCCTCGGTCCTCGTCCCTTTTCCTCAGCGCTCCTTTAATAAATTCTAGACCTAAATCATGCTGAACAAAACACTGTGCACTGTACACGAAAATACCACTCTCTCCCAGGATAAAGCTCCTAAATATTATATAATGTTGGAGGAGGCATCTCGAGGTCACAGTCGGAGTTAAGTTGGCAGCGCTGTTCTCTCAAAACCTTTCCTTTATTCATAGCGCGTAGGGGAGAAGAATGCAGAGAGGGGTTGGGGTGGGTGGGCCTGGCGAGATGGCTTGTGGGAGGAGATCGGAGAAGAGAGGGGGGGGCAGCGTGAGATTTGAAGTCCCCCATCCGCCTCCTCCTCTCTGCCGAAGTCTTCCTCCTCCGGTCGCCGTCCTGCTGCTCTTTCCGCACAAACAGCTCCCGACCCCACCCCCTCGCCCCCGCTATTATGTGGCGTCCAACCGCCCCTCTTGCTCTCATCCCCCCTTCATCATTTCCGCCCCAGTCAGGAGGCAAAATGCCCCGTCCCTTCCCCGCGCAACGACGTTTCTATCACCCCACGTGTCACACATAGTACACTATTCCACGGCGCGCCACTTTCCTCCCCTTCCCCCCACGCCCCCAAAACCCCTCCGACACACAGGGGGAGGGGAGAGAATGGCCCGCGCGTGATCCAACCCGCCCACCCCACTCACTCTATTACATATCCCGTCCCCATCCATTCCTCTTTTGCGTGAAACGCCTCCCTAAGCCCACCAACTAACCCCCTCCCATCCTAAACCTCCAGCGCCCCCCCTCAAGCCCCCGTGGGGGCGGGACGAACCTCGGACTCCTCTGGCGTGGAATGAAAACACTCCCCCTCCCTCCATTTTCCACCTCCCCCTTTCCTGCCCTGCGCGTATGATTCTGACGACCGAATTAATGGCCTCCAGATGAGTCAGCTGATGACTGGCGGCAGTGGGGAGTGGACGGGGGACGAAGCGAAGGAGAGCAAGGAGCAATGGATGGCCCATTACCACAGGCTCTAAGGGTTTGTGTTGAGGGTGGTTGGAATACCAAGCTTAAGACTCGAGCTAGATTCCCAAGAGTGTACCGGTCCACTGGGGAACATCGAGTAGTGTCAACCGAGAGTACATATTCAAATCACTTTGAAAACAAAAAGGCAAAAAGGATACATATATGTATATGCATACGTGTGTGTGTGTCCATATGTATATGTATATATGTGTGTCTATAGCATAGGAGGAGAGAGATAGTGAGAGGCAGTTGCATTATTGAGCAAAATTTTATGAAGGTAGATTAATCAGATCAGTAATGGAATGTAATTTTCAGGGATTAAAGGTTAGCCTACAACGTAGGCCATTCTGGAGGCCTACAAGTCAACAAATAATCATATAGAGAAAAAATATACAGAATAAACTATACGTTGCAGGACATAATTACCTGTCTCTCTAGTTGAAACCAAGAATTATGGAGGTTTGGAACTTGGCGACAAGCCAAAGGAGAGATGAGGTAGGGTACAAGAGTTTAGCAGCAAGATATGGGCGTGAGGAGAAAGCAACAGAGTTCTTCAGGAGACAGGCTTAAAGCAAAACAAAACCTTCATTTAAACATCACAATAGACTCAGATATATGTGAATGATTTTCAGTGACTCTGAGACATGTTAGTGTTATTTTATGATTGATGGACACAGACATAGGTATAGGATACTTAGTTACCAAGTTTCTCAAGAGCTGAAACAAGTTAAGATCGCAATTTATTTTTATTAAGTGTTTTTCTCTTATACTCTCTCCAATCTAAAGTCAATTAGACCGAAGAGGGTTTAACAGAGAAAAATGAAGAGGCTATGGATTGAAGAAGTGGCCGATATGAAGCGAAACAGAAAGTATGGAGAAATTGACGAACATTGACCGAGAGATGGCTACTAAGGATAAAATATGGAAACCTCACATAAAAGATATGAAGATTTGTAAAAGAAACTATCAGAGCAGTTACTTGTAATGTGATAAGGGAATAAGGGACTTCAGATGATAAGATTAAGAAAAAAGACGAGAAGTTGATGTATCTACAGAATTCGATATTAAGATATGCATGTAGATAAATAATAGACTGAGGTGTAAAAGTAATAGGTCAAAAGGAGCGTTACGCAGGGTGAAAGAGGAGTATACTGTGACGTAACAGAGAACGAGTGTAATAGTTGCGCCATCGCAAATTACTCCATAAAAGGCTCAACAGGGGAGCTTGTATGTTGTCTATTTCGAACATTAAGCCATGATAATGCACATGAAATGGTTTCCAAGAAAATTACAGTTCGCTACTCCAAAAAATATTGTTTAATTGCTGCACATATTCCACTTATATTCAAATATTTCTACCTTGTCGGTTAAGTTGCTTCACTGTTCACAAAAAAATCAAAAGATAAACTCATTGGGAGTGAAATAAATATATTGCTCGTATATATATATATATATATATATATAAACACACAAACACTAGGTTAATAAATATTAAACACACAGAAACATAAAAGAAGTTTATGTTTCTGTGTGTTTAATATTTATTAACCTAGTGTTTGTGTGTTTGTGCGTCGCCGGAGTGCGTCATTTTCAAGATTATATATATATATATATATATATATATATATATATATATATATAGATGATTTCTTCGAAGTAACACGGAAGTGTTGAATAAAAAACTTAGACAGTAACACACAGCACGACTAATATTGAGGGGTGTGGTACACTGTCAAATGTAATCCATCCAGATGTCCATCTAGATGCAAAACATGTCCTATTTTCCAAACCAGAATCCCATCCCTCTCCCACCCGCTCTTTAACTCTCTCCCACCAATTCCCTACTCCTCGTGTACCTCCAGCAATGTTGTCTACCTACTGAAGTGCCAACTTTGCCCTGCCTTTTACATTGGACAGTGTACCACGCCTCTCAATATTAGAATCAATAATCATCGAGCCTCATGCAACAATTCCTCCCTTATTGGTATGCTCCCAATCCCCAAACATGCCTCCGAACACAACACTGCTTTTGACCAATGTTTTAAAGTATCCGTCTTAGCATCCCTCCCACACTCAGACCCTCCACTGAAACTCAAAACAGTAGAGCTAGCTTTCATCTGGCTCTTGGATTCCTGGAATCGCCCAGGTATTAATATTAGACATTAATTGCCCCCTTTATGCATATAATTTCATCCCCCTCCGCCCCCAACAACTTCCATATCATCCCCACCTTTTTTAAAATTCCCGCGCCATACACTACCCCTCCAAACTCCTCACCTCGAATGCCTTCCCCCCCTTGTTTCCCCCCTTTTCCTTTCTTTTCCCCTCTTTTCCCGTCTTTTCCTTCATTTTCCCTTCTCCTTCCTACCACTGCTTTCGGGCCTTCCTCTGCCTCAGTTCTGTTCCTAATTCCTCTTGAGAAAGGTGGTTGGACCACCGAAAATTCGAGAACCAGTGAGTCCCTCTTTTGTGTGTTTTGGTTTCTGTGTTTGTTATGACTATCAGTGAATATATATATATATATATATATATATATATATATATATATATATATATATATATACAATCTAAGGTTATTAAAAAAGAAGTGTTTTCACCTCTTGTGGGCAGATTTATCAATGACCTTAAGAGGTTTTACTGTATTGTAAATTAAAGGATTATATGAAAAATGAAATTTTATATTTCCAGTAAATTATTAGCAACAACGGTTTATCGTTGATTGTCTTGAATTTATTTTTGGACCATCACCAATGCATATGTAGGGCATAGATTACACGAACGTCTGGTCCTCAAGGGACTAAATGAAATGTTTACCTGTAATCAAAATTATTGATTGAATTTCTCCGGTCATACTTTATGAAATATCAAATTTTTCAGCATTAAAAGTCATGCAATATTTCATCGACTCAATTTAATCTAGACTTTGGTTTTTCAGAACAAAACTACTGAATATAACTTCCTTAATTTAAATTGCGCGCATTACAGATTTATCACAAAAAACACATACATTCGCCAATCCAATCTTTTTTTCCGTTTCCGATCCAAAGTTTAAAAATTTTCTCCTTTTTTACGATTGTAATCCAAAAAAGTCAACATTTAAGTCTCAAAGTACTCAAGTATGATTACCTGCTGAAAATCCACAAAAAATGTCCATAAATTCTAATTTATAGATATTTATAACTAATACATATCTTAATTTCGTAAAGGAAACAAAATTTACCAATTATCAAGGAAGTGATCATTTCCCAAATATATTTAATCGAACATAATTTTTTTCTCCGGTACTTAGACATTTACACGGTTGAATGCGAAGAAAGAAACTTCCTTATTCTTTTAAGCGAAAAAGGTTCCGTCTTAAGAGATGGATCGCTCAAATGAAGTGAGCTCCAAATATCTGATTTCCCATTTTGCAGTCTTGTATTTAAACGCAATAATTATGTCCATAGGAGAGTAATGAAAGTTTACCTCACGTGAGTACTGAAAACAAACCCGCGAACGGATATTCTACACCAGGATAATCTTCCGTGTTATAAACACTAATTTTCAGATGTTAATCTTGCGTGAGTGAATGTCATGCCTGAGTCGAGATTATTCGAGTTCCTTTTGAAAAGATTTTACAAAGATACCGGCAAATCTTGGGGTACACGCGTAAGTGCTACAGAACTTTTCAATGTCGAATTTCAAAACATCATCTCTGGAAGCAATTTTTTACCTTTATCTTTCGGATTATACGCTCGAGCGATCAAAAGGTTGCGTAGTTTTTCGCCGCCTTGCTAGACGAAAGATCACGCTCAAAAAATATTTTTCGAATGAAAACTTTTGACTGAGCTGAATCCAGAATTCCCAAATGTGTTTGGGTCGTAAATGAAGTGCTTCGCGTCGTGCGCGGAGCAATTGTGCGAGATCTAGGCAAGAGATTACTGAGAGTAAATGACAGCGGTTTCGGAGCAATGGAACAAAAGAAGACGAGAGCGAATGGCTAGGGGAAAGTAAAAACATATGCCTTCGGCCTTGTCATTTGGGTCTATAAAAAAATTCAATTTCATATAAATGTATTCGTACGTATTGATATCCTTCACCTATAAGTGAAGCTCAAATTCTATCTAACGTAGTCGAATGCGATCTGCAGACTCTGTCGCCTGACAGCAGTCACCCCACTCCGTACAAGTAACAACGAATCTCTTCGTAAAAAAATATTTGTGTGAGCGACCCCATCTTGCCCACCTTTGAGTTAAAATACATCACTTGGGGAAGAAGGGCGAAGAGGAAATGATTATAATTATTGGAAAAAGGGTCCATTTATATATATATATATATATATATATATATATATATATATATATATATATGGGGATCGCAGTAGTCCAGGGGATAGAGCGCTGGACTACTAACCGGAGGGTCCCGGGTTACCTGCAGCTCCACCCAGGCTATCTGACACCGGACCTTCCACTTGCCGGGCGAATGTGCTACCAATTACACCACCAAGGAAACCTAATTTACACTGGGATCTGCGATGTTTTAAAACGCCCAAGTGCTCCGAATCATTTGCCAAAGGAAGGCTTTAGGGAGCTGTTCCACCCACCAAAGGAGAAATAGACAATACACACAAGAAGAGGGGACAGTTGGTTAGAAAGCATATAGTATCATAGAGAACAGGAACAGTACGTTTCATGGCACGCATAGCCAGAAGAAGAGATGAGCCACATTGGCCAGATACACATTCAAATACGAAGTCCCGCCATACGGCGCACAAATATTCATTCAAAATCGAGCAGATCACAAGTGTACAAATATTTCTTTGACCGGGACTTGAACACCGGATCGCAACAGGAAACGTAATTTAGAGCATCGTAAGTTAGTCGAAAGATACGATATTCCAGTCTCGGTCAAGGAAATATTTTTACACTTGTGATCCTGCTCGATTCCACCTGCCCCATATCTCCTGTGTTCGTCTTTTATATGTGTTCCTATGCCTTTTTCTCGTATCTAATTCCATGTGAATTAATATTGGTGCGTCGTAGGGCGGGTGTCCATGGTGTTTAAATGCATATATAATGTATGTATATATATAATATGTGTATAGGATATATATATATATACACACACACACATTGATGATGCGGAAGTACTCACGAGAGCAATATAACTCCGAGGCCTTCTTCAGGTCAGACTGAGTATATATATATATATATATATATATATATATATATATATATATATAGAAACACTGTATGGTAAAGAACTTAGGCCGACAAGGTTAGACATAGAAAAGGAACATGACGTAGAAGAAGATAGCTTAGGTCCAGGCATACTCGACGATGAAATAGAAAGGGCATTAAAGGAGATGAAAGCAAATAAGGCTGTGGGGGTGGACAATATTCCTGTAGAAATGTTGAAATGGTTAGGGAAAGGTGGGAAAAAGGCCATATATGGACTGATTCGTAGTATCTATGAGGAAGGAATCTGGCCGGAAGATTTTGTGAAATCGGTGTTAGTTCCTATTCCAAAAAAGGCAAAGGCTTCGTCATGTGAGGATTACAGAACAATAAGTTTGATATCCCACGCAGCTAAAGTTATTCTCAGGATCATCAACAAAAGGATAGAGAGTAAGGCAAATGATTACTTAGGGGATGATCAGTTTGGGTTCAGGAAAGGAAGAGGTACGCGTGATGCCATTGCAGTAATGAGATCACTAGTCGAGAGGAATATAGAATACAATCAGGACGTTTTTGCCTGTTTTGTAGATTTCGAAAAAGCGTTTGATAGAGTGAATTGGGAAAAATTAATGCGTGTATTGCAGAAAATAGGAATGGATTGGAGGGACAGGAAACTGATCCACAACCTGTACATGTCTCAGACTGCTCAGGTGCGAGTGGGGAACGGAGAGTCTGGATGGGCAGTGTTAGGAAGAGGTATAAGGCAGGGTTGCCCATTGTCACCGGTACTGTTCAACGTATATGTAGAGGAAATGATTAAAGAGGCATGGGAAGAACTGGAGGTAGGAATGAAAGTCGGAGGGGAACTCGTGAAATCGGTTAGGTTTGCTGATGACCAAGCATTAGTTGCTCAGTCAGCCAAGGGGTTGCAAGCATTGTTGAGTGAATTGGAGGTTCAGTGCGATAAATATGGGATGAGAATCAATATTAATAAAACAAAGGCTATGCGATTTTCCAGAAAGAAAAAGGCTAAGCTAAATATTAAAATAGGCGGGGAAAGAATAGAGCAGGTAGAGCAGTTTACATATCTCGGAAGTGTTTTGGACCAATACGGTCAAAGTGGTAGGGACGTAAGGAGAAGAATTGCGCTAGGCAAGGAGGCTTTCTCAAGGAGGAGGGAGTTGATGACGGGGACGTTGAGTAGGGATGTTAAGACAAGACTCGTAAAAACTCTGATATGGAGCGTAGCTATGTACGGCGCGGAAACGTGGTCGCTGAAGCAGGAGGATAGACGTAGATTGGAGGCTTTTGAAATGTGGGTGTGGAGAAGAATCGAGAAGGTGAAATGGACCGAAAGGAAAACAAATGAGGAAGTACTGGAAATGGTGGGTGAGGAGAGGGGTTTGTTGAGAGAAATCCTATGGAGGCAGGAAAAATGGATGAAAGGCGTATTGAGCGGTAGTGGAATGTTGAAGAGGGTAATAGAGGGGAGAATGTTGGGCAAGCGAGGTAAGGGTAGGAACAGGATAGGGATGTTGGACGGGATGAAGGGAGGAAAGAAGTACACCGAGATGAAGAGGGACCTGATATAGATTAGTTTGCTAGGTGGGGAGTCACAAAATGTTTATTTGATAGTTGTGTCCATCCAAAAACCTACCTTAACCGGTAGATTACCTAATAAAAAAAAAGAGATATATATATATATATACGAGGGTCATCCGGAAAGTAGTATCCGTTCGTGCCGCATGAAGTGCTGACGACGCGAGTAGCCGCTGGACGAGGTCAGATAGCTTCAGCGGCTTGTCTGCCTTCTCTGAGCCAAGTTGCGTGACGCTAGCATTGCCTGTGTTGTTTCTGTGATTGTTTACAATGTTTAAAAAAATTGAGAACGCCGCCAGTTGTGAAGTGAGGGCAGTGATTAAATTCCTCAATGCAAGAAACGTTCGCCCATGTGATATTCATCGCCAATTAAAGGAGGTGTATGGAGACAATGTAATGGACGAGTCGTCTGTTCGGCGGTGGTGTCGCAACTTCAACATGGGGAGGGGGAACACACACGACGATGAGCGTTCGGGGAGACCGTCTGTCATTACAGACCAACTGGTGAGCTCAGTTGACGAATTCGTGAGGAACGATCGGCGCGTCACAATTGATGACATCTGTGAGCATTTTCCCAATGTTTCTCGAACAATTGTTCATGAAATTGTTAAACACCATCTGCATTATGCAAAAATTTGTGCAAGATGGGTCCCTCGCATGCTTGCAGATGAGCACAAAACCAAGCGTATGGCTGCAGCACTGACGTTTTTGGACGTTATTCTGATGAAGGAGACTCTTTCTTGACTCGCATAATTACTGGTGACGAAACATGGGTTTGTTATGCATCACCTGAGAGTAAACGACAGTCAATGGAGTGGCATCATGCTCATTCACCAAACAAACCAAAAAAATTCAAGACAGTTCTGTCCACCAGGAAACTCATGGCAACCATTTTCTGGGACCGACGAGGTGTATTGCTTATTGATTTTATGGCCCGTGGAGACACTATTAATGCCAATGCGTATTGTGAAACATTAAAGAAATTACGGTGGGCAATACAAAATCGGCGGCGAGGTCTATTGTCTACTGGTGTCATTCTCGTTCATGACAATGCCAGGCCTCATGCAGCTGGGATAACACAAAAACTTTTGCAGCAATTCAAATGGGAAACTTTCGACCATCCACCGTATAGCCCGGACTTGGCCCCTTCAGATTTTCATCTCTTTACAAAGCTTAAAGACTTTTTGGCAGGAAAAAGATTTTACAGCGATGAAGAACTTAAAGAGGGAGTGACCCTGTATCTCAATGAGCTGGCGGCGAAGGACTATGCAGCAGGAATACAGAAACTTGTCACACGTTATGACAAATGCCTTAATTTGCTTGGAGATTATGTTGAGAAGTAGTTTAAAGTATCCTCTTTCAAATAAAATTTTTTATGTTTGTTAATATTTACTTTTGTGTCTTTATTTCACGAACGGGTACTACTTTCCGGATGACCCTCGTATATATATATTATACTGCTTTAACTGGAACTGCTCTAAATGCAACTTGCTGGGTGGCCAAAATACATAAAAATGAAACCAGATATAAATAGAATTCGATTGTAATCAGGTATTAAAAATTTTCACTTTACGATAATAATACAATGATGTCTTTAATGCAGAGATTTTAGCATAAAGCACCAATCATATATTATATTTGAATTTAAAGTATATTTTTTGTTTGATTTTCCATTTTGATAATCAAAACTGACACTAGAGCTTAAATGACTCAAGAAGGTACTTTTACAAAATCGATCGATCGGAAATATAGACTACGATAAAAACGATATCAGAGCAACTTTTTACCATAGCTTTTTCTTATAATTGTGCAAATTATTTGTTTTTATAATATTTTAGCGAAAACTAATGGATGTAAAATTTGCTTGCGCTCAATATATTTATTTTTGTTAGGACTATCGTCCTGGATGAGTACATATAGTATACATGTACGTGCAACAAAATGGTATGATATCACGTCACACCGTCAAAATACGATGAAACGTTTCAAGTGCCAAACGCTATAGTCCAGTGAGGATGGCACAACTTTAAGCAAAATATTAATGCGCCACCGCAATGTGACTAGTCAATTATTTGTTACGGGAAAGCCAAAATAAAAGTATGCCGACTCCTTGAAAAATGAACGCAGTCCTTGGAACTCATTTAATGCGTACTACTTCATCTCAGGATCGGACTATTTCAAGTCATCCATGGACTTCGCCCACTTCTGGATACCCATGGAAACTGGCTCACTGGACACCCTTTAATAATAATTATTTACCGGACCACGAGCGGTACGCAGGTTAAAGATTCGCGCTCTGCTCCTCGGGAACTTTAACTTGAAATATAACCCCTAGCCCTGCGTTCCCAATAGCTAAAGCCAGAGAAACATGTGCGGAGGACCCCTTTGGATTCCTTTTCAGTAGGGCCCCCGCCACCACCTTATCACCCACGCCTCCTCACGCACCAATATCCAGTGGAGACCCCCCCGCTCAACCCCCCGTCATCCCCTGCGCTCCTCAATTTTAAGGAGAGGAGAGCGAGGAAGGGTCCGGTTAATCTCGCTCAAGCGACGACGATGGCCATATTTCACGGAATGGCCGTCCTGGGGAAGAGGGGTGAGGAGGGGGAGGATTCAGGGCCGGAAGGGCCCACCTTCCTTTCTCTCGAGGGGAAGGTAGAAGACGTGAAGGAGAGCGGGGGGGAGGGTAAGAGTACATGCATGGGGTGGGAGGTGTGGGTGCGTGGGTGTGGAATGAAAATTTCATGGTTTACGAGCGCTCATTCAAGCGGGGGCAGAGCGAGGGGGATTAGGGGCTAAGAATTTTCCTCCGCACCACTCCCAGCCCCCCCTCTGGATCAACCCCCGGCCGATACGTACCGAAGCCCGATTCACGGTAGCGGCGAAGGCAGCAGCATTTTTATCATCGCTCGACCTCCCGGAACCGCACCCGGCCACCACTCCTCGCAGACTCTCACGCTGCACACGCACTAACCGTGATAAGGGGGGGGGACGGTTGATGAGTGGGGGGAAAGAAGTTTAGAGGTCAGAAAGGGAGGCGGAGAGAGGTGGAGTCTCCTGCGCGTGTGGAATCTGGATGGTGCGGTGGCTAACGCATTGACTTCCCACCAAGAGGCTCCGGGTTCGAATCCTGGATACGGCAAATCTTCTTTAGTGGAACCCAGATGCCTACTTGAGGTGGTACTTTATGGAGAGCACTTTGAGAGAGTATGGCCGTCGGATGGGACGTTAAACTGCGGACCCCTAGGTGCCATTTTGATTGGAGAGAAGGCTAAATCCGACGCAGGGTTTCTTTCCACCCTCCCCCCTTTCCCATTTAACTCCGATTGAGTTGTCGGTTGCCTTCCCTAGATCCTCTACTATTGCTGCTTCTTTTGCGAGTGTGAGTGTACACACACACAAATATATATTGTTCTATTGTGCCGTCCAAAAGTTATATATATATATATATATATATATATATATATATATAAACCATAAACACAGTAATCCACCCTACGGTCAGTTTGGCAGGTATTTCAACATTAGTGGGGTTTCCAAACTTTTTCGTAATCAGAAAGTGTAATTATTTAGTGAGCAAACTTTAGCTTAGGGAGGCTTTAAATGCATTGGGTAAGGAGTATTGTATAAGAATATCCAAATTTGACTAGGGGGTGATTCAAATTCGTCCCCTAAAACGCTACATGGGTGTCGAGATCACTTTGCATTAATAACATTCTTCTGCAGTTTATCTCTTTTATGTCAAATTAGACAAGACAAAGACAGAGAAAGCGTTTATGGTTTAGATATTAAATTAATTAAATGGCTTATATGGGTAGGAATAAAAAATATGGGTGGAAATGTTAGAAAAGCAGATAATTTTTGGAACTTGAAAAGGGTTAACAAAGACAATTTTGGAATGTCTTTGTTGTCACTTTTTCCTTGGATACAAGGATTATAAAAAAACCTGAGTGTTGATTAGAAAAACTCTTTGAGTATTTAAAAGTAATGATGCTTTGTAGATTTTCCTCACGTAAGTTGTTTTCCCAAGGACTATTTCCAACGGAGATTTCTTTTCAGTTTGTGAAATTATTTCAATTTTCAGTTAGTGCAATGGCTTCGACTCGAGAGTGCCTGCAGGTCGGAGGTCCACAGGAGTAATACAGGGGTTCGCAGAAAATAGTTCAGTGAGGGATAAGACAACCTTTAAGCCCGGGGAGAGGGTTGCTTGGATTTGGAAAGGAAGAGAGGACATAAGAAAGAATGTATTCTCTTTTGAGCCCGTCGTTTTCGCAGTCGAACGTGCTTCGATGATTTTCTTAAGGATTTGATCGTCTTACTCATTACGAATGGAAACGTAATAAAAATAACATGTGGGTGAGAGAAAGCAAGGGAACTCTACACGAGAGTAGATGAAACAAAAACATACCGCACACCAAAGACATGGCTGCCTCCTGGGAACACCTTTGGACGCAAGAGAAAACGCAGTAAAAGCAACAGCTACCGAATCGCCGCTGAATGCGACTGGAGATACTGACTCGTCCTATTATGCTCAGAGCCTAGGCCGAGGGTCTTAGCATTTAACGTCCCCTCCTCTCGATAGACGACATTGCAAGAAACCTCTCTCTTTACTTGCATTAATACATCCTTAAATACGCCCAAAACTTACTGTTTTCCTTATACTATCATTCAAAAATCATCAAATACAGGGTTCGTCCGGAAGATAAGGGTACTGATTTTTTCCGGATTTTTGACAAAAGGGGAGTCGTCCACTACGAATTTGTACCTGAAAGACAAACTGTAAATGCTGCATTTTACGTCCAAGTGCTCGACAGGCTTCGAAAACGAATCGCCCGCGTCCGACCAGCGATCAAAAACATCTGGAGGCTACATGACGACAATGCGCCGTCTCACACCGCGCTTGTCGTGTCGGACTTCTTGGCCAAGCACGGCGTGGCAACGCTGCCGCACCCGCCCTACAGTCCGGACTTGGCACCACAAGACTTCTTTCTATTCTAGAAGATAAAGAGGAGTTTGAAAGGAACGCGATACGGGACTTTGGACGCCGTCAAAGAGGCCGTGACGACGTGTCTTCGAGAGGTTCCCGATGATGCCTTCGCGGGAGCGTTCCAGGAATGAGAACGCCGCTGGAACAAGTGTTATCGACTCACAAGGGTCCTATTTTGAGGAATATTAGCTTAAGATATGTAAAAGTGTAATAAATTTTTTTTCCTGAGCTCAGTACACTTATTTTCCGGACGAACCCTGTCGCTCCATCTGGAAGCATACATTGATATTATGTGTGAATATTAAACTATTACCAATAATAAGAAATGTTGAGATATGTTTACAGTATTATTCACATATTTTGCAAAGATAACATAAAACGAGACGTAATCAGTTACTAAAGCCGTTGATTTAGTTAACAATACGATTAGGATCTCCAGGACATGCCAATCGCACTTCTTTTATCACCTACAGCGTGTGATTCACGCAACAAAAACGGCTGTCCTGACCGGATATCGAATCTTGGTTTCAAATATGTCGCTTAGGGATGGTCGTCTGTTACTCTTCTCTCTGCCGTCAAATCAGAGGATTCTCTGGACCTCATTCTCGGGAGATTGTCTGTCGTCCGACTTAAAAGCGTCAAGAGAGTAGATTTTAACTGGAACGATCGAATGCACTACCGACCAATTAGGAATTGTTGAGGATACTTCCAGATTGAAACTACGTGGTGTGCCTTTCGGATAATGGTGGTGTTTCTTAGGTTCACCGCAACCGGTCGAATACCCTCGCATAAAACCTTCGATCGCGCGCCAATGCCGCCCTCGCGGCATGACACAGTTCCCGGCGTGTAGCCAGGGGAGCCAAGCGATGTCTGTGTGCATACGTAGGTGGAAGCGAGGGCTTAATAGCGGGCGGGGGTGGTGAGGATTACGTGAGTCGAGGGGTGCTACACGGAGATTGCTCTGGCCTGGAAGCCACGCTCTGCGCGTGTGTTTTTGGGATTATTGTTTCGGCGGAGACGGGCGTGTAATGAGCGCCCGACGGCGGCGAAGCGACTTAAAATGAGTTGTGCTATGTGCGAGTTTCCGTTACCAACCAAAAGGTAGAATAAATACGTGTATCGACATCGTGGCGATGCCCACAGGGTGTTCGGAAAAGTCAGCGTCCAGCTCATAGGGTAGCCATATTCTGCGGCATAATTATGCCAACAAATTTCCTATGGAGATGGTTAAGAAAAGTTTTTTGTAAATATATCGTGGAATTAATATTTCCATGGATAATGGACAATTCAAGTTGTATAGTATATACATGACAAACGCTTCTCTTTCATTCGATATTTTAATTTGAATTCTTAACACTTTTCAATGATGTACCATCTCTTCCTCATTCCCATTCTTCATATACTCTTTGAACTCTTTAGCCACTTAATGACGACCTGGTAGTCTTGCACTTTCGGCTACTGTAATTACACCTTATAATTAATACATTGGCCTTTTCGTTTTGTATTATTTAATTTCACCTAAAGTTGAATTGGTAGGCGAATACCATGCATCTTTAAAATTACAAGTGGTGAACCACGGGTAGTGTGTTACTTGTTCGTGTGACCTGTTTTTTCTTGAAAATTTTATTTAATTCATAGAATACTTATACATTGTGTTATCTCAGCATGAAGTATTTTGGCCTTTCCGTACTTGGAATTGCTTATTGGTCCCATATTTCTACATAGTTCGTTTTCTCTCGTTCCCATGTCTTTGCCAATTATTTAATCAACAATTTTCTTTGCCCTCTTTCACTCTTCAATCCGGTTAAGTTTAATGTATTTCCCTTTCAAGCCTTTGTTCACCTTTGGTTGACCTTCAATTTTAGGTAAAACATCGCTGCCGTATTTTTACAACCCGTTTCAGCCTCCGCTCTAGGGAAGTAGCTCAAAGTGATATCGCTCTCTTAATTCGTCTTTAATCAATACCTCTTCCAACTGATGTCATCTAGGAGTTTTCTTTACTTGCCTTTCCCGATAGTAATATTTGGATTAGGTGTTAAATCGTACTTAACCATGTCTACCACCAAACTGCAGTGCTTACACATTGTGTTATTTTCATTCAGAAAAATATCCCAACTCAACTCACTCCAACATCCATCGACAAAAAATTAGTTCCCGCGTCCTGGCTAAGTTTTTTTGTTTCAGGAAAGTTTTCAAGGGCCTTGACGATTTATAAAATGTGTGTTGCGGTACACTGGTGCGTCGTGAGAAGTTCGTAGAACCGAGAGGTTTTTTCGTGATACCTCAATAGAGTCCTCAATTAACTTGATTTCTAAGATGAAAGCCAATCTACGACGGATGAAGAAGTCCTCGGTGCATATAATAATAAATATAAGTATAAAAAAGCACTAGAAATGAAAAACAATGTCAAAATATGATTTATTTAACTTTTGTTGTGTAGTAAATAATTTATTAAAATGTATCAAATACGGGATTAAAAGTTGAAAATCGCTACTATAAAAAATCTTATTCACCATTAATCTCATCCTCCCAATTTAGTGGCCGGATCGGAGAAAAGGATAACGATTATCTATTATGCTAATATAATGCTATAATATTCTTCTCATTCAACTGCCAAATGATAATATACCACCACTCGTCTGTCCTATACTTACTATCATAACCTCGTTCAGTTCCATGAATTTTCCCAAATATACGTAATTAGGGAGCAAAATGAAATCCTAGAATGCAATGTTCTACTTACAGGTCAGGTGGTATGAAAATGTCTGCTTAATTTTATTCAAATCTCTGGTCTCATCCAACTGAAATCATTTTAAGAGGTTTCGCGACGCATTTCTTCCGCGCAGGTGACTTGATGGCCACATACCATGTAGACAATCCTTTTTTAGGACTCTCAATACCGCAGGTGGCAACGTATGTGCTCATTTTTCGGAACTACGGTAAATATTAAAATGGAGTTATCAATGAAAAGGCCAAGCACAAATTGAGAAGACAGTGGAACTCAAAGCGTGAGGTGCAGAGATTGAGACCCCAAGTGGTGAAGCGTACCTGGGTAGTTGGATAAATGGCTCACTTTTTAAAAACCAAACGACCATTCTTCTAATTAGCACACTTAAACAATTTTTAAAAACTATAATTACCTATTTTTTATTCACTAGTAGTATATTAAAGTTTTATTGGAACTTGACGGTATTATTGAGTTATCGGAGGGAGTTATTGAATCTTCGGTAGGGTCCCACAGGACGAGTCACCTGAGACGTTTCCTTGCAAACAGATGCATGCCAAGAAATCAAATTTCATGATCCGCGTGAAACCATGATAAATACTTATACACCCCAACTCCTTCATAAAGGTTTGCCGGAATAAGTGGTGTGTGCAGTAAATGCGCGAACTGATGAAATCTGGTGGCCATAACGCGGACTAGAGCCCCGCCAACTAGCTTTCGAGGGTACTTTAAACAGTGGAAAAAAAGATGGAATAAGTTCACATCAACGAATGGAGAGTACTTTGAAGGGGACAAAATCGACGTATACTAAATTTTCCAAAAGTAAAGTTTACATGGCATCTTTTCACATATTTATTGGACTTACCTCGTAAATATAATTTCAGTGTTAACATCGTTATGTACAACTTAAGGTTGTAGCTTCAAACAAAAAATAAGGAATGCAGCTATAAATTTAAGGTGTGAATTCTAAATCGATTCGTAAAGCTTGTCCGGGCTAAATTATCTTTTTAGTCTTCTGGAAGGGCGGTCGTATTTCTCGCTGGCATGACCTGCTTATCCCAGTGCCTGATTGCAACAAAACATATCTCAACAGCAGTCGTTGGTTGAAATCCTTCCCCAATTCAATCGTTTAGCAAAGAAAAACATTCAATGAAATTAAACTGAAGCCGTGTCCCTGATATCAGATGAACATTTCAACCAACCATTCTCCCTCTCTCCAGCACAAGCACCCACTTCAGTAATTCCGTGTTAACTTTTTATTACTCCAAACAATGCCTATCCATAATGGTGATTTCCTCGCCTTCTATTTTTTCGGGCCACCAATATACTGCCGTACCACGCATGCACGCTCTCTTTGACGACCAGCGATTCCCCCTCGGGCATAAAGCACGACTCACGCGGGCGGAAACAAGGAGAGAGGGCCCAAACCACTGACTTCCAAATCTGACCAAACTTCCTCTCCTCAAAACCTTTAATCTCACTCGACCCGTTATTTCTTCAAATTTCAGTTCGCTAGCGCCATATCTTTCGTCTCAGATCCTCTCTGCATTTTTATTCGTTATTGAATTACCACTAGTAGTTTTCCACATCGGAGATAAATATCTTCCGGAGATAAGATCTCACCACCCGGCAGCGCCCCCTCCTTCCGCCACGGCGACAGACTTTGGCGAAACCCGCACACACATGTGGTGAATTGAACACGCGAGAAAGAGACGACCCCCAAGGAAATGGCCAAAGAAGCTATTTCTCATAACTTAGTTGCCACCTTGATATCCAACGATTAATACTACATAAAAGATAGTTGAAACAGGATGTGGCCATTTTTCCATTATTTTTAGTTTACCTGCCGTGCTTGGACGTCTCATGTTCCTTTTCAATCACTGCACAATGACGTGGACATCTCAGGAATACTATATAACCATAAACACAGTAATCAACCCGAAGGTCGGTTTGGTAGGTGATGGTAGAGTTCACCCAGGGCTAAGCCCGAAGACGTGTGAAATTTACACATCAGGGTAAGGGGGCTAGTTCCTTTCCCTGAGCCGGTTATGGTTTCCAAGGATGATCTGGTGCCCAAAAAATTACATACCTCGTGTGGAGCTGCAGGTGCCCAACGAGGCTTTTCCGGGAATCGAACCCGGCCACTCCGGTCAGTAGTCCAACGCTCTACCCCTGGACTAGCGCGATCCACCTCAGGAATATAGCACTTATAAATGACGACTTAGTATCAGTTTCAATTTCAATTCACCAAATTATTTGTTAAATAAAGAATTCATAGTACTTTCTCATGCCGTCCAAATCTCAAGTTTATTTCTTTCTCTTCCACGATAATTTAACATTCTTTTGACAATCTTCGAAGTTCACTTTAATACTGGCGATGGCAACGACATGCATCCATGGTAGGGTCAACCATGCCAGATTGAATCAAGGATGAGAGACAGAATATATATCCACAAGGTGCATTTGACTCTGTTTGGTGGCCTTCTGTCCTTCAGGAACTTAAAACACTAAAAATTCCGTCGAACCTAATTAGACTCTTTTCAAATAACTATACAAATAGACAGGTCGTATACGAAATGCAAACCACTTCAACTAAGAAAATCCTCACCAAGGGCTGCCCACAAGGTTCTGTTTTGGGCCCGTTAATGTGGAACCTTATTACTAACCAAGTCTTAAGGAAAGAATTCCCCACTGGATGTAGCTTAATAGCTTTATCCGATGATATGGCTTTGTCTATTGAAGCTAACTCAAGAGCTAAAATGGAGCAGCGGACAAAAAATTGTATTGGACAAATAGAACAAAAGGCAATAGTTAATAAACTGGTAATTTCAACAACCAAGACAAAATACATGGTCTTTGGAAATAAAATGTCTAGGAATCCCACTGTTAAAATCTACAACAGCAATATCCGATGCACTTCATCTTTTAAGTATTTGGGAGTCGTGTTAGACGAAAAATTAACTTATCAAGCCCACATTAATTTCATAGCCATCAAAACCAAAAACATTTTTCAAGCTGCCCGCAGGTATTGCAACATTAATTTTGGAACGGACTCCCTTAAATTGCTATACAAAGCTGTAGCAATACCCATTGTTACCTACGGCTGCTCCATTTGGGGTCATAAGGTTAACTACAGCAGAATCGAAAGAAAACTTAGAGAAGCACAAAGACCCTGCCTCTTAGCAATTAGCAAAGGTTACTCGACAATCAGCACGGACGCACTATGTTTAATTACCAGACAACCGCCTCTTAAATACGAGGTCATGGAGAGAATTAGCATAATGGAAGTCAAATCGGGCCAAGGCACAAAATACTTCAACTCCAAGATCGAACAAAATCACGCCCTAAACAAAAAGCAATTAAAGGAAATACTCAGGGAACAAACACTTCATCAGTGGAATAAAGACTGGCAGAATTCTGATTCACACAAGAGATATTAGGTATTCACACAAGAGAAATTTTCCCAGACGTCATTGAAAGGCTTAAGATAAAATTTAAGCTAACTAAAAAAAGCGACACAGCTCCTATCAGGCCACGGAAATTTTGAACATTACCTCAATAAAATAGGAAAATCAAGGACTAATCTATGTAGTACCTGCCTAACAGAAGACACAGCTAAGCATGGAATAGAGGAGTGCCTACAGTATGAAAAACCCAGACATGAAATTTGGCATAGCATGATCTATAAGAAAAGCGAAATGCGTGAGATTGTGCTATTTTGCCTTAAGCATAACTGCAACCAATTATTTAAAATTGTACAATAATATCTGATAATGGTACAATAAGGTTTGATAGAATTAGTAATTGTATTGTTTGTTTTATTGTATAAGTAACGTTATATGTAATTGCTATTTTAAGTTAACGTGTAATATTTTTCCTAGTGTGCGATCAAAAACTCCTGTATGACTTGATAAACTGAAGTGTTATCATTAAATAATATTTAACCTTAGACAACTTATTATCTCTAATTGTACTAAATTCGAGTCCAGCATCACTTTTGTAATTTAATTATATCATGTCATCTTATTTGATATTTCTTTGTCATGTTGTGTAATTGATGTTAATTATATCAGAATACTAAAGGGGGACTAAGCGTGAGCAGGAACCCCCTCAACATATCATGCTATATATTTTTTATATGCTATTTCTTTTGAATTTGCTTCTGCAATAAAAAAAGGGAAGGTGTGATTGGGGAAACTCCTTCACCACCTTTCCTTATTATTATTATGTTCCAAAGTGAGGTTATTGCAAAGGCGTCTAAATCCCAAATTTACGGTTTGTCTGATGTTAAACCATAAATTACCGAAGACGGTATATTATCTTTGAGAAATCCAAATAACCACCTTCTTCTTTAAACCAACAATAAAATAACCATTGCCATTATATCTGAATGAATATGTAATGGGCAATCGCATAGGATAGCAATAGAATTTTAATCGACTATCATGGATAACTAACCTCATATGAATCACTATATATGGCCTCATATTTTTCTTACGCATTTTTGGTGTTGTTGACGATCACCTAGAGGAAAAATTCGGTCTTTGACGAAAATAAAATATTTCTACATCTCTTTATGCTACAGTGAATTGAGTTGGATAACTGGAAATTACAGTTAAAATTACTCTTTAAGACAGTAGTTTTGGATAAACTTGGCCTGGTTTATTTCCAAATTGCACAAAAGTTAAGAGAATATCACAGGGTATGCAGTTCAATACTCTTGCAATGCGCTGGTTAGAAAAAACTACACATTTCCCCTTAAGATAAATAACAAACCTCCATTTATCTACTGTGAGGTGCAGTCCTCTTACAGCCCCCTCATCACTCTTCCAACGGAAGCTTATGCTCGCAACGCTATTGTTTACACGCATTAATGTTTAATGCATTTAATTTTAGAATGAACTATTGACTTATACCGGTCGTCCGCTCGTTTAATTCCATTCCTAATCTGATACCAATAAATATGCAGGTGTAGCGACATAAAAAACTTTTTATATGACATTTTTGGTGAATATATTACGTCTCACCAAGATAAAGCAAAGAAAAGTATCACAAATAAAAGCTCTATAAAATTTAGAACTGCAAACGAGTGTTAACCAGTTATTTGTGTTTCTTTGCATAATGTTTCTTTAACGGCTTGACTAGCTATAAAATCTGTCTACGCCCATCATGTAAATGATCCCAGACAAAATCAGTTTTTTTTAAATAGTTGTTATGAAGCCATCGGGGTTTCATGCACGCAGGACTACCTCTGTAAGCTCGATTCACCATTTTTAATTTTGTGGGTCATCGCGTCGGAAGCCACGCCAAAGCTCAAGAGACAGCAAAATTGAATATTCTAGGGCGACAAAATAATTTGAGATGAGTTTGATGATCGAAGCATGTCTGCAGAGTGGAGTGGGATGGTGCAAGTTATGTGCGCAGATCGTCCGCGTAATGGCTATTGGCCAAGTTACCGCCGTCAAATGGCAGCCATCAAACCGATAAAACGCTTTCAAGTCTTGCTGGCTCAGGAAATTCGCGACTCGTATCAACAGAGATATTACGCCCCACTGCCAGGGAAAGGCCTTGCTGATGGCGGCTTGAAGGCGTAGTGGAAATAAGATTCTCATATAAAATGATATTTAAAAAAGGTCGAGCCCTCATTCTAAAGCCTTCAATCACTCGGACAGAAAATAAGTGCCTTGACCTTCTCATTTACGACTGCTTATAATATAGACACTCTCAATTACACTCAATGGGAGGAAAGTTTTAAGTGACGCGATCCTAGAGCCTCATGAAACTTCATATTGAATAGAAGTGTAGGTCCCTTCTAACAGTTTTTCATAATGCCTATAAGGGTTCCATCCTCACTCTCGAACAATGTTCAATTCAAATTTTATTTTTAGAAGCCAATTCCGTCACCGAATGAAAGACAATTTTCCCAAATGGACGACTGAGGTGCTCCATAAAAAAATAAGTTAAAAGCTTAACAGATAAACCGGAAAAAATACAATCGAAAACCATGAAAAAATTTAGGGAGGATATATTTCCCCTCCCCCTTGACAGAACTTGGTTTCGATGACGATGTGGCTGTTGAGGATGGCCTTACATAAAAAGTGGGTGGAAGAGAAAGCGTTAAAAAACTTTCGTAACCCCAAAAACCTTCGCCTATGTACACCGCCAGCACCTACCTTCCCAACGCCCCCGTAACATTCCTTCCTCCCCGCCCGGACCACTCCCGTCCCCTAACCCCCGAATCGCTCACACTTAAATGAGGAATCACCCCCCTCCAATGCACGCACGCCCGCCAACCGGCCTACGCCGACTATCTCTCACATTTTCACTTATACAGCCTGACAAGCCATTTGGACTTTCACGCCGCGCGCCAATGAAGAGAGAGCCCCGCCCGCTGCCGCCACCTCCTCCCTCGCCCGCCGACAAAAAAATAAACCTTTTACCTCCAAACTATTACTTCTATCCCCTCACACGCACGCACACCTATCTCTCCGGGGGACGGAGGGAGGGGATAGCACACAAACGGGGGAGCACACACAACCTTACTCATCTTCAGGAGGGGTTCCGCCCTGGTCTTTACCGCCTCCCTCCCCTTTAGTACGTGGGGCATAACTCGTGGAGGCCATTACGAGTAATTTGTCGGCAAACACGCCACATCAGGGGCTCCTTCCTGCCTTCCATCTCCTCCTCCAACCTGCAGCCACTTCTCTCCCCGCCCGGCCTCCCTCCGCCCCTCGCCGCCACCCCCTTCCCACCTTTCGCCCCCCCGCTCCAAGGATGAGGAGGAACACGCCGGAGAACATTCCCTCTCCATTCATATCTGTGGGTCTGGCCATAAAAATAATCCTGACTTGCAGATTGCGACGAGGGCTGTGGGGAGCGAAGGCCCTCCCTTCGCGGCCCTCTCGACCCCATCCGCGCTTAAGTCACTCCCCGAGTCACGTCCTCGCGCGATTGATAAAACCGAACAAAAAACTAAAATGTCACTCGATATTTTGAAAATAAATTTGAGCAAGATCCGAGCGAGATACCAGGGTACTGCTTTTGTATGGACGTTTCGAAATAATGACGGGAAAGAAGAAAGGATCTTTGACCGTTTGAGTCCATTATTACGGGCTCAAAAATATTCTCCTCCCTGTTGCACGTGAAATATCACGAATGAAGGAAAAAGCGCTTTGTATAGGGAAATCCAAGGGAAAGTATGAGCTCCTGGGGAGCATTTTCGTGTGTCCCGATTTAGATAAAGATGAATCACACCTAATGGATGCATACAATTTTATTACTTGACGACTAAAAAACTATTTATTAATATTTTTATGTTTTGGTTCAAAAACATGAAACAAGGATATTTCCGGATTTTTTTGGTTAACATTATAAACGTGCGATTAATAACCCAAGCAAAGAAGGCGTTCATTGAGAAGAGGCAACTACCATGTTCAAAGAACATAAGATTGCAAACAAGGAAGCAGCTCGTCAAAACTATCGTGTGGATCATGGCGCTCTACGGATCGGGGACATGAAATTTTGGAAAAGTGGACCAATAAAGGATAGAAGCATTTGAAACATGGTGCTGGAGGAAAACTCTGATGATTAAATGGATAGACAAAGTGAGTAACGATGAAGCATATAGAAGAGCAGAAGATGATAGGACGATGTGGAGAACTCTACGGCAAAGAAGAACTAGATGGATTGGACATACCTTGAGGCACAATGGATTAGTTAGGAACATAATAGAAGGAAAAATGGAAGGAAAGATCCCGCGAGGAAGGGCAAGAGACAAG
The DNA here is from genome assembly GCA_037158775.1 of Hetaerina titia. Classification (NCBI taxonomy): domain Eukaryota; kingdom Metazoa; phylum Arthropoda; class Insecta; order Odonata; family Calopterygidae; genus Hetaerina; species Hetaerina titia. The sequence goes on along the minus strand of CM073778.1, from coordinate 11,756,241 downwards.
TACATAGGGCAAATTAAGAAGGACGTAAAATAGGGCACCTATCAGAGGGTGAGGGAATTAACACTACATAGGGAAGAATAGAGGGCTGCAGTAAACCAATCTTATGAAGACAATCCTAATGTTGGTGATTATAAACTTAGGTGAATGCGAAGGAAAATGGTACTGGCGCACTGGCTGATTGAATATCAACATGGTGAAAGACGTCAAGATTGTCTTAATGTATCACTAGGAATAAATTGGGCGAGTCTCCGTCGTTTCCTCTACACTTATGAACTAAGGATGAATTTGTAGGGAGGGATTTCAGAATTCCACAATTCGGCTTTCGACATCTTTCAGCCGAGCTATACGTAGACATACCCTTCTGTATCGCTTTCTCGACATACGCAAGTGAAATGGATTTACGGAGGAGTACGAACTAACGTCGTGACGATCGGTAACTTCACCACTACATCATAGAGTTTCGACCACTGAGGACATCTTTGTCGGTGCATTGCCAATCAAGGACATTGCCGCAGTTTACCAACACAATGCATATGCCGCGGGTGGATGACGGACGCCCATTGCTACCTGATGGAGGCATTACCATAAATGCTGCAGCGTCCAGCTCCCAATTAGCGATGTCGAGGAGAACAATGTGCTCTCTTGATGGATCCCGCTCATCACAGATAGGTAAAAATGAAATATTGTATTTAACGGTCACAGTGAAGTGTAAAAAATAGCCTCTAAGTGTGACGCTATGGACTGAACTTAGACAAAGAAAAATGAAAAGCGTTACTTTCACTTGCCTTGACCTCTGCCAAAAGTATGAGATCGAAATCGAAAAGCTTTGAGCAACTGTTTCTATATTATTAAATAGAACGCAGAAAATGCTATTATCTAAGTCAATCAAAAAATTCAAAAACTTGCTATTGACTTCTTGGTCTTTGCTCAAATACTTAACCCGAAAGTATTAATCTCTGGGATTTGCTGTCTCCCGCGTAACTTTATGGAATTTACACAACATATTGAAATGATTTAAGCATGATTTTGGATTTGACGTTGGACGTCTTAATCAGACCATATGATGACGTCCAAAGTCGAAACCTGGGTCGTGTTCTAAATAAAGTGCGTGGTTGCCTATTTCATTTAAATTTTTAATCTCTGTGTATTTGACAACACGCCGTTGACAGGTTTGAAGTAAGCATGGGCCACAGATACAGCGTTTTCGCTCCTAGTTTCATTCGCATTCAGTGGGGTCCGTCCCACAGTCAATATGCGTGATTTGCTAAAGACCAATTTCTCAAATCTTGCGCATTTAACTTTTAATTCTGCATTTTTGCATTCTATATTTTATTTGTGCGTGTTTTCAATCATTTTTTTCCATTTTTATTTTTATTGGTTCCTTCAATATCTATTAATTCTGCCAGGCAACTAACTTTATAACTTTTTTCTAAGTTCAACATTTTCGCTTTATTCTTCAAACCGCTATAAATCTCAATGGGCATCATATCCTACTTTAGCAATGCTAAATTGTTCACAAGTTATAACATCTATCTATTTTCCTCCCGAAGGTCTCACCCCTTTCTTCGTATCTTTTGCTAATTTATAGATGTGCTAATTAAGCAACGAGGGTGCCATCCAAAGTTTCCTATAGATTCTTCGCCATTTCTGCCATTGATAATAAAAACGTTATTTCATCTACGTAGAGAGGTTATATGAAACATTTTTATTATTATTTTATTCCAGTGTTTTTAAAAAATACAGCATTATATTCAATTTACCATTGATACGAGCTTCCTCCAGATGCATGAAAAAAATAGAGGACGTTTCTCATTCCCATAATATGTGTTCTATATGGTGAATCAGAGAGATTCTTTTAACCTCTACCTCTTAAAATAACTTAAATAATATTTAATAACACAGAAAATATCCAGATTGCGAAGCGTATTCACTTACAATTAATTAATCAAAACATAAACACGTATTTTCATCACGCCATTATAAATTTTGGAAATATCCAATCGTCAAAAAATAAATAATCACTTCGCTAAGTTCAGCTGATCCCTTTATTAGGTTTTAAAGCTTCCCCACTCATATACATGTAATATCACTGCAGTCGACTCACCCGGGAGACGGACGTAGCGAGGTGAGCTCCTGACGAATATTGGAAAAGCATAATAGAAAAATGGTGAGACACGAACACTGGCCAGGGTTTCCTCGCTCCCACACCACGTGTGACGGGACAACAACTTCATCAACCAATGGGAACGCAGCCACCACGATGGAACGACAAAACTGCTGCGCCATGCCGGCAGGGTCTGCCCCCGCCCCCGGCGTAGAAGTGCATGCGAGGGGCGGAGGGAAATAAATAGCCCCCCCCTCTCGAGCGTGGACCTCCGCTCGATCCACCAAACCAGCGCAGTGTCCCCGGGGAGGGCCCCTCCGCCTCTTCCGACCAGCTCTAAAACTGCCCCGCGGCCCTTAATGACCCGGCCTTGGGTCACACTCACTCTCCCGTCTCGACAATAAATATCAATTAGAGATGGATGGAAGGGGTGGGTTGGTGAGCGCGGGAGAGGAGGGTAGATGTAACGGGAGGGGTAGTAGGGGGTTATTAGGTGCGAATGCGGGAGGGGCTGGGACCGCACCCGGAGAGGGCGCGCTGGGGTTCCCCGCGACACAAAACAGTCGGCACCCGCGCCAGGATCGCGACCTCTTGTTCCTAGCCCTGCCACCCTTTCGATCACGGCTGTGCCATATTCACTTCCCATTATTGTCAGTCAACACAAGAGAAATACTGACGTGGCGTCGGGATATCAAATATATTTACTACCATTTAATAATATAAATAATATCAGGTATTGATAAATAAACTAAGTAATCTAAAAACACTATTCCGTCTATACCATATATTTACCACATCGTCCATTTCATCGAAAAGACGACGTCATCCATATCAACTCCATTATTTCCAAATCTACGTTAATCGAATCGTGGCCACATGAATGCCCCAAAAATTATGAATATCGACCTCTTACACTCATTAAACTGTCTATATGATGTAGATATATCGTCACCTCTCAACCACCTATTCTCGGTGAGGAAGTCTCTTACTGACAGGAGAAACTTTCTATATAATCTTTCATCATTATTAGTATTTCAATCCTAGGATTGGTTTACTGAAGCCCTCCATTATATTTAATGTCAATTCTCTCAATCCTTCATACCCTCTCTGTTTTACGTCCTTCTTAATTTGTGCTATGAGCTTGTCTCTTGGTCTTCCTCGTGGAATCTTCCCTTCTATTTTTAATTTTTTTAAATATAATTTAAAAAGACATAAAAATAATTTCAGGGAGTTCGATGTTGGAGAAAAATCTACATACTCGTACATGACTACTCACGGCCGGTTTCCCCGCAGCAACTATCACCGTTTAATTAGTGATCACTTCCTGATTTGACCAATGTTTCCGTCCTCGACGAAACGACTGCAAATAATATACCAGTAATGATAGTCTCCACTCCATGGCAAACAAAATGGCCATTTAACAGAAAACTTTAGAATATTAGGGTTTAAATTTCAATTTTCTAGAATATGAAATTCTTCGAAATGATTGATGATTAAATGACCATCTATAGTGATCTATAAAACGTTGATCATTTCGGATTTTACGGCATTGTATGTCTGGCAGTGCGAAAATTCATTTATAAGAGTACAAATAATAAGTTCTCCTTCTCATTACGTGTTCCTACGAAGAAGAAAACAGCAAAGTGGAGACTGAAGGGATCGCGCTGACGAACGTTATTCTGGTAGCGTTCCATTAGGTTTTTTTATGCTTGGGAATTTTTCGAACAGTTTCATTCTCAATGACCCTGAAACTGATGTTCTTTGACACCGAAAAGGTCGTTGAGCGGCAGTGAGATGGAGTAGCCGGACTATGGACGACTTCACCCACTATAGACGACTAATTCATTCATACTACCTCTTGCAGTTGATTATTATTGCGATAAAGGTAAAAGAGCATGGTCAAGAGGGTGACTGAATGCTGACCGATATGAAGCAGATCGGAAACTGGGCAATGCCTATGGACACCCAAGCTTAATTCAAGCCGTACGATTTTCTGGGCAACAGTAGTCCACATTTGGAGAGAAGCGAAGACCTCTTATGGGAATCTTTAAATTTTACATACTATATGCCCTTATTTATGTACTCTTATACATGTTTATGTATCTATTCTATTCTCATCCATACTTCAAACTTCGTCCTGATTACCTTGTTTTATTTATGCCTAAATAACTGCCAAAAGTATCAGCCAAGGTAAAAATGTGTGAGTCAAAACATTCAGATTCCAAATGCTTCTGATCTTTTCAAACTGAATTTCATCAAAGGAGTGTTGCTCTTCATACTAATATTAACAAACGCATATTTCGCAAATTTATTTTCAGTTCCAAAGTGTAACATTGGTATTTAACGACAGCAAATTTTTACCTACGCAACTTTGCCCTTCCTATTACAAGTATCTCTGTACACTGACGAATGTACAACAGTTAAGCCGGGGTTAATACAAATGATTTTATGTATATATCTATTTGTTAGTACGAAAACTATGGCTTACTGAGTCCTCCTTTGGGATCATAAGACAAGTATCATCAAAAGACATGATCAAGACTGTATACAAAGGGCTTATAACATCTTAAACATCAGGAGCTACGTTTTACCGTAAGATCTTACCTCCTCTTTTGTGGAATAAATACACCATATTTTTATTTTAGCTCTTCTTTGCATACGACCACAGAAATTCTATGCAAAACAGAAAAAATATTCTATGCATTTCAAAGATTTTAAACTTCAGGGAAAACTTTCTACGAAATACTTAAGATTTTTTAATATCACAAAATATAATAAAAGTAAATTGCTTTACTCGGGTCTTTATATTATCATTAGTGATGAAAATTTCAACAAATTTTTGCTACCATAAAGGCGATAATATCATGGGGAACAACAAAAGTTTCGTCTATCATCTACATTAACTGGGTCCATTGAAAAAATTTCTCTTTACACAAAATTAACGTGATTCTAACTTGAGGATGCCTACTTTTGGAATACATGGTGCTTTCTCTTCAATATAATTGCGGAAATTGATATCTCTCATAGAAAATGACAGTTAATCGCCGAAGAGGACAAATATGAAATGGCTGTTGAAGAGAGAGGAATGAAGTTAGGACAGATGGACACGTAATGTCATCATGATTGCCAAATTAAAATCAAAGGCACTTCATAAATTGCAAATGATTTTTCTCCTTTAAGGGAGAGACAATAGTTGCTTAAATACGAGAAGAGAGGTCTGATAAGGACCAAGGGACGACTATTTTGTTTTATGCTGCTCAGATGACCGTCTTTATTATTGATATTAGGTAATATACCGGTTAAGGCAGGTTTTGGAGGAGCACAACTACCCAAAAAATTCTTGTCTCTCGGAAAAAATACATAACACAAAATCCTACTCTACAACAAGTCCCTCTTAATATCCTTGTGATTCCTCACTTCTTTCATCCCGTCCAACATCCCTCTCCCATTTGCTCTTCTTTCCCTCCAACATTTTGCCCCTTCCTCGTTTGCCTAACATTCTCCCTATATCACAGTCTTCAACATTCCACTGCCGATCAAAACGCCCTGAATCCATCTTTATATATCCTGCATTCATCACCTCCTCCAACCTTCTCCTCACTCTTATTCCACAATCCTCCAATTCATGCCCGTCATCCTATTATAATGACCATGTTTCCAAGCCATACATAATTACGCATCATATTCAAGTTTTGTAAAACCTTTCCATAACATCCTTACTCAACGTCCCTGTCATCAACTCCCTCCTCCTTGTAAAGGTCTCTTTCGCTAGTGCAATTCTTCTCCTTACGTCCCTACAACTTTGACCATTTTGGTCCAAAACATTTGCAAGATACTTAAATTGTTCCCCCTGATCCAGTTTTACCCTCCTATGATGCTGTCCATTTTGGCCTCTCTCTTTCTGGAAAATTGCATAATTTTGTTTTATTTATATTGATTTTCATCCCATATCAATCGCATGAAACCTCCAATTCACTCAACAATGCTTGCAATCTCTTTGTTTTACTGACAAAATTAGAGCTTGGTCATCAGCAAATCTAAATGAATTCCCCTCAGACTTCATTCCTACCTCCAGTTCTTCCCATGCCTTTTTAACCATTTTCTCCACATATACATTGAACAGCGGAGATGATAACCAACAACTCTTCCTTACTCATCTTCCTAGAACTAGCCATCCGGACTCTCCATCCGCCAGTCGCACCCGAGCACTCTGAGAAATGCAGATTGTGGATTAGTATCCTTGATGAACGTGAGAACCACTTCAGCTGAGTGCTCAATCGAACTTTTACTTCTTTAGACCTCACATGAAACAAATTTTCCCTTTTTTGGAATGTAATATACAACTCTGATCTCACAAAATCTTCTGGACAAATCTCTCTCTCATAAATGCTACAAAATATTTCAATTAAAAGCCTCTTCCCACATTTTTCTAAACCTTTATGTAGTTCCATAGGAATGCTTTCTACCCCCAGGGCCTTATTTCATTTCATTTGCCTTAATGCCCTTTCTATCGCACCACCGAGTAAGCCTGGATCTAAGCTATTATATACTTCATATTTTCTTTCTCTGTCTAACCTTGCTGGTCTAAATTCTTTACCATATAGTTCTGACATGTATTCCTTCAATTTCTATTCGATCTTGTCTGCTTCTACTATTGTTTTTCCGACTAACAAGGTATGTTCCAGAAGAAGAAGGACTGAGTCGATTAGAAAAAATATATTTCCAGAGTTGATACATTCATACAAAAGTCTTCGAAGCAGCACCCTTTTGCGCCACGCACCGCTGCCAGCGGGTTTTCCACACCTCATACTTGTACACCTTCTGGAAGGCGGGGCCCTCAATGCTGCTATGATCCTTCTTTGCGACCTGGTGTAACTCTTACATTGAACCATGGTGACAATTTTAACACGGATTTTAGGCGGCAGAAGAGGACGATCTCTGGTGAGGCCTTGTTTAAAAAATTTGGATCTTCACTCAAATGGCCGAGAAGCTCTTGGCAGATCCGCGTGCAAGTTTCCTTTTGTTCGTCCGAGAGCACTCACGGCACCAACTTCGAACACACCTTTCTCATGCCCGTGTATTCGGCTACAAGTCGATATACATCCCTTACACTGATTCCAAGTTATTCAGAAATCATTCGAATACTTAATCTGCGATCCCTGTCCAACGAAACCTTCACTATTGAAAGATATTCGTCACTTTTTGAGGTCGGAGGGCGTCTTGAACGTTCGGCGTCTTCATAATGTTCTCTATCTTCCCGAAACAACTTGTGCCACTCAAGAACACCCGATGTACCTGTGGTGTTATCATCATAAGCTGCCTTGAGCATAACATGAGTATCTCCCGATTTTTCCAAGTTTCACGCAAAATTTGATGGAGCAACGCTGTTCCAATAGTCGGTTCATGACGGAACGTAACGAGGTAATGTTATAGAGGTTTGCAAACGAACGATCCGCACTCTGCCAAGCCTGGAAGCCAACTGCCACCGACCTTCAGCCTTTCATGAGACTACTCACCCATGAATCTAGGCAGAAAAACCGCCGCCCGTCAGTGAGTTTATCCGGGAAAAGTATGTCCTATACTTTGGGAACGTCCTTTATCTCTAATTCTGAAAAAAAATCTTCCCTTCTTACTTGTGAGTGTTTGACCTTAGGTTATTGCGCACTAATTTCACCGTGCCTCTGCAAAATGTTCACATTCTTGCACTGCGTCTTCCATTACCCTTCTTTTTCTGTATAATTACCATCTCAATCTATTATTAAATTCTATGTACTCGACCTAAATTTGTACCTTATCTAACTCTGACTAACTCCTTATTCGCATTTTTCCATTTCCTAATCTGAAATGTTATATAATCATCTCATCTGCAATACATTTGCTACATATTATACCAACTTCAAGACTCGACAGAATTTTGAATATATTTTGCCATACGAATGAGTTAAATGAATTGACATTTTCAAATTTTCTGACTGCATTCGTTTTCAGTGGCTTTAATGCTTAATAACGTTTCTGAGTCAGCATGCCATAATACAAAAATGGTTTTGGATTATTATTTAATAAATAAGCATTGAACATAAATTTAAATAAAATTAAATATAAAAAATACGTGCACGTAAAAAGTTAATATGCAATAAATTGGGAAATTTCGACTGAAAACTCAATGCAAAAGAATATATTAGAAACGTGTTTCATAAAAAAACATTTACTCATAAATAATATTTAAATTTTAATATGCCCTTGGATAATAAAACTTTATGACAAAGATGGCCATTTTTATATTCCATTCACTGGACACGTCGTTTTGGTTGATACGTGTGACAGAGTTAACGAAAAAGCGTCGGAATAAAAATACTAATAATCTGTCCGAGAGGTTTATTCCACACAATATAAAATGTACATAACCAGATCTTTTCATTCGCGAAGATAATAATGGTGCTCAAGATCTTTGTGACGTGATAGAGGAGTTGGTGAAAAGCTCGATAAAACCTCGAAAATTGTGATTGTGATCTCCATTTCCGGGAAGTGATGTTTAATAAAATTCCTCCGTCCATCCGCATTTCTTTATCAAGCAAAAATGGTCTCCACGAGTAAAGTTAGGAAGTCGTAGAGCCGAACTTTTCGTAGCTTCTATCAAATCTGTGAGAAGCCTTTGCGAGAGTCATAACTATACGAACCTGAGTAGCTTAATAACTTGGAAAACTGGACTACGTGATAAGGGAGAGAAGCAATGAGCTCCCGACTCGACAACGCCGACATGTGTTGTAGCTTTGGATGATGATTTGCCGTTTTGACGGTGAGCGGGAGATCAATTGTCGAGAGTTATAGTGCAATGCCGAGCTTTGGGAGGAGGGGTGGGAAGTTGTGAGAGCGAAGAGGATTTGTGTGAGGGTAGCAAGTGAGGGGGGGGCTGAATAAATCCAAGGGATGTGGACCCGCGTTCCACACACGCCTTCACACAATAAACACAGAGGCGGATGCAATGGGAGGGAGGGAGAGGCAATTGTCTGTCGAGGAGGGCCACTCCCGGGGAGGCGTCGCTGATTGCATGAATTACTCCCTCCAGCCATTCACTCTGCCCCACACACCCTCCCCCCCCTCAAATGACAAGTCTCCTCCCGCTCTGCACGCTGCATCTCCTCAATTTCATCTCATCTCGAACGAGCACGAAGTGTTTACGAATAAGCGGAAATGTTCGTTTTTTTAAATCTAAAAATAGACAGGAAGGTCTCTCAGTTCATTTCTTTCGTATAAATAAATAGACTAAGAAAGAACATTACCAGTTAGGTGGCAAAGAATAGACTAGAATAATGAAAAACACGGGAGAGCCGGGGACTGCATATAGGGATAGCCCAAGATTTTAATACTTTTCTTTGTTTATACACGCTGCAGGGAAGGGTATAATTCTAATCTGATACAGCATATATATACCTAAGACTATTATGCGAAGTAATATATGAAGTAAATATACCCTCGGCTAGCGATTACAATTGTGAGAAACAATTCGCAACATCTCCAATATTGAAACGATATAATGCTGCCTTAAATTTCGATATCAGCTGGAAAGTTCTCTTAATCGCAAATATATTAATTGCCACTACAAAATGCCTATGTAATGGCTAGCATATATTAAAATATAGTTGTTACAAGTAGTTTTTTAAGTAACTATTTTCATAATGAATTCGGATTGCAGGATTCGTCATGCAGCGTTTGTCCGTTATCGCTTTTCCAGAACATTCAATTAAAACATCGTGTTTGCTTCTGCGTGGGCCCTCAGGTATCTTCTTTAATGGCTGCAAATAAACCTCGAGCCCAATGAAATGCGCAATTCAAACTCCTGGCCCGTGTCTCTTCCCAGGATAGCGATGAGGTTCCGCACCTGTGCCACGCTTCACAGGGCGATCGACGAGAGCCGGGATTTCTTCGCCTGCGCTCCGCTGTTGATATCAACAGTGCCGGGAGTTAAACGGGGATCAATGTTCTTTCCCCTGCTACTGATCCTGCAGCACTAATGGAGACCTGCAGGGTATCATGAATATAGATAGAACGAGATGGAATCCGTACAAGGAACATAAAATACAATCGGGATATATTTGTCTGTTTCGTGGATTTAGAAAAGGCGTTAGATAGAGTTAATTGGGTCGCTTTTATTAATATAGTGTGATAGACGTGAGCGGCGGATGGAGAGTTTGGATGGACCGCGTTTGAAAGTTAGGGTGTCCATTATCACCTCTGATGTTCAATGTACATGTGGAGGGAATGGCAAAAGCGATATGGGAAGAGGTGGAAGTAGGAATTAATATCGGCGGGGAATTCGTAAAACCAGACTTGAGGATGACCAAGTTTTCATCTGTCAGTCAGCCAAGGGGCTGCAAACTTTGCTGAGTGCATGAGAAGATCAGTGCAAAAGGTACGGGATAAGAATAACTGCAAAAAATTAAGGTAATGTGGCTTTATAGAAGGAGAAAGGCTAAGTTAAACCAGAGTAGTAGGGACGTAGGGAGAAGAATTGTGGTTAAGAAGCTTTTGCAAGGAGTGGATTTGAGCGATGCGTTGACGTCTTCCCTTTAATTCTAAAATTGATTCAAGGAGCCCCGGTGTACCACATTTAATGGAAAAGTGACCAAAATGGCTTGATTTTACAGAATAATCTTCTTTCGAAATGAAACTAATATATCAAATCATTAACTGTTACACGCCAATGAGAAGGATTTCATCGATTACTTGGCCTGAACTTTCATGTTATGAATGTACTAAGCCGTATTATTATTTTAATAAATGCCCAATTTTAAGATAAAAAAGCTATTACTATATATTACAATTGAATAATGCGATTATTAAATGATCTACCTTGAAAATGATAACTCCAGTGATTGATTACATCTATGAACTTCATCATGTACCTGACGCTATTTGATATTCATGAAAACTTATTCTTAAACTCAGCATGTAATTTGGGCTAAATAGAAACTCCGGTTTAACCCTTATTCGCTTATTCATGGGACATTCTGCAGGGAGCACATTCCAATGACTTCATAATAACCACTATCGTAGATGAAAACACCCAGTTACTTTTCATTAGTAAGCTGCGAGCGATCGCCAGATTGAAACTATATCTAAAAATGGAGAGTGCGACATTACAAAAAACTCACGGCCAATGCATCACAACGTGTATATATATTATATAAAATCTGAATTGGCCTTCTTCGATTATCAGTCTGCCACTTGAAAAAAAATTGCGTTTGAACTCGAGCATAATGATTGTTATGCGATTGAAATGAGATTTTGAGAGGAAACTGAATTTCCTTAGCCACTAAACCATTCACAGGGACAATAAACCGTAAAGTTTATGAAAAATTATCGGCAAAGAAGACCAAGCGATTGAAGTTTCGAGACAAATCAAGAAATGTTCACAATAAATGCTAAACAAAACGGTGAGCCGCAGACTTACGTGCATAAGTATTTTGAAACCCGACGAGCACTCTTTCCACTGCCTTCTCTTTCGAAAAGCTCTATTTGGTCCTAATAACCCATCCGTTGAAAATAACGGCAGTAGTGAAACGTCTCTCAAAATAATTGCCTTTTGTAACTACTAGGGAATATGATCTTTGCCACCTTGAAACGGGAAACGTGCAAGTAGTCCCAGAGCGATTCACTGCCGTCACAATCGCCCCCTTTATGGGGGAAGTTCTCTTCCGAGGCATTATGCGAGCGGAGAGCTTTTGGCAGCGGTCGGGTGTGGCAACCACGGCCGCTGCAAGTATTTCGTTTGATGGGGAGGGAGTGGCGGGGGAAGAGAGGAGAGGTGGGTGGAGGGGTACTCAAAAAAGGGAGAACAACACCGCATTTGTGTCGGAAGGACATCTCCCACCCCCCGATCATCCCCTCGGGCAATTGAACTTGGCATGCGCCCGGCGGACAGCGCGTATACATCTCACGCACGGCGATACACTCGTTTTGAAAACGGCTGATTTATTTGAGGCTGAACTGCACCCATCACCGTACTGGGAAGCCACCGCCATCGAAACGAAACGCTGCTCTTTTGTTTTGCAATAACTCGCAAAATCGCGGTCTCACCCGTCGAGCCCGTGTGGTGGAGAATAATAAGCCGACCGACCGTAAAGTAACTCACTGGGTGAGCACTCGCCTTTCCGTGGGACGACCGATAGGAACAACAAATGCCCTGCCGTGGAGCGCACTGAATGACCAGTGCGTCAAAATAATGAGCAGAGCTCCATAATGCCAAATTTTGAACCTTCCGCAAAAGTGAGTTGCTTGTTTCGAACGGACTGTAGTTGTCCGTTGCCAATTGAACGTTTCGCAGAGTGTTTGGCCATCTCTTACAATCCAGAGACCCATGGATTAGACTTAGTGATCGGGGCTAACATAATCAAAACTTGACACGGCATATTGTCTTTTTTGGACCAGAGTACATATTAGATATTTTTTTACTGTGAATTATTAATTGCTATCAGAGACATCATTTCAATCAGGACGCAATTAAGAAAGGTTCCAAATTATCACGGACGCATCTGGTATCGACAAAAGGTAGAATTCTTTGGATAGTGCTTACTATCCAAACTACTATCATTTAAGTTAAGATAGGGTGCTATCATTTCAGGTCCGAAACCATTTCCATTGTATCCAGAGTATGTCAGCATCGTAAGCATTGATTTCATTTTGGAAGCGTTCGGACATACATTCCGGGAAGCTATTTCGTCCCTATGCCAAAGGGGAACTACCGACAAATTTCTCTCTACAGTCCAGGGAACTCAATAAATCTCGGAAGAATCCGGACCACTCTATTCTCTGCCGACGGTTGTCCAACTTCCTAAATCATACTCCATGTTCCATTTTTAGGAATGTGTTAGCTCAATCAGTAGATCACTGAGCAAACAAACGGAGGGTCCGGGTTCGATTTTCAGAGACGCCTCTGGACGCCCTCATCTTTACACAATCTGTGTTTTTTTCGGGTAACAGATTAGTATTGGAAGCCACAGGGGGAAGAGAACAGGGAAAGTAACTGGCCCCCGCCTTATATTCTACCCTGATGCGTGAATTTTACATGCCCTTGGACTTGGTATTGCGTAAGTTCCACTCACTTTACCCCTTAAAACAAACCTCCGGGTTGAAACCGTGGAGGTTAATTCCATTTCCAAATAGAGCAAATCAAGCCGGTACTTTGCTATTAATAGGGAGATTATATATTAACTCTCGTGCAGACGGTTAAGAAAATTCAGAATAAAAAATAAGAATTTTCCACTAAGTAATTTAATTCTGAATGTTTGCAATTAGAAATCAACTGCTAAGTCTTAAGCACAAATAAATGCAAAAAAACAAATATTAGTTCGTTTTGAATACACATAAGTTGAGTCAATCGATTCTAGCACAAATTATTTATCTTAACCTTCCCATATTTTTCAGCAAATGGTATCTATTGTCTCTTCACCGCTCTGTCACACGAGTGTCACCGATGGCGTTCAAGGTAAAATGAATTTATTGATGAATATGATTTTAATTATTTGAATACCAATGCTTCTATCGTACCAATCAGCACACCCACTTGAGGTCGCTGTTTTTTCACACTTTCAGTAAACACTTCAACAATCGAGGCAATAGCGTTGCTTTTTCTTGAACAGGCAGGATAAAATAATAGATCTTCCCCTGGAGACCAACGCCCAATTATGCCGCCTCGTCCGTTTCAGCCCGTCGCATCTCTCGCCGGGCAAACACCGTGGCCAAGCTACAGAACAGAACGTTCGGGTTGAACAGCGGCGATCATCGCTGTCCCTCTGCCAACCTTCGAAAGCGCAAACGGTGTAATTAACGAGTGGCAACCCGGCTGGAGGCACGGGTGGCGGTGGAATTTATTGGCCGCTGTTGACGCTGACGGGGCGATATTGTTCGAGAGATCCAGGCGCGAAATATTACGTGCCCACCAAGTAAATTAAAGGTCCGTTCAAGCCGAAAGAGGATGATGAGGCGGGAGAAATCCTCCAGGAAGGTCGGAGGGCGCACAATGCGTCCGTATGGTGACACGGGTGGGTTGAAGCGGGGAAAAGAAATACGAAACGCAATAGTCCGGCTCCGTCCAAATATGAGGACGCCAAGCGATGCGGGTATTGTGTCATTCCTCCCCGGGGAAAATCTCCGAGGAAAGGACAGCTGCAGGAATTGTGAAGGAGTGAATCGCAAGATTTGTGACAACAGGAATTTTATTTCGAGAGTAAATAAGTTAATTGAAAAACATACGTAAATATAATGTCTGGTCAGATGTATTAAAATAAATAGTATACATATACTAGCCATTTACCATTACTTCCACACATACGAGTGTACTTAAAAGAAAGGTAGTAGCATTCATCTGTCATAAATCATTAGTCCTGCTAAGCTCGCCTCACGATCCTCCGCCCCCTGTGACATGTTCAAGTTTGGGATAAGTCACCTATTCTTCCAATAAATTTCTATTTTCTGCAATGCTTTCATAAATTTCATCCAATTTGCTCAATCAAGCACCTCGTATTGTACGGAACCATCCTGATTGTATTCTATGTATCTATCTATTATTGACATAATTACTCTAATGGAATCACGTGCACGAGTCTTGGAAAGGTGAGGAGCCCATGATATGGTATATTTGCGGATGCTAAAGCAGGTAATTGTTTAGTATCTTTTTGGAGATAGATATGGGGTGATGATAAATGTATATAAACAAATATTATGATATATTCGAGGAGAAAAGCTATGTTATGATTGAAATTATAGGACATGGATTAGAGCAGGTGGGACCGTTTACATACCTTCACAGTGTTTTGAGCCAAGATATTCAAAGTAGTAGGGTCGTCAGAAGTAGAATCCCATCATGTAATTACGTTTTCAAAGGGTAGTGGGATTAGATGAGAGAAATGCTGATTAAGGATGATGAAAAAAGATTATTTAAAACTTTGATATGGAGGATAGTTTTCAAGTAGGCGGAAGCGTCATTACTGAAGCAGAATGATATGCGTAGATTGGAGGCTTTTGAAGTGTCGGTTTGTAAAAGAATGGAAAAATTAAAGTGGACAGAATGGTAAACAAATGAGGAAGTGCTAGTCATGGCTGGGGAGGAGATATTATTGCTGGGAGAAATGATGACAAATGTGGATTCAGGGCATTTTAATAGGCGATGGAATGGTGAAGGTCGTGATGGAGGGGATAACGTTGAAGAAGTGAGGTAGGGGTAGGAATAGGATAGGCCTCTGGTGCGGAAAGATGGGAGGCAAAACATACGCTGAATGGAAGAAGAAGAGCTTAATGTAGTTGGCCGTGAAAGGTTGTGTTTTTTTAGGCTAGGCTAACAGTGTAGGGATGCCTAACTCTTGTCCATACTAGACCTACCTAAAGCGTTAGACTAGTGCGCTCCTTTTAGTTGTTTTCACTAATATTTTGTCATGTCAGTACTCGCTAAGGCTGCGACTTCTGTTTTGCTCTTGAGTTGGCAGCAAATATTCCGCCGAAACATAGTACATAGTTGTACCACAGTCAATTTCCGTGACCAAAGTCATTACGGTGTATCCAAATAAAATAATATGGCAACAGAATTTTTCCCTCGATGCTGTAATTTTATTTTGCATGCATTAGTCTTTACATTATTTGGTGAATTGAAAATTTTCTGTGAAAGCTCGTAATCCAACATGAATGATCTTCTCGTCTTGAGTTATAACATTAAATATATATTTTTCTTTACAAAAATATTCAACAAAATTACTTCTGGGCGTCTTTCCTTTAACAATTTATCAACCCTGAATTAAGTATCGCCAATTTTGGATGAATATCAAAGAGGTCTCACTAAACATTCTACCTAACTTTGTTTTATTTAAATTTCCCTAATAATCGTTGAATGAATCCTAGTCTAGTTATGAATTCAAATATTAACGTGTTTCGCCCCCTTTTCCCATTTCGGCAGAAATATATGTGAAATTAAACAGAGAAAAAAATGATGGAATGGAATTCAAAATGTCTCCTCAAAGCCGAGTCATTAACGAAAACGACGAGCAAGCTCCAAGCTAACCGCACACAAACGCGGTAACCACACAGGGGCTTCGATTGGACGTTCGTACGCATCCGTGTCGCTTGAAGCCTTTGCCAAAATTTCGAAAGTTACGGCGAAATTAATGAGAAGAGAGTTGAGCCAGTCAAGGGGTATCCTTTCGAGCTCACATGGCAGCGAGGACGCGGACTGCGGCGGCCCAAGCACCGCCGACGCCGATATCAAGAGTGGTAAGGGAGAATGAAGGAAGGGTGCAAACGAATCGGCATTCGCCTGTCCAACTGACCGAGAGACATCGCTGACACCTATTCATTCGACTCTCGCAGGCCCCTCAACTTCCAAAACCCGGAATGAATGGAAATAAACCCCTTATGCGTGTGTATCTATGCAAACTGAGCGGCCAACCTTCGGTCACCCATCCCCCTCCGCCCCCCCCCCCACGC
The DNA here is from genome assembly GCA_037158775.1 of Hetaerina titia. NCBI lineage: Eukaryota > Metazoa > Arthropoda > Insecta > Odonata > Calopterygidae > Hetaerina > Hetaerina titia. The sequence goes on along the minus strand of CM073778.1, from coordinate 11,739,665 downwards.
TCGCTGCAATTTCCGTTCCCCACCCAAATACAACAACCCCCCTCCGCCTATGTAACCCATTTCCATTCGTTTCCGCCCCACCACACCGTCCACCCTTCCAAAGTAACCAACTCACACCCTGAACACACCACACACCCTCCCACCCCTTCTCACACTTTCCGCTTAAATAAACCCCTCCCCTCTCGCTGCTGCGGGAATATGGCCATCCGAAAGCAGAGGGGTTCCTCGAAAGGATATCATTCTAGGGAAAAAAGAATTAAACATCACCATGAATATTCGCTTCCGTTGTTTACCCTCACGCCCCTTGAGTAATTCCCCTCTTTCATGGACAATGGAATAGTCATAATTCTTCAGATCCAATGATTTGTATCGTCAAATCTCATCTCCTTCACAGCTATTATGCGAAATACTTGGGAGGAGTGGATGGATGATGGAATCCTAGATTGGTTGACGGTGAATTACAATTAAATTATAATAAGTGTCAAGATAGTGGGCAATGAACCTCGAAGATAGGATCGCACAAACCCAATATATTACTGTCAGGGTCAGTTTTCTAAAAATGCTACTTGCTTGTTTATTTTATCCTAGGGTCATAACTGTCTCGGCTATGACATCATGCGTGACGTTCCATTTATCTAGACCCTCACGAAAATTTTGTCCTAAACTCCACGTAATTAATTTTAATTATTTACGTGGAGTTTAGGACAAAGTTTAGTTTAAAGTATCTGGTGGCCTGGAACATCACCTAGAAAAACTATCCTTAATTCAATCTCTTAGAGCGCTAATTGCTTTTTCATGGCATAAGTTTCTTGATCACTGCCATCCGGAAGAATCACAACTTTATTACAGCTAAAATGCGTTGCATATATATCTTTAACTATGACGCTTTGAAAGCAGAAAAAGCTGAACGTATTAAAAACGCCTTATCGCATTTTGAAGTGTCCACTTTCATTTGCCAACTTACTTCCAAAACAAAATATGGTAGCTTTTTACCATACCTAGGACTTATCGCAGAATGATATTACATCAACATTTATCTGATCTCATGCTTTTTGCGAGATGCTTCATTCCATCAGCAGTATGCTACTGATGAAAGTACGTTTTTATAGTACCTAAGGACTAAGCATTACTACACTAGTAAACCCCCCTTAATACCCCAATCACGGTCGGCATTCGGTGCTCAACTCTGCCTTCATATCATCCAACTGCCTCCGTCACACTCGTCAAAACGCCACTCTTTTACATCTCCAACTCTCCGGTCCTCACTACCTTTCAAGAAGCTTCTCTCGTCCTTAACCTCGCTCAATAATCCGTTTATTTTCCCTTCCAGCTTGCAGAATAATGTGTTTATAATCCCTCCTCTATAATAATGATTAATCCAAATTCGAGTTCTTGTGGCAAAGAAACGATTATTTTAATATATTTTTAAAATTTCTCTTAGTTTTACAGTTTTTCTATTCCGACGACATATTATTATTCTTAAATAATTTACATGAGATTAAAATTAAATCATTTCATCTTTCTTTAAATGACTTGTTCACTTAAATTTTTGTTTTCAAGACTGCTTATATTCTTGGTTGTTTCATAAATTCCCGTTCAGTGCATTAATAATTATTGAACGGAAACCTATTGGTGACTTGCCGGAGGAAAAGCAGCAATTTCTTTATCTTTTTCGTCATATACATTTAATGCAAATAATGGACTAATCGTCTTATGGCAGCCCAAATGCGCTACTGAGTGCTTAAGATTAGATTACAATCGAGATGAGTCTGATGTCCCAGAGTTTCACTCCCATCTGGCAATAGAGCTTTTATTGCTCCCTGACCTAGAGGCTTGTACTCTATGCGCAAATTTGACTTTTACAATGCCGGAAACTAAAGCTGCATCGAAACAACGTTCAGAATTATCATATTTAATCATTTTTTATTGTTTTGATGGACAAACTATGCAACTATTTCTCAAATTTATCTCGCATATGGTAAACATTTCGCTCTTTCCTAAAATGAACACATCATTGGGCAAACAAACTGTGATAGTGAATTAAGTCAATCGATCGTTTGACGAGATAATACGTTGAAGGATCTTTGATGAAGCTTTTCTAGCCTTTTTCAAGAAAATGTTTGAATATGAATTCCGTTAGTGCGTGCTTCCGCAGTTTACCGATAATGGCGTCTCCCACGGGTCATTTGTCCTTCGAACGATATCATTACACCCTTCCACTTCGTCAATTCTTCCTCGTGCACTTTGGCACGCTTTACACGAGAGCATAGAATCTTTGGGGACAGCTTTACTTCCGGATTGGGAGGTTTTCTCAACCCTGCCACGAGATCTTGTTTGGATTACAACTCCTGGACTCCCCTCCATCTGAAACCTCTGGAAGTTAAACGTGTTTGCGCCGAAATAATACGCAGCTCTAAAAATGTAGGTTTTGATGAGTAATAAATCTAGTTATCATCGCTATTTCGATCGTGGGCAAAAGGCATTTAGAAGCTATTGTGTACAAATAAATTAATTGGTCTCTAAGCTCCCTAGAAACGAATTTTTACTTCTTGAAAAAATTATTAAAATGACTTCTTACATCAAGGCCTTCGTGGTAAATTACAAATTCAAAACAATGAATTCTATGCAATTTTCCAGGGGAACATAAGCTAAATTCCTTCATTAGAACGAGCAAAACTCCCATCATTTTAGATAGCATATATGAAGCAGTTAACTAGCTGAAAATGGTTCATTCATTCCTATTGCCTTTATTTTTCGACGCTTATGACTCATTGCAACATTTATCTATCGAATATGTACCCTAGGGAAATATCAAGAATCGACTATGGAGTTGGTTTGCCGAAAAAAAGAATGAAGTAATTTTTACTGTGCGAGCATAAAATAACAAATTCCTGTTACGAATTGGTTTTTATAGCAATGACACATTTTTCGTATTTATGTCTTCCGAGAGATTAAAAGGAGTGAATTAGACGCATTTGATGAAATGTGATCGCTTTTGCCAAAAATAATATATTTTAAAAGGTTAAATAATTTGGATTTCGACCTTGAATATTTAGTAAAGCATATATGATATCCCTTGACCACTCTTCCCCCTAAACTTTCGCTTCGTGGCACTTGGTTCTCTGTCGTTGGTCAACTCGAACGAACCCACCTTTCAATCCGCCCAATCATTCCAAGGGGACAGTAACCGGAAGAGTGAACATATTTCCAACTCGTTTCAGCTTACCTACAAAAGAAAGAAAACCATTATTACCAATGGAAAACATACCAGTTTATAAAGTTAATTCATTGATGAATTATTACAAGAATTATTTGAAAATTAATGCCTCAAAAAATTCCATTATCACGGTGGTTCAACGGAAGTGCGGGATCTAGCAGAACACGAGGTCTTAGGCTTAGAACGGCAGTTAGGCTTTTTAATTGTCGCGTCGTTTCTTGCTTTATTGTGTTCACCTCTTTTTAGTGCTGTCCCCTCACCACATCTTTTGTATTTTAGTAATAGGAAAAAGTCGAAGGAGGGTAGATCTGACGAATAAGGAGGATGATTGAATCGAGGATGGTGATTGAATTTTTTGCCATAACCTGGCGGACAATCAATGCTGAAAGTGCAGGTGCATTGTCATGGTGAAGGATCCATCCATCGCCTCTAGTCAAATTTGATTAAAATAGTGCGCACTGTTGATTTGCCTAAATTCAGTTCATCAGCTTTCATCCAGACAGTTTTTCGACGATCGGTAAGGACAAGGGACCGCACATGATCAATGCCATCGTCAACACAGGTGGTTGAAGGTCCTTGCGTTATCCATGGCGTCTTGTAGACCATCTTTAAAACGCTTAATCCTCTTGAAATCGGATGTTTTCTTCAGGGCATTATCACCGTAAATAGCTGTAAACATTTCAGTAATTTCATGTTAACCTTTACCGCACTTCACCAAAAAACGATGTTGATTCGTTGCTCCGTGATTTCATCCATTTCCATTTTCGAGAACAGTAAAAACAAAGACAACAGAAACTAACGTAACTCTTTCATGTCACTTTCATGTTTACCATATCCCTCGGTGGAATAAGGAACTGAGTAGATACTTTAATCCCACTGCGAATCTATTGAAACTGAATCCTTCAGCAAGGAACATAAAAAGTCATTTCACAGAATTGACAGCGGAAGCTGTCGGAAGTCCGACGAACGCAAATCAAAGGTAAATCCGCCGTCGAGAGCAGAGGGCCAGTCGAGGCAGGACAAGGGGTGCAGCTTCGTCCGCTAAGGGTTAGGTTCGGAGACGGCAGGGAAGGGCAGAGGTAGGGTGCGCATACGGGGCAAGACGCGTGAAGAGTAACTGGATGGGTGCTGAACAGCAGGAGCCGCGGTGAGAGTTCGTGGGATGCTGTGATGCTGGCGGATCCGAGGGTTAATTTGGAAGAACTTGGACACTCGGCGGACAGGGAGGCAGGCGGAGTGGGGCTAGATAAAGAAGGGTATTCATCACAAGACCAAACTAAAAGCGGGAAAGCAAAGTAAAAATACTATGATGGAGGAAAATGATTAATGTTATAAGAAACATGAGGTATTTTAGCAATATATCTGATAATTTAAAACATAAATATTAGTAGAAGAATTTATTTAGCTAAAGACTGTTTACGAAATCTAAAAGATGAATGCCTGGAAATAATATTTTCGATGGTTAAAAAAATATTTCCGTTATTATGGAGGTCTGAAGACGCATTTTTTCCACTGAAGAGAACCAATGTTGAATATTTGCAAATCAACTCCATATCAAATACCAACCTCATTCGACGTGAATCAAGTTTAATGGCTTCTTGATTGCTGGCACATTTCAACGGAAATAGTGTTTTATTCGAGTTAAAGGCATGTTTGGGTGACATTTTACCACAATAATTGTACACCTTTCTCATAGGAAAGGTAGAGGTCGAAAAATTTCGAAAGGCACGCGTCGATCTATGATGATCGAGAATAAGCTTGGATTAAGGCTTTTCTAATGTGGATGAGATGAAGAAGCTCGACAGAGATAGACACAGCGTCAACTAAATCCGGGGAAGCGCGGAACTTTGAAGTTCAAAATAATAGAATGAGGATTGCTAATGTGTGGTGAGGAGAAGATAGCAGTGTGAATAGACGTTTGGGGAAGCATAAATCGGGGTACGTCTGAAGAATATGAGAACAGAATAAAAGTAGGACAAATAGAGAAAAAGTCTACCAGATAGTGCCTCAAAAGCAGATAATTCAGTTTAATAGTTTTTTGGGATAAGAATAACTTACTTCTAATCTCCAGCTCATCTAACTGCGAAGATCAAGATAGAACTTCATCTGCAGGGAAAAATGTAAAATGAGAGTTTGAGGAGCAGCGTTGGGCGCTGCGCATGGTAGAGGAATGGACAGCGGTGATGCAATCATGTAATTGCCTTGTGCTAATCAGGGTAACGTCTTTCAAGCATAGCAGCTATTAACTTCGAGAATAACGTTGAGAGTTTAACTTTGATTTAGTATCACGCATAGATATAAAGATATTTGTAATTTATGAAGGTTCCATACTGCTTCCGGGAATTAAACATTTATATTTGTATTGAATTTGCAAATAATAATCTATTAATTCAGTAGGATTGAATGCCTTGTAAACCTATTCGGGAAATTACCCCCCCCCCATATGTAAATGTGAATGCCCTTCTATTTTGAATGTGTATCTGATCACTGGTAAGGGATCAAATTTCCTCGCAATTCACTGCAACAATCTCAAATTTCCACCCTTTTTACGATGGTAATCGCAAAATTAAGGTCTCAATTTTTTTTAAATAGAAAAAACCATTTATTTTCTATGATATACACATCATTTTAAAGATTGAACAATTATCTATTTTTCTACATGATTGCCATTTCGATCGATGCATTTTTGTAAACGCTGTGACAGTTTTTGTATGCTCATGTCGTACCAGCTCGCCGCCATGTCCTTTGAGGAAACGTTGAACTTCATCTTTCACCTCTTCGTCGGGGCTGAATCGCTTTCCGGCCAATCTTCTTTCAACTTAGGTAAATATGAAAGTCGCTGGGGGCCAAGTCCGAACTATAGGGTGGTTTGGTTGGCAATGTACCACCCAAAGTCACGTGAAATTCACGTAAAGAATCAACTCGTTGCCGTTTGTGGTATTCAGTCAGCATTCACGGCACCCATCTTGGATACACCTTCCGATATTGCAACTTTTCCGTTAAAATCCTGAAGACGATGCTTCGAGAAACATCAGGATCCAAAATGTCGAGTTTATCCAGCGTGATCCGTGGATCATAACGCATGGTTTCCTCAACCTTCGCGACAGTCTCATCAGAAATTGACGGTCTCCTGCTCCTTTGTTCGTCGTGAATTTCAGTACGACCGGATGCAAACTCTACACCATTGCAAACGTTTTTGACATCCATTTTCGTTTATACGCTTCCATCAATTTGCGATGAATTTAAAGCGGTTCAATCCCTTTTGCATTCAAAAAACGAATAACTGCGCGAACTTGGCACTTGGCGGAAACACGTAATGGGACCTCCATTCTCAACGGCTGCCAATCCTAGACTGAGCGTATCAGCGATACGCGCGCATGCTTGTTTGGGAGATAATTGATCAATCTTTAACATGACGTATGCATCATAGAAAATAAATGGTTTCTTTCTATTTATAAAAGATTGGAGACCTTTCTTTTGCGATTACCCTTGGACTTTTGCGATGACGTAAAAAACCCTTCACGGATAATTAAGGAAATATTATTTAATATAGTATAGCCAGTCTTAAAAGAGGCCGTAAGAAGCTCAATTGGGCCTTCCTATTGATTCCGTAATAATTAGTAAATACTCACTTTGCGTACAATAGTATTCTGTCTTGAAAATCATGGAGGCACATATACAAATAAACTGTTAAACGAAATAATTTCATCAACAATGTCAGAATTTCACATAAAATGTAACTACTCCATTAATTCACTCTTCGATCACAAATTATTCGCTATGGGGCAATATAGAGATCCTTGGGTGCCATTTTGCAGGAGAGAATAGATAGCGAAAGGGATTGCTTCCCTGGATTTCTTTTGCTGCTCTAATATTTCACCTTGTAAAGGCAGCATTTCGATTTCCACTCGGGTCAAACATGTATAAAACAATTTTGAGTGGCTTTATACACGTTGTGCTTCATAGGTTTCATCAAACCGTTCGCACTGTTGCAAGCCTCACTCTAGGCATGAATTTCGACGAAATTTTCAAGACAATTTTGTTCGAGTTCTTCTGAGGTCATCTTAGGGCGTTGCAGGACTTCACCCTTCGCGCACTTCTATTGAAATGGAGTCACGTCCACACGTCGTCTTGACGCACACCCCCGGCATCTGCTCCGGTTGCTGTTAGGTGGCTGGGGGCTTCTGCTATTCGCTTACTTTCACTATATTCCCGCTCGTTCCCATGATTGCCAACGGCCAATTGCACGACGTTGTGAGGAGTAGCATCGCTGGACCGACCCTTCGGCAGACAGTGAGGCGATGTTACGGAAAGGGGGAGGGAATATGGCGACAGGGAGGGCTTCCTCAAATGGTTAGTGCACGCGGCCGAGGCAACCGTGAAGGTCGTGCTCCGACCGGGTCCTGTTCTCGTCCGTCTCCCCCTCTCCCTTCTTTCCCTCCCCTCTTTCCCCCTCCTCGCCAACTCTTTTGAGGGGCCCAACTGTGCCGGGCAAACTTGAACAGCATGACGTAATTTCTTCCCTTACTGGAAAATAATATGGCTTCACGAAATGCCACAAACGAAAGACAAGCTCCCAAGGCATTCTGAAGGAGTTTAGATTTTGTCTCCCTTGCGTGCTGTCACAGGGACACCAAATGTGTTACATTCAATGCGAATAATCACACAGCAATGAGATTCATGACATCTGTTTTTGCGCTAACGTAAAGTATTAAAATTATTCCATTTGTAACAACAAGTGAAACAAAATTAAATAAATACGAAGATATGTTTTCTGTGCTATAAAATTGTGCTAAATGTTTTTACTCTTGTTACGACTGGTCACCGCTGCTTCTTTTACTAATTTCTCCAAATAAAACCATGTAATATAAAGTAATGAAAATTCTATATGGTGTCATGAATGATACTGAAACTAATCATTTCCGAATTAAATATATATTTCTGTAATCCACCAAACTGTGAGCTACGGTAATATATATCCATTTCGAAAATGAAGACTCTTCAACTTCTCAAGTAGTGAAAACCTAGCAGTAAAATATTACTCTCATACAGCTTTTAAGTATATCTAATGCCATCTTCACCGTCTTATCCTTTATTCTTTGCTCCTGTTCCGCTCCACCTAATCTTTATCTGCCTTTTCACATTTCTGCGTCCCTTTGTCTTTTAGTCCTAATATATTTTCAAAAAAGGTGTTCATCCTATATAACTGTCATGGAAGATAACGAAACAAGTTTTAATCTTGATTGTAGGATGAGCACTCGGAGATAAATTGCAGATTGCACTTGTTGGAATTGTCACAGAAGGGTCACATCCTGCTATAAGTCCATGCGCGATATTAAATCTTTATTTATTGGTGGAAATTATTCGGAAACATACAAGCATAAATAATAACATTGATTAAAATTATTTCTATTTATTGTACGTTCTGATGTTTTTTTGCGCGATATAAAAATGCTTGATTATTACCGTTCATAATATGCCCAATTATTTGTAAAAGAAGTCTCATCATCAAATTTTCAATAAATAGATAAACGCTTCCAGTCAATGCGATTTAATTTGTCAGAGTTTACATGTGCCTCCCCGGTGATGTCATAAACAAAGCACCACTTATATAAATGAACGCCAAGTTTCAGTTGCACAATTGAAAAAGCAATGAGTAGTTTTATTGGTTGTTTCAGGAGATATAAACAATAATAATGTATTCTGCATTGTTTTAAAATGAAATAACTTTCAATATCAAGTGAAAAATAGGATTTTAGTATCTAAATCTCCTCTTAAAAAGATAACTCCTTAGGAAGTGAAATCATCCCTTAAGATTAAAGAAACAAAATTAATATAGTATGCTTCAAATAAACCAAAATATAATTAAAGACAACAAGTCACAAATCGTTAACTATATCACAATTTAAAACCAAATAGCAATTATTATTTTCTACCAACACTATGATATTAGATTTTGTTTCAAAATGATTCTTACTTTTAATATTTTTTGTATTATAAATTGATAGTGTAACAGCATCTTAATCAAGAGAAGAAAATTAACCATCATAACGTGAATTATAACATAAAGAAGTACTTATATGCATAAAATCCTTTGTAAAAATATTAAAAAATCTTTCACATTTCAATGGATTGATTAAAATGATAATGGAGTGTTATTTCCCAACTATCAAAACATACGCATAGTGTCCTGAATGGGAAAGTTAGAACTGGGATAATTAAGGGAGCAAGGAAATGGAGGTAGTAGGATCGTTGAGTGGAGCCCTTGCCCCTAGCCCCTCCTCTCCTTGTGGACCTATCGGCGCCTTAATCCGACTCCCACCAGCGGAGGGCGTCTTATCTCCCATACACACCCCCACCCGGGGTAGCAGCAGCCTGCTAGATAGCTGGCGCATTTGCAGAGACGGAGAGAAAATAGTGCCGGCCGCGAATAAACCCCCTCGTCCTAACCTCTCCCCCCAGCACTTTCTCGGCCACTTCATCCAAGGCGCGGCGCCCACAATCAACACCCGTGCCGCGCTCCTCCGTCCCATTCCGTTCCCGTCCGAAGGACTCCTCACACGCCATTTCATCCAGCAAGCACACACAGTCGCGCCACTCAGAAAATTCCCCCTTATTTGCTTTCGCACCTCGCCTTTCGCTCTTGGGAAAAGCCCTGGATCCGCCCCTTAATACCTCCGCCCCCCCTCACCTCTCCTCTCCAGCCAGCGCCCTTCCCTCGCATTCACATCCAATTACGTCCCTTGGTCCATCTGCACCCGCTTGCCGGCCTTCCGCTTCTATACGTCCCCGCCGGCAAGAAAATCAACCCCTCCCACTCGGCTCACCCGCTCCTGCCCCCCGGACCCTCCCCCCCCAACCTTCGGGAGTTCACGGCTCATCTTTTTTATCTCGCCTTGCCATCAGCTTAAATGTTGCCATAGTTTGCGAGGCGTGGGCGGTTAACAAACGCTCAACTAACTCACACACACACACACAACCCAGCCGCCCTCGAAAGGCTCGTCTCCTCGCGGCGTCACTTCTGGGCTTCTCGTCCCTGAATGGGACTGAGTTGAGAGATTTAATCCCCACGGATGGTCGAAATCATACCCAATTTCTATGCTTTGTTCGGCGACATAGGTACGTTTGAAAAGGGAACTGCGGCGCGATTCCGAATAAATGTCATATTCGTTTGCTCCGCGCTCGAAGTTGTCGGCAGGAATATCTTCCTCTCTCGCACACAAAGGAATAGGCGAGAGATAGGTCTAGGTAGAAGCACTAGAAAAGGCAGTAATGTGAACTACAAAGGTTCACTCCAGTAATCACTCCTTTCGGTATCTGTGCGACCTGCTACGCACTGCATCATTCAATTGCTTGTTTTACCATCACATGTAAAACATGTAAAATACCTACTATTGGATGAAACAAATGGAGAAAATCATGTATTCGCTTTTGCAAAATATACTAGATAGATTCTATATTGTTACATACAATTACTTTGAAAATCATAACAAAACCTTCTTTCGTAAGAATTGGTATTATCCATTTATATAGAACTTCACACCGTGCATCACATCATACTGAGGCTGAAAATGTGACAAAAGATTGGAAGAAATTTTACTTTGCTACTTCAGGTATTCGGCGGCTGATATTAATTACAATAAATAATTTTAGAACAACGTGGGCTTGATATCGCATGCGTTTTTTCATCATTATATGTGAGTAATTAACACCGAGAGTTGTTAGGGCACTAAGGTACAACAAAGTTGATCGTACCAGTGTAGGCTGAAAACAAATGCACACTTGCTTGTAGACCACAAACAAAAAAATAGCAAGATCGGGCTAAAAGTACATTGAAGTATAATTCTTAAGTTCATATATATTTTTTTCAACACAGTCACCGTTAAGGCTAACACATTTCTCCCAACGTGTAAAAAGGTATTTCATTCCTTCACTGAAAAACTCTTCGGACTCTTCTCGAATCCAGGACTTAACAACTGCCTTCACCTCATTTTCCGAGATATAATGACTGCACTTGAGGTGTCTCTTGAATTGAGGGAACAAATCGGGGGAATAAGGAGGGTGTGGAATCGGTTAAAATTTCAGGTTTCGCAGAGCCTCCCCAGTTGCGCGCGAGGTGTGTGGATGAGCGTTGTCATGTTGCAAGATTATTGGCGCCAGGCTGCCTTTAACATGAAAACTTGACCAGTATGGTTTGCAATACAATTTTGAGTGATTCCCTGTTCATTTTGGATCAAATCTTCGATAAGTTTGTGATATTTATCATCTGTGGCAGTGATCGGACGTCCGCTGCGTGTTTCAGTAACAATTATGGCTTTTCCAAGCTCGCAACCACAAAATTTTACTTCCCATAGATTTATAGTAGACCTATCAAAAGCATCGTTACCGTAAACATCCTTTTAACGACGATGAATCTCAGTAGAAGTCACTTTTTAAATCACGCCTATTAACTCGCGTTGATATAGCACTAGAACACGTTTCCATATTTCCGCTTCTAAAATACACTGGATGAACGTAACCACCTCAAACCTGCGCATGCGTGTTGAGGGGAAGTGTTACTTCCACATGCCTACTGGAGAGCCACTAAAGGCCATTTTGTTTGTGGTCTTCAAGCATGTGTGCATTATTTTTCGGCCTAACCTCGTATAAGCAGAGTACTACATGTATTCTGCAAGACAATTTCCGTTGAAAGAATGAAATCCACCGCACGCGCTATAAATAACACGCCCAATATTCACCGAGTGCCTTACACGCAATAGTGAGCGCCGTTTAGCAATCCTAGATAAAATCATGTTATTTCCTAGAAACATTTTGCAATTGTGGACATTCAAAGCGGCCTACATGATACAATTCATCAGGAATACTAACTTCATAAAAGAAAAAAAATAACACATGAGCTCCATTTGTTAAATGAGCCATTAAAGCACGTTAATACAGTTCGCGAGTGCACGAGAGTATTTTATTGAGAAAGGAAAGACACTTAAAAAACAGTGGAATTGGAAGGAAAGCGTTGGCATGAAATCCTTCGTGATAGCTGATGGCCTAGAAGCATAATGTTGATGGATGCAATCGTCGTGTTTCCTAAACTGCTATTTTTCACAAACCCAGCGGAAGGCCGTCTAACCAGAGCTACAAAATGGAACTCAGCTACCCACCCTCGCCTAATCGACCCAGGGCTCTATTTTTACGATTATTCCTAAGTGTTCAAACTCATTTGGAAATAGGAAAAGCCAAGCACGTCCACCCCGAAGGAATTACATTAGACAACTGCATCCCTAGGGGAATATCAGTTCAGGGGCATTTCATTACAAGGCCTTTGTGGAGAGTGTATTACGATCCACTGTTTCAGCCACAGCACGCTATGGTTCCCATTTCAACAGCGACCTTTCCTAATAGAAATGTTAACCGATTAAGCATGCATATGTTTTCTAAAGAAAATTAAGTGAAGAGAGGAAAGGCGATTAGTCGCACCAGCTGATCAGAATCTTCAATACATGGATAGTTATAGCATATGATGCATTTATTTAAATTATTGGAAAATATTGGAAAATCGAATAAATGTTACTGCTTGGATAGAAGAAAAATGTAATGCAAGCAAAAGTTATTTCAGCGAAATGTTTCATTTAATCATACTAATAAGAGCAGAGACAGATTATTTTAACAGGCATAAGGCAAGTTTAAACCGGTGCAAAACTTAAATTAGAAGTCCTATGTAAAACACGAATTAATAGCAATAAATTGGTAAAATTGAACGGTTCAGCTTTAGGATAGCTATATCGATCATCAAGCAAAATGTACTAGGTTCGAATTCCGGTCAAGATTTTCTTGGTGTTTGGAAAAAAATCATTTATTATCTGAAACCAATAAAACTACTCTGAAGCAATGGTTAAAGGTAGCAAATTTACCAAAAGACATCTACAGCGTAATTTAAACAGATTGCTTTGCCATATACTACTTCACCTTCTGTCTAGAGGGCAACTGCTCATGGCAACGGCCCAACCAGCTAATTTGAGGGGAACATCATATAGCAAGTAAAAAAAAACTGAAAACTTTTTCCCTGAAGAAGAAAAGGGCGTTTTAAAAAAGGATTCTGAAGAAAGCCAAGGAAAGTCTGAATGGGATTATCAAGGATCTGTTGAAGGCTAAGATTACCAAATTGATTTGGAGAGTGTATATATTGCAGTAACCAATAAAAAGAGCAGGGCTATGGGTGAAACACCTAAGGTTGAATCTTGTGTCATGTGTGCACGCAATATTAGGCAAATTAATCAGCCGACAAATAGAGGAGGATGATCTATTCTAAAACTGCTGAGATTCAAGTGGAAGAGAGGAACAGGAGTAGAATGTAGGAAAATATAGATCTACGAGTACCCACAAAATAAACATATGAACAAACTCTTGTCGCGGATTTCGTCCATTTGGAGAAGAATTTTAGAATGTTAAGTGGGACAACATGGAAACAATTACAAGATCATTGTAGAATTCATTATCGTATTTTTCATCAACTTTATGATTGATCTAATACTTATAAAATAACATAATGTAAAATGTATGGACGTCATTGATTTTTATGGATACATCGTTGGAATATCTTTTTCCCTCTCCTCGGGCAGTGATTACTTGATTTACTGATTACGACTAATTCACGTTAAAATAATATTATATGCACACCGCACTTTTATTGAGAAGTACAATAGCATAGTTCCCACATTAAATCAAGGCAACTCCTATTTTAAGCCATGCATGATATATTTTCTTTTGCCAAAACGGATCGGAAATTAAGATTGAAAGAACATGACCAACCAATTCCAAAAATCTATAAAAATATGAAAGTCATAATTTCAATAAGGTAAAACATCAAGAACAGATTCTCCCTCAGCTTTGAGACTTAAATGAGGCGAAGAAATTAAATGTGCGATGAAAGGGCAGAATGTGGTGAAAGAAACGAGATGGGAACGCGAATGAGCTAAATGTCCCTAGGTCTCGAGAGAGCACTTAATTCAATGCATTATTCTATCCTCGCATGAGGAAAGTAAAAAAACTTTCACTCATTCTCCAAATATTTGAGTGATTAAAACTCATCTACGACCATCTGTCATGGCCTACCTAATAGAATGAACTGCGTTGAAGATGGAATTTCACAGTAATGAAAGCGAGAAGGAGCGGGTGATGGCGCTGAGGAAAGAAAAAAGTGATTGACGTCGAAATTTCGCGCCACGGAGGAGCAGCCACCAATGCGTGGCCCTGCATGCAAATAGCGCGTGTCTTAGAAATTGTTAGCTTTTCCATTCCTCATGAGGTATCTCAGTCGAAAAGGAACTCATTTCATTAGTTGGAACGCTACAAGATGGAGAAGAGAGCACCTTCCTGAACCGTTATAAAATTTTCGTCGGATATTTTATATTTAATGATGGAAAAGGAACTATTTTGACTATTATATTATTCATAATGGTAAGGGATTTAATCCTTTGCCTCAATTCTTACCAATTTTGGTTCTAAGCATAAATTAAATGAAGATAATAATAATGAGAATTGACATGTCGATAAAAATTAACTCAAAACAATAAAATGACGTACAGGTTTTGGAAATGATTTGTAGAAGTACAGGAAGTATGGTGGAAGTTATTTTCCATCGATCATGATTATTTAACTAACCCTAGGTGAATATTTAAAAAAAACGAGAGATATATTTTTAATTTCATACGATGACTTCGACAAAACAAAAGGAATAATAAAATACTTCAGTTTAGACTCAATAAAATACAGAATGGAAGTGGAAATGATATTATTATACCGTCTGCAAATATTAACAATGAAGTGAATGGTTTTTGCATAAGGCTAAGTATATAAATATTAAAAAATATTCAAATAAATATATAAATCATAATTGCGATTAAAATTAATTTTTTGAACACCTGAATATGCTTAATCGCCTAAGAAAAATGACGTAATTCACAGTTAAAAATTGCATAAATTATCTGTTATTACTTATTCTTCAAAATTCGCGATGCAAGACTGAAAAAATTCGGAAATATACCACGGAGGCAGGCACATACATCTTGAAAAATAACATGTACTCTTTTTCATGAAAAAACGAGAAAGAAAAGAGATATTGCGCAAATTAAAACATTTGATAATTCGTTTAGTTGTTCAGTAATACAATGATTGTATGCTTTAATGCAGTAATGCACAGATAACATACGGTAATGACTATTTAACCGATATTTTCAAATACAAACAAACAATTTTCGATGAAGGGAAAAATGAGCGACCGCCGGGAAAAAGTAATATTTTGAAAGGAGAGAGAGTTGGGTCATGAAGAGTAAAATACAATGGCTAGTACCCTGGACTTGATTAAAGCTTCTAGAGGTTCGTATCTGTCTAAAAGTTATCAAGGGCTTATTAAAATTTATTTAAAACTGTACCAGGCATCATGACTGGGGAGGAGGGGAGAAAGTGTTGGCAAAAAAATCCAACGAAGCAGGGGCAGATGAATGCAGAGTATAACCCTTGGTAATGGAATGTTGAAGTCTGTGGTAGCAAGTAGAACGTTAAGCATGTGAAGAAGACAGAGGAGAAAGATATGAATGTTGAACGGAATGAAGAACGGTATAACGCAAGGCAAATTAAAGAACGGTTCATTGTAGTGTGTGGGGACAGGTCGTGCCTTGCTAAAATGCAGGGGTGTTTAGTCTGTGTCTACCAAGAATGTACCTTACATGGTACACTAGTATACAAACACACACACCTAAATAGAGATACGGTCTTAAAAATAAAGAATGCAGTGAAAATTTTAAATGAGTCATTGCTCCAATTAAAAAATTGGAATTGAACAAATGAAAATATATATTCATGTAAAATGACATGTACTAATCCAGCGGATAATATTTTTATTACTTAAAATATTTTCTATTCATATGTAAATCGTATAATGATACTAAATTATAAACATGATCCAGGTTTCAATATTTTTAGCGCCATCAACAAAATTTGAGGATACTTGAAGAGTGATTACGGGTAAAGACATTTCATTTAACCATGACAAAATAATGCCCGAAGTCAAGTATTTGATTGGCTTCTCCCATTATTATTATATAATTTTTATTTCTTCATATTAAGATTTTGAATACTTTAATTTTATAAAGAACACCTTCCATCAATTAGTCCATATAATTAGAACGTTTGAAAGGTTAAAGTTTGATATTAGTGCCGGTATTGTTTTGTTCAAGTCATCCCCTCTCACGTCCCCTCACTTCAGAGGGGCTGTGAGAGGAAAGTACTCCTCCCTATCCCAAATTGCAAAATCCTCCAGGAAGGAAGAAATACCCCCCAGGTCTGCACAAAAACGGTGTCCAAACACTCCTCGACTCTTATGAATTTTTCTCCTCCGAGGAAAGAACACGTTCTTGGAGTTGCCGGGAAGCGGCCGCCGGGGCGGTGGAATAATATTATCCCAGCGGGCACGAGAGAGGGGGGAGGGGAAGAAGAGATGGGGAAAGGGAAACATTGGGCCCCTGGGTCCGTCCCCTTCAAACCCCTTTCCTCCTCATTCCTCCCAAACCAACCTTCTTTACATTCCCAATCCTTTTCTCAATTTCACACTGACGTAGACACAAGCATGCCCACGCCTTCACCGCTTCGCCTTAACGCACAAAACGCTTAACCCGTTCGTTCCCCCATTAACTGAACACCAACCCCCCACTCGCCCGCTCCCCGCGTGCCTTTCGTCACTCGCCCCCATCCCAAACCCTCAACTACCCGCCCCCGTCCCATCCCGCGACCCCCGCTTCGAGGAACAACAACAATGGCGTCGAATTAAGAGGATACCTCCGAGGGTGGCGGTACGAATTCCCTGCCTGCCTCCGCCTCCCCCAACTTCCCCTCGACCACTATGCCATACTCACACCCGTGACCCTCCCGATTTGCAATGCCTCACCTCCGCTAATGTCGTCCCAGCAAGAAACCAATAGGGAAAGCTGGCGATACTAGCGTTCATCTTTGCCTCAATTATTACTCACTCCTCATCAAAATGTCTAGTGCCACCGTATTTCATTCGTGATCATAATTCTACTTTTGAATCTGTGAGTCTTATTGAAATTAGTATAACGCGTTTTGCTCGCATGTAATAGATTAACTATTTCAAGTTAATATTTGAACATAAAAACTTAGGCTCATGACATATTCCCATTAAAACTGGTAAAAATCAAAGAGTAAAATAAAACCAAAGTAGTTCACATGGAATTTAAAATTATAGTTTTTGGAGAATTCTGAAAACTATTAACATTTCAATTAATTATGAACCCATTACTCCCTCTTTTAAACTTCATACCGATAAGAGAGAATGATCCTTGAGATATCATTTGTTTGATAAGATTGCTTCCTCGCGTAGAATGTACACTAGAGAAGCATGCATTGTTTGATTTCATGCTTTATGTTTCCCCAATATTTGGGAATGCTTGATTTCTCACATGTGTTTTCAATACGTACAGTTTTATATATGCAGCGAAAAAAGGCGATTCACGCGAAAGAAAATTTGAAAGAGTTTAGTTCTAATTCATATAAAGATTTTTGAACATCTTTCAAGGTAATTACGATTCTCTCTTCATATATTTGATTATTTTTAGATTTTTTATTTGGGTAAAATAAAATATGTAAAAATGATCAAATATTCCCCCGCCACACACCCTTGTGGCGGCTTGTGGGGTTTTATGTAGATGTACATTTTCAGCTCTGCCCTGAGCATTCCGGGTGAAAAACTTCTTGCCATGAAATTTGCGTTACAAGTGATAATGTGGCATTTCATAAAATAAAATTGCAATTCTCTTCTTTTCTCTCATCACCGAAACATTAAAAACACTATCTTGAGCTCAATCGAGGGTGTTTTCTTTGGCAATTATCGGTAAAAATAATGCGAATATTCTCTATAGCACCCATCTCTTACTCTCTCTTTCTTTTGCTCATATTAGTCTCATATGTGCCAGTTTCGGCAAGACACCCAAAGATGGTATGGCCACCATGAAACTTGGATCGTGATTAAATTGATTCAGAGGCATTGCATTATGCACTGAATGGTTGAGGCCTTAACTTTGTAGAATTCCATGTTTAACTTAAGAAATTAAAATTATCTTTGCTTTCTACAGAAATAAACTTTATTTGTCGACTAGTTTCGTTTACACTGTAACATCCTCTGGACTAGTCAGCACCAGTCCTGAGGATGTCAGAGTGTAAACGAAACTAGTCGACAAATAACGTTTATTTCTGTAGAAAGCAAAGATAATATTAATTTCCATCGCATTATTATTATTATTATTATTGGTATTCTAATTGTTTAGTTATTGTTATATTTTGGTTTGGCAGAGCCTACCACAAGTATATACAATTGTACAACAATACATTATATGCATTTCCTAAAATAAACACAACCTGGTCAATACAGTAAGTCCGTCTTCAAATCCTCGTATTACCTTCCCACCTATCCATATCCATGCTCCTCCCTTGCATGCCTTAATTTCTCCCCTCTATCACAGTTTTCAACATCCTACTGTCAACTAAACGTTCTGAATCCACCTTTCTTGCCTCTGGATTTCTCCTAACAATTCTCTCTCTTTCCCCACCATACCTAGCACTCTCGCTAAAAAATTGGGTAGAATTTAGTTAGCAAAGACGTTCTAATTCCATTCAATTTCGTCCAAATCTTGAAAAAGCCATACCTGCATGCATACAATACTAGTTCGAACAAATTCTGTGGTACACATTAAGTTATTTTTCTCCAAGTGACTTTCATCTGTTTGATTGGGTAACCTGCCAACACCTTTTCCAATGAGTTTGAATGCGTACTTTGAATAAAGCATGCTTGGCGTGTGATCGCCCAATGCTACAACCATCCCCAACACCATGATTTGGGAAACATTATATTCGTAGATTTTAACGAATCTACGCGAAAGCCTCCGCCTTAGTCGGTTCGTTGGCGGGTGGAGTCCCGAGATCCGCCTTCCGTATTCATAGATAAAGGACTAGCTAGTTACCTTCCTGTGTCCAAACCCCCACCCTGTCCAATTCACCGTGCCATCGGCTCGACATCACCAATATCATCACTGCGCGGCGATTAAAAACCTCAAAGGGGAGCAAGGGAATCATTTCAGCAGAGCTCTTCCACAGCCCCAGGGCGCGAACGAATGCCAATCGGAAATTCTCAACGTGATTCCCATTAAAAATATTGGAGGATGCCATATCTCCCCGGTGATCACTATTACACGCAAGGGCTTTCGGAAATTCACTTTCCATCGGATGGCCTAGCAAGATTTGATCACTCTGCCCGAGGGGATCAATATTTTCCATCAACCATTTTATTCAACGCTAGGTGCGGTTGATAGTCAAAAGATAACTACGGAGTTATATATACCTAGTTTAGCTTAGTAATAACACATGGAATTTTGGATTCAATAAATGTGCCTAATTTTTGAATAAAATAATAATTAAATAGGATATTTCTCTGCACTAGAAACATACTGCTTTAACATTTTTATGCATAAATTGACTCAAATTCCAAATTAATATGGACAACGTAAGAGATGACACATCAAATTTGAATTATTTGGTTTAAGTTATCGAGGTTTACAGATATATTCCAGAATCAAATAATAATGCTCTGCGTTTCAAATTATTCTACCATTACCCATTTCGTTGAATTAAAAGCAAAATGAGTTTCTTCATGGTAGTGAAAATAATTAAAGACGCAATTAAATAATATTCAAACATTCATGGTGTGCAACCTTTATCGGTGGTGACAGCTTTCGATTTTACCTGTAGCAAAGATTTAGGATATGCCAATCCATATATACTAAAGGGTTAAACAAATACGTCTGCTTAGTATGTGTGTGTCCAAGATCTGTTCCTATATGTATTCCTTAAGGTATTTCTAAAGTTAACTCAACAACATGCGATGTTTTCGTTCTACAGTGAGGCACAAAGCCCTGTCAGTACTAACAGAAAAGGGCAGAAATATTGAAGTTGACACAAGCACTTGCTAATAAAGATTAGCGAGTTAACCTAATAACTCCGACGCAACAATTTCAGAGTGTAAAAATCATTCGCCTTGACCGCGAATGATTTTTACACTCTGAAGTTGTTGCATTGTAATTCTACACGCAGCGGATGACTCCGTTAAAAGATACTGTTGCGGTATATCCCGCAGTTTCTTGAAAATTATATAATTACTCCGATTAAAACACTCAGGTACATTGATTTTTTCCTACAATAATTCACATAAAAATTGAAATATAATGTACGAAGATTGTTCAGAAGGTAACCTCCGTTATGCTATAAAAATAAACGGGAATAAATGCAGAAAACTTATTATTCTCATCTCAAAACTGCATATCTCTACTATCTGTGTATATATATATATATATATATATATATATATATATATATATGAAGTAAGAAGGCAAGAGCTGTGCTAACAGTTAAAGATAAATGGGGTAAGATAATAGTTGAACCAGGAAAAATCCAAGAGAGATGGAAGGAATATATAGAAACACTGTATGGTAAAGAACTTAAGCCGACAAGGTTAGACATAGAAAAGGAACATGACGTAGAAGAAGATAGCTTAGGTCCAGGCATACTCGACGATGAAATAGAAAGGGCATTAAAGGAGATGAAAGCAAATAAGGCTGTGGGGGTGGACAATATTCCTGTAGAAATGTTGAAATGGTTAGGGAAAGGTGGGAAAAAGGCCATATATGGACTGATTCGTAGTATCTATGAGGAAGGAATATGGCCGGAAGATTTTGTGAGATCGGTGTTAGTTCCTATTCCAAAAAAGGCAAAGGCTTCGTCATGTGAGGATTACCGAACAATAAGTTTGATATCCCACGCAGCTAAAGTTATTCTCAGGATCATCAACAAAAGGATAGAGAGTAAGGCAAATGATTACTTAGGGGATGATCAGTTTGGGTTCAGGAAAGGAAGAGGTACGCGTGATGCCATTGCAGTAATGAGATCACTAGTCGAGAGGAATATAGAATACAATCAGGACGTTTTTGCCTGTTTTGTAGATTTCGAAAAAGCGTTTGATAGAGTGAATTGGGAAAAATTAATGCGTGTATTGCAGAAAATAGGAATGGATTGGAGGGACAGGAGACTGATCCGCAACCTGTACATGTCTCAGACTGCTCAGGTGCGAGTGGGGAACGGAGAGTCTGGATGGGCAGTGTTAGGAAGAGGTGTAAGGCAGGGTTGCCCATTGTCACCGGTACTGTTCAACGTATATGTAGAGGAAATGATTAAAGAGGCATGGGAAGAACTGGAGGTAGGAATGAAAGTCGGAGGGGAACTCGTGAAATCGGTTAGGTTTGCTGATGACCAAGCATTAGTTGCTCAGTCAGCCAAGGGGTTGCAAGCATTGTTGAGTGAATTGGAGGTTCAGTGCGATAAATATGGGATGAGAATCAATATTAATAAAACAAAGGTTATGCGATTTTCCAGAAAGAAAAAGGCTAAGCTAAATATTAAAATAGGCGGGGAAAGAATAGAGCAGGTAGAGCAGTTTACATATCTCGGAAGTGTTTTGGACCAATACGGTCAAAGTGGTAGGGACGTAAGGAGAAGAATTGCGCTAGGCAAGGAGGCTTTCTCAAGGAGGAGGGAGTTGATGACGGGGACGTTGAGTAGGGATGTTAAGACAAGACTCGTAAAAACTCTGATATGGAGCGTAGCTATGTACGGCGCGGAAACGTGGTCGCTGAAGCAGGAGGATAGACGTAGATTGGAGGCTTTTGAAATGTGGGTGTGGAGAAGAATCGAGAAGGTGAAATGGACCGAAAGGAAAACAAATGAGGAAGTACTGGAAATGGTGGTTGAGGAGAGGGGTTTGTTGAGAGAAATCCTATGGAGGCAGGAAAAATGGATGAAAGGCGTATTGAGCGGTAGTGGAATGTTGAAGAGGGTAGTAGAGGGGAGAATGTTGGGCAAGCGAGGTAAGGGTAGGAACAGGATAGGGATGTTGGACGGGATGAAGGGAGGAAAGAAGTACACCGAGATGAAGAGGGACCTGATATAGATTAGTTTGCTAGGTGGGGAGTCACAAAATGTTTATTTGATAGTTGTGTCCATCCAAAAACCTACCTTAACCGGTAGATTACCTAATAATATATATACATATATATATTCACCAAAGAGATTAAAACATTTGTCATATCTCTGAACTAGTTTTCAAATTCCTTCAGAATAAAATTCTGCTGCCCGAGATCGCAGTCAACCGATGACGGCATCTCGAAGTTCCTCGTCGAGTTGAGCACAAAACATATAGTAGCCAAACTTTTCAGCCTTGTTTCCATGCTACAGAGTCGTAGAAACCTGAGGAATAGTTTCTCAGGTTTTAAGATTTCACATATCATAAAACGACGGTTTTTGCTAACCTTTAATCAATTTTCAGTCACAGTCCATCGTTCACCACCGACGGTCGGCTACTTCTTTCGTCATCATGGACATTTGCCTCTTCACCCTTAAACGAACGACAACACTGACGCACAGCTCTTGCCACATTTGTTCCGGCCAGAGCAAAAATTTCCCTATGATGAATGTCAGCAGGTTTTAAGGTGTTTTATTAGTAAAAACCTTACCACTGAACGAGCTTCAAATAATGGGGGAATTTTAATTTTATAGCTCACTTTGACTCGCTTATTATAAGCAAGCGACAAGCGGAGCGACCTTCCAACCACTGCAGCTCCAGGCGTACTGACCTAGTGTGTGCGTCAATACAGCGACCATTCGGCTCCATCAACTAATTCTCACGCTACTAGAAAACGGAGGATACTTTCTGGACATCCCTTGTATTTGCTTTACTACAGCTGGTGTGACAATCTGGGAGAAACAATGAAATATTTTTTTATGAATATTTAATACAAAATTCATGAATGGCAGTGCCTGTATAATTATTTCTGATAGTTTTAAATATTTTATTCATATTTATTATGAACCTCACTTCCTTGTCACCAACTTTACTTTCCAGACGGCGTGGATCTAGTTGTCCGACAAATTTTTAGTTCTTGAATTCGATCTGTACCTGATAATGTTGCCTATGCGTCAAAACCGGTAGTAGTGATATTAGTTTTTTGTGAATGCACACTAAATTTACTTAGTGAGTGCTTAGTTCTTACTGGATATAGCAAAATTGTTCCTGTTGGATGAAGGGTAATCTAATGGTTATGTTACCAAATGAGATCCTCTTGTTAATCTCTTCTTGATAACCTCATCATGATTTCTTCATTGCTACGGTTACTATGTGAAGTTTGACCGAAATGAGGAATCCGCATTTGGAGAATGTAAATAGTAAGTACCCTTTTGAATAAAGAGGTAACCGTCAAATTATGAAATTACACACTCCCGGTAAACTACATCATGATATGAATGTTATAGGAGCACTATTTGCGTATGTATGTTCAGATCCCTTATGATGATTCGCCATCTACTATCTACGACATACTGGCAACTCGTATAAGGAGCTTGAGAAAGGCGAGAATTATTCGGACACGAGCATTTATTGTACGATCGAGGATAAATACGATTTGCTACTTCATATGAAAAACAATATTAATACCCGAATGATTAATGCTGATTTTTTATTGTTAACAGACTGTGCGAGAAAAGTTCATATCTTTAAGTATATTCCTTTTTTGGTCCCCACCTCTGATTTTATCTGGTGGTTCAATCAGTCAGTTGTTGAGAGATGATTTTCAAATCGGTATCACAATTAAACAGGGAGGTCACTGAACCCTTATACAGTTTTATTTTCATGTTAAGCACAATCCAAACTAATCCCTCCTCATTCACCACCTTTTTATAATATATGTTAAAAAGTTCAGAAAATCTTGTATTTTGACCTCAGCCTAATTATGTAAATATTAGTTTCTCCTCGGAACCTAAAGTATCTGCCGCATCCCGCAAAAAATGGTTAAAAAATGCGAAATGACAATTTTTTATTTGGTTTTTCATTTCAATTTTTACAAAAACTACCAAATTAATTAAAACCACAGGTATTGCAATTTTCCACTAGATATTTTATTTCGACACTACCGGTTTCGATGTTTTCACATCATCATCAGGTGTGAGCACAAGTGCGTATCTTCTTCACATATATATGTGAAGAAGATACGCACTTGTGCTCACACCTGATGATGATGTGAAAACATCGAAACCGGTAGTGTCGAAATAAAATATCTAGTGGAAAATTGCAATACCTGTGGTTTTAATATGTTACGCTTCCACCACATCACGCCTGAGACCTCATCATTCGTACCAAATTAATGTTTTCTGACGGTTTCTTGTGCGTGTTCCCAGTGAAATTTTGGAGGCAAGGGTGGTTTCCAAGTATTTCTTTTGTTGTGAGCTCCTTAGTTAGAGATTATATCTAAGTGTGCGTATGGTAATGTGTTTCTTAATCTGTTCTCAGGCATAAATAGTAAGGGAGACATTTTCGCACCTTAACTAGTGTTAGATTCATGTAGCATAATTCATTCTTCCCATATGCTCCCGACTCATCTTCCTTTCCCGCCTCTTCGAACTCCCTCGACTAATTGTCTCGGCGACGCTCCAATCACCACTATCACTCTCATTCAGCGGGCACAAAGAGCATGCTGTTGCACTCAGTTTTCGAATCAACATTAAACTCAAGGTGACTGGTCGTATTTCTCATAACCAAGGGTTGAAAATCTAGGTTAAATTATGTACCCCCCGTTCCATCGTCCCCTGGCTTTTCCCTGGCATCCTCTTTAAATCCCACGCCTACCGCTCTTCCCATCATCCCTTTCGGCAAGGATTTTCGGCAAGGATTTTCGGCCAGGACGCACACACCCTCCCACCGCCTGAAAGCCCATAAAAAAGCGGAGCATCGGACCTCCCCTCGCCCCCCTCCAAGCTTTTAAAATGCCTAATCCCTCTCCCCTCCCCCATTATCTCCCTTGCACGCTCACCGGGCAAACAAGGCTGGCGCCACCGCAGTCAGACACGTTTCACAAAAATTAAACTTTTCATATGACATTTTGGTTTCTATTCTCTGAGCTTAAAAACGAAGAAGGGGAACAAGGATTGGAGGGGAGGGTTGCAAAAAAAGACCGCTCGCGACACATTTCGGATGGGCGAGGGATGGAGAGGAGGGCAAGGTGGCGGCAGAGGGGTGAGGCAAGGTCAGCCGGGACAACAGGCAGCAGTCAGCCGAAGTGAGGATTACGGCGCAGCGATCTCTCCTCAATTCCTCTTTTTACTCCATTCCACCTCTCTGAATAGAAAGTGGAAGTGGAGGCTAATGTTTTTTTTCCGACACGCGGTATGAGTTTTATTACGTTAAACTACAATAGCTTCCAGGAAAGTGTTTAAACTTTTTTATATACCATTTTTTGTTCAGGACTCTGTGCAAAAACTTGAGGGACAAGTTTCTTTTTAAACTCTGCCTTTCCGTTTAAATGCATAACTCCATCGCTAGCGGTCAGATTCCTAGCCTGAATTCCCGCCTAATACTCTTCTCTAAGCTGTTATGGAGATAAAAAAAATGCTAGTGACGAAGAAAAAAATGTTGTTTGCCGTCAACTTCAAGGGGTAAACCTAATTAAGTTCTGCTCAAGGTGGCCGCTCACATTACCCACCGTCATAATATACAGGCAGTATACGACGCTTGTGTTTCGCATATGAACATGCACATTGAGATTCAATGAAATTTAATAAGCCTATGTCGTGCTCGTGTAATAAGCTACTAAAGCTCGGTAACCTATGAATAATGCTTTTGAAGCAGAGAATCAAAATAATTTGATTGGCTTGTCCACTGAAAATAAAAGAAGTCCTAATTTAAAATTCTAATTTTAGACACAAAAATGGCAGGAACAAATGAATAATCACGAAAAATAATTACGTTTTTCAGTTTTATTATTTTACTAAATTCGCAGAGTAGCTTGCTGAAAAACATCAGAAACTACAAAGGAATAATAAAAAATACTGATTTGCAAAGAATGGACAATTTTAATCGCAAGTTAGGAAGCAATATACATTTTAAAATATATAAGAAATTGGAATAAATAATTTTTTCCTGAAAATGTTTTTTTATTATTTTTGGCACTACGCCTTTCATGTTTTGTAGTTGGGATACGGTACGCAGAATATTTAACAGCCGATCCATTGGGATATCTTATGCATTATATTTCTTCATTGCACGAAGTCCAAATCCTAGAAGAGATTTTCCTGCCTCCTGGCTTGGACCAAAGAATATTCATAAGGATCCATTTCTCATTTCTAAAGTGAATCATACGCTCCTGTTTATGTTTTATTAGGAATAATTGCAAAATTAGAGAGAGAAAAGGGTATTTTAAGGAAAGTCTCTGTTGAAATAGAATCGTGGGAAATATCGTATGTTTCTTTTGCAATTCCAACGTGATGGCTCCTCTGATCCTATCCTAATAGTCTCGAGTCTGAGGCAATGTTAAATTGGTTAACGCTTTTTGACTCGTCCTACAAGTTTCGTAATAGACCAGGACGCCTTCACAGACCTAGAAACATTCATAGTCTCATTTGCACCCTTTTCTGGAGGAAGCCCCATCAAGCGCGAGGATAGGCAATGGGGTGAGTGGGGCACTTGGAGGTCGGATGAGGGAGGGGGTTGGCTCCTCGTAAGCCAGGGGAGGATGGTAGAGAGAGTGGTGAGGGCCATCGCTGCAGGGACGCTACCACTTCCTTCGTTGTCAATCATGAACCGAGATGATGTGAGATCATTGCCAACCGGGGGTGGGGGAATGGTTGAGTGAGGAGAGCGCCAGTGGGTTGGTTAAGGTGAGTAAGGAGTCCACTTTTCCAGCTATATAAATAATATCCCAGGTTCCTTGGTCTCTCCAAGAAAAATAAGTTCTCAATTACAATAAGCACGGGCTCTACGGGGCCGCTCGAGGGCCCATGGCAGGAGGGCCAAAGAGCCTGGCAGACTCGAACCGAGGGAACGTCGATGACATGATTAAAGGGTCCCACGGAAGGACGAGGGAGGCGCGAGTGAATGCATCAATCGGGATAATTCAGCTCCATTTTAAATTGTGATGTTGAAATTAATCCCAAATATAAACACAATGCTTAGTTATATACGGAGTTAAGTTTTTGGAGACAAAATAACTACCCTAGAAAGTAGTGAGAATTCATATACAGACGAAAATTATAAAATTTCAGTTTTGACGACGACGCAGATGAATTATCAGAGGATGTGGTTGGAGTGGTAAGAACACACACACACAATCAGTCCGAAGGTCGGTTTAGTAGGTGATGGTAGAGCTCACTCATGTACTCAGACCGACGGCGTGTGAATATTCACACAGTTCCTTTCCCTGTGCCGGTTAAAGTTCCCCAAGAAGGTCTGATATCCCGAAAATCTCATACCCGAAAAATAAACTAGCTTGGGTGGAGCTACAGGTCCCAGAGTGCCTAGCCCGGGAATCGAACCCGGGACCCTTCAGTCAGTAGTTCAACGCTCTACACCCTGAACCCTTGCGACCCACCAGAACACAACATGAGGAGTAAAATGTGATGAGGAGTAGAACGATAAGGGGTTACAAAGCGCCCTTGGGAACTCATTCTCTTAAAGGATTTACGGTTTTGTGACAGAATAAGTAATTGCAGCCTATTTTTTGACTTTAATAAGAATAAGAAATACGAGATGATGCTGCTTGGTCACATCAGCGCAGATTAAGTGTGCTGAATATGCATTTCATTTTGTAGCAAAGGTGGTGGGAAAGTTTATTCTATCATCATTGAGAAACAAGATGCATCAATTTTAATGACTAAATTATAAGTAGCGTCATATCCACTGCATTTTATTTCTCTGGTGAAAAAAATAGTGAAGTGCCAATATTTACCTGATACTGGCAGCCATAGCATAGATATTTATTTTTGTAATTTTCCACCGTTATTCAAACACTTGACGGCTTTTGATGTCCGCAAATAATTATCAAAAATACAGAGTTATGTTTTTTTTAACATAATTTTAAATTTAATTACGCATAACTGTAATAATCGTGAGCTGAGAGGTGGGGTAATTCGGGAGGAGAAGGAAGAGGATGGTTAGCAGGGGTTTTAAAAAACTTTTTTTATTTCCATGACGTGCATGATGCCATCGGGCTATGGGCGGGAAGTGAAACGCAATTCAACCGATTTTTAACAATATTGAATTCCCTCCACCTTTCGATTAAATTCACATCTGAAATGGGTTCTATCCAGTTAAATTATTCGGTTCAGACATTTTCCATTCCGGAGCAGAAACATTCTTTTCCTCTGTTTCGTAAAAATGAGTTCACTGGAGTAATCATCTCCCAATGATTCTAGCATCACCATACCTAAAAATTCACGGCATTTCACTCAATTTTCCGCCGCCTCGTTGCTGTCTTTTTTTCCGAGACTAAGTTTTCGCACACACAAAATGTCATTAAATTTATGGATTCCCGCCGTGATTGTAGTAAAAAAAACTCATCCACAAACTGTTGTATTAGCTATGTTTTTGATTCATATGTTGCCCATCTCCTCAGATGAACCGAAAAGTGGTGTAAGTTTTAAAATCCCGTCCATCAATTAGCTCTCATTTACATCACACAAGACAATCCCCATGATCATTTGAGCATCAGTTTCTATTACCGATTGACTGTTTGCCAAATTTCTTTTTCATTAAAGGAATCTACGCCATAATTTGGAAGAAGTGGTATGTATTTATCTAAATGAAAAGGTGAAAGTTATAAATTTAATTATTTGTAATTATTCGAGCATATACAAGTATAATTCAATTTATCAATATAGTGACATTGACCAGACAAGTAGAAAATTAAAAAACCGAACTTAGAAGAATTTTAAATGTGTTCAAAATCATGACAGTTATTTTGTATATTTTTTTAACTTACTGGACGGCCATTTCATCGCAGAATCTTATCCTATTTGTTTGAAAAAGATAACTGGATTATTTAGACCAGTATTAGAATTTTATCCATGCAAAAATGAAAAGCAACAGACTTTTAAATAACAATTTTCCGTCAAACCTATCACCACTTTTTAACGTATTTATTTCCCCTCCAATCTTGCTCCAATTATTACGGATCGAATATTAGGTGCCACTGAATGTTAAACGGTTTCACTTCATAGCTATGAGAGAGCATCCAGGCCATCAAGTGTTTTAATAAAGTGCGAAAAAACAAGTGTTTTTTCAATAATAAGTGGATTCTACAGAATAACTGCGTCTTAAATTTATCCTATATATATCCACATAAAAAATACCAAGACATAGCGGTCATCCTTCCCACTAATCTGTTAGTAATTAGTTGGAAATAATTAGGCCAACAACTTCTCGAATTAAAGACATTTGAGCCATAATTAGAGTTGACTAATTAAAAGCAGTTAAGAATAAGGAATGAAGTAGGAGTGAGGAGGGTTGAGTAAGTATGCATACTCAGCGTGGGAAGTTATGCACTTGGCTAAAATGGTCCAGAAGTGGCCCGTAGTTTAGAAACCAATTCGATCACTTTCGTAAACCCAATATCTTCCCCAAGCGACGAACTGGAGGGCATCCGGCAGAGGCCGAACCTCGGACATTCGTGTGAGGTGCTAATGCAGGGGCCTCCTCTCACTGAATTTATATGAGTTACATTCTCTAAACACAAAACATATGCTAAGTTTTAAATTGTTTAATTGCTAGAGCCTATTTTGAACATGATTGTATGTAAATTACCCCTCCTAATTTATTGTTAATTCTCTGTCACTTCAGTTGCATAATGTCTTTCTCTCGATATAAATTGATGCAATGTTCTTTTCCTCAGCTTACACAAAACCTCTTCCCTTGCCGTCATCGAAGAATATTCTCCCGTGCCTGGTTCTTTCCAAAGGCAAAAGATCGCCAAATACCATTAATTTTTATCCCCACTCTCTACATCTCTGTTTTACTTCTTCCTGTTTCCGACTTATTCTTCGGATCTCTAATCTTTCACATTATTAATTTCGATTCAGTCCCTTTGCAAGGGGTTTTCTATCAGAGAGTAACCATCGAGATATCCAATTGGGGGCTATTTGACCCTCTGAATATTTCAAAGGGAGGAATCACAGCACGTCATGACCACCGATGCAAGACTCTATTGTCTCTGGATGACCAGATTAACCGATACCCTTTGTCTTCTACAGCAAAAAAGTACCTCGAACAAATCTTGCATCTCATGTAATTGTGAATTTCAGGAAAAATAGTACTAGCCGTGTTATCGCCGTTAAAAAGTGAATATTAATTTGTAGCCGCAAAAATCTGACTTTTACATGGAAAATGTGACGTAAACTGTGGAAATCATCGTCATTCGGTCATATTTGTCTTATTTAAACAACTTTGTACCACTGAATATGAAACGACTATGGGATGTATATTGAATTTGAATGAATATTTGTGCGCCGTGTGGCGGGATTTTCAAGTTTGAATATATATATATATATATATTCAAACTTGAAAATCCCGCCACACGGCGCACAAATATTCATTCAAACAGAAATAGGTATAAGGAAAGGGGATAGGAAAACACATAAAAGGCGAACACAGGACATGTGGGGAAGGCGGTTTTTGGGCAGATCACGAAATTAAAATATTTCCTTATCCGGGATTTGAACCACGGACCTTCCACTTTCCGGGCGGATGCTCTACCAGTTGAGCTAAAAAGGAAACCTGATTTACCTTGAGATCTGCGATCTTATAGTGCCAAAGTGCTCCGATAGATGTTGCCCGAGAGATGGCGTTAGGGAGCTGTATCACCCACCAAAGGAGAAATAGACGGGACCAAAGAAGGGGAAAGGAAAGTAGATAAGCATTCATACGATATTATGAAGGATAGGAACGGTGCGTTTCATGGCACGCATAGCCAGAAGAAGAGACGAGCCACATTGGCCAAACACATATTCAAACTTGAAAATCCCGCCACACGGCGCACAACATAGAAATAGGTATAAGGAAAGGGGATAGAAAAACGCCTTCAAGGCGGACACAGGACATGTGGAAAAGGCGGTTTTTGAGCAGATCACGAAAGTAAAAATATTTCCTTAGCCGGGATTTGAACACCGGACTTTCCACTTGCCGGGCGGACGTGCTACCAATGTAGTTGGTAGCACGTTTGACCTGAAAAAGGTCTCGGAGTAGGCCGAAAGCTTAAATCATCTACAGTGTGTGTCCTTTTACGTGTTATCTGTTTTATATATATATATATATATATATATATATATATATATAATATTGTGATCTGCTCAAATCCGCCTTCCCCACCTTTCCTGTGTCCGCCTTAGAAGATTAGTAACGACTGCTGTCGTAACTAACCTTCTGTGGAAGACGGAGCTCAATTCCGTCGAAATTATCAAGAAATAATAACGTATGAGTGTTCCTTTTATGTTTTCTCATATTGAAAGTCGCTGTTAAAATTTTTTATTTACCACTTTGGTGTTACTTCGAAGAAAAATGAATATTTGTTCGCCGTATGACGGTATTTCGTGTTTGAATGTGTATCTACAATTCAGGTGTCCGAGTAAAGTTCAACGTAAGAAAACTACTACTGTATGATCGAAAACGTTCCAACAAGAATGTTAACAATGAACACGACCATTCTACACTAGCGCTTCGCACTGGTCGGTAGCGGAATCTCAACTAGGTTCGCTATACGCAGTGAATCAGAGAGTATGCAAATGAATTTCAAACTATACCATCAGAAGTGCCTCCGTTGAAATGAAAGCATTCCCAGGCATTGCCTTCGGATCTTCATTCGCATGAGAGCGTAAACATCGCGTTACTCAGATAACTCCTTTCTGGTGGCAATCTAATTGTATGCCCAGTTTATGACTCTTATAGTTGTATAAAAACTAATAAAATTCATGCAGATAACACAGGCCTACAAAAAAAATTTTTTTTGGTGCCGGGAATCTTTGTACTGATTTTAACTATATTTGTAGAGCTAAATCCAAATATGAAATCCGTTTTTATTTAACATCTCTACTTTTTTAGATATGGCACATCTTACGATTAGTTGTTTTAATATTTGATATATTCCGGAAATAATTTTCAAAGTTAAATAAATCTATAAGTATACTAATTTATAACCACTCTGCGGTTTTCCTTTTATTTTCAATAAACTGTCAATAAGTTTTATGTATATTTCTATATTGTAGGCCAATGAGATTAAAAAACAAAAATACGGTACCGGTACAAAAATACGGTACGGTACCGGTACCGGTACAAAAATAAGTTTTTATCGCACAAGGGAAAAGGATATGCTACCCTTCTTTACTCAAGAAGACAATCTTACATTTTGTATAGACGTTAAGGGTTTTTGGAAAAAATGGGACTACTATCACAATATGATGCTAGTGATTGGCGTTTGTTTATTGATAGCTCCAAGCGTAGTTAAAAATGTGTACTTCTTCACAATGGTAACAGGTTTGGCGCAATACCAATCGCTCATTCAACTAAAATGAAAGAAGGATACGAAACAATAGCATTGGTCTTACAGAAGATAAACAGGAACATCGCTAGATGATTTGTGTAGATTTAAAAATAGTGAACTTTCTTATTGGGCAGCAAAGTGGCTACACAAATTATCCTTGTTTCTTGTGCCTCTGGGATAGCAGGGACAGACAAAACCACTGGATTAAGAAGAAGTGGCCTAAGAGAGAAAACTTGGTTATTGGGAAGGAAAACATCATTGCTACTTAATGCATGGCTACTTAAGACTAAAGATGCCCCATATAAGTATTGAAAAACTTAAAGCTAGTATTTTGAGGGGCCACAAATCAGACAACTTACAAAGGATCCTGCTTTTGTCGAGTCAATGAATGAGATTGAAAAAATTAGTTGGATGTCATTTGTTGAGGTCATAAAAAATTTTCTAGGAAATCACAAAAGTGAAAATTATATTGAGCTGGTAAACATTATGCTCAGTAACTTCAAATCACTTGGATGTAATATGAGCACAAAAGTTCACTACCTACACAGCCACTTAGACAATTTTCTTGGAAATTTAGGAGACACAAGTGAAGAACAAGGTGAAAGATTTCACCAGGATATAAAAACAATGGAAGCTCGCTATTAAGGAAGATGGGATAACCATATGATCGGAGATTACTGCTGGTGCTTAAAACGAGACTGTTTGAACAAAGTGCACTCAAGAAAATCGCGCAAAAGGAGCTTCCGATGTGTTGAGTGATGTTTTTATGTATTTTTTCTTTTCAATTTTTTTTATTACAGTAAAAAATTTAGTATTTGTGTTCAATTGTATTGTAAAATTCTGTTGTGTTTGTGGGTGATTTAACAGCCCTAGAAATAAATCAAGTCTTTGTATTTAGTGGGTTTTATTATTAATATAATATTCCCATATCATCATGTAGAAGATTTTTTTACGTAAGTAACAACATATCTATATCTTGAAAACTATAGCTGATAGGAAAAAACTAGTGTCATAATTGGATTCAGCACCCCATTTGTTCTTTAAATCAGCATTATAAGCTCCGGCACCAAAACCACTGTTGGCCTGTGTAATTCATTCACAGATTAAATCGGTTGTACATTCACTACAGTTAATTTATTCTGTAATTTAAATCCTATGTTACCTTAAATATCAATCTTTTCTTTGTTTTATTGCTGCATTGTGATACATAAAATATGTTTTAGCTAATTGTAAAGGTCGAGTAAATGTTTGCCTTTCAACAGGGTAATAAATATTCATCGATAACTGAACGCTGAAAGATACCTAGGACAATAGTTCGGTAAAAGGGCTAAGTACAGGTACTGTATCCTCTGAACCCTGTGATTCATAACAAACGATCAGAGCAAATTCCAAACATCCGCCTGTTTACCTGGATACCAGATACTGCTATGATTTTGAGAGGCGGAGGCTTTGTTTTGCACGCAGAGGAAAAAGATATACGCACCCATTCCCGTACTTTCTCAATTATATAAGAAAAACGGAGAATTCCGCGAATATTTTGGCTCCTGGAATATAATAAATATATTTCCCCCTTGGTTGTCCCATTTTCCCAAATAATATTCGGATTGCGAGTGGTTCTGAAACGAGGATATCGGACATGGAGGGAGGCGCGAGGAGGAAGAGTGCCTCGCAACGCTACAATCAGCGGGGCGTGTCAGGGGGAAGGGGTGGTTTGGAATAATCTCCGCTTACACTCGGTTGCCCTCCTCACCCTTTCTCTCTTCCGCCCGCCGCTCGTCGCCTCTCGCTCGCCCAACCGTGGCTATCTTCAGACGGCCTTTCAACCCTCCCGCCGCCCCTGATCCCCGCTCTCCTCCCCAGTGCCGCCAGCCGCGTCCTTCCCCGACGGCACCTGCGAGAGTGTATCCGCCGCCTTCCCCAGAGAAGAGGAAGCTCGCTCGCTCCCTGGAACACTCAGTGGTCGGGGAACAGGGTAAGCAGGGTCCCAGTGGGGAAAAGGTGAACTATTCTAACGGAAAAATTAGAAAACATTAAAGCCATTAAACCTAACAGTTAAACTGGACGAGTCTACATTTGGACCATTACGAGGATAATCTGAAAAGCTCTTGGCCTGCTGATGAAAATGACAATTTGTGGTTTCAAAAAGTTTTATTTTTCAACGCAATTAGCTTTAATATTAATATATATTTCGTCCAAGGGTGTTCCAGTGTCATTATCCAGTCTTTGTAGTGTTCTTCCGGAAGTGCCACGAAGTACTCGTCTAAAGCCCTAATTGCTCCTCGAATGAACGAAAGACATTGGCCAACGAGGAAACATTTGAGTTTTGGTAGAGGTCCGAGGGAGTCGAATCCGGGAAATCTGGGGCGGTGGATGTTCCAGAACTTCATAGTAGTGCAAATATCCCAATCTCTCTATCACTACGACACTTTTGTGGGCAGGTGCATTACCGTACATTTATAAATAGCAGTAGAATAGAATTTGAAGGTAATCAAGAGACTAAGAGACTCCTAATATCATTATTCGTCGCACGTGCCTTCACCTGTGTTGGCAATGACTTCGTTCTGCTCGTATGTACACATTCATGCGTGAAAATCCGGCAAACGGCAAAACAATTCTCAGGATATATTTATAAGGCAAGGGATAGACAACAAATACAATGAAGAGCATATAGTATAACTAACTGCCATGTGAATGAATTACTTTTTATTTTGTTTCATTTAAATTTTAAAATACCCGAACAAATGACACATAGCCAAATCAAACGAATTAAATAGGCGCTAAATATTCCATCTGCAGCATAAAATAACGAATATTCTCTCGACATAACGGAAGAGTCATTAAGCCTTATGCAAAAAATGTTGTAAAAATACAGCTATTTTTGTTGAAATGCTTTGTTTTTAGGAAGACGAAGCTTGAAGCAACTTGCAGTGTGGAGAAGATCGAGGGTCACATAGTGATTAAGTTTCTTCATTTGAAAGGTTATAGTGACCAGTAAATCCATGATCGATTAAATGATAACTGTTTATCGAAATGATAGCCCGTTGTGTGACACTCTTGTTAGTTGGAAAATGAATTTCCAAACTGGCCGCACGTTCTTCACAAGCGGTCCAAGGAGTGGAAGATCATTACTCGTGGACGATGCTGCCACAGTGAAGAAAGTGAAGATGGTTTTATCCAACGTATTAGACGGAAGAGCAACCATCCGAATGATCATGAATGAGACTGACAGTATTAGTTACGGCAGCAGTGAACGGAAAATCATTCAAGAAGAACTTCATGGAGGAACTTCATGCACTACCTCCCCCCAACAAGGCTAAGGAGCAGAAGTCTACAGGGAAGTTAAAGCTGTTTTTTGGGTATGTCATCGAGTCATTCTAACAGACTTCCTGTAGAAATGCCAGGGCAGCACTGGTGACTAACATTCCACACTGTTGAACAAATTGCGTGAGTCTCTAATGAAGAAACGGTGCGATAAGATCACCATGTGTATTCGTATTCTTGCCGACAATGCACCTGCTCATTCATCTCGGGGTGCGGTTGAGAAATCAAAGCTTTCAAATTTTTCCCCCACATCCACCCAAGGCTCCCGATTTCGCCCCAAGGAAATATTTTTATTCCCAGCTTTTAAAAAGCAATCAAAGTATATGTTTAGGGTTCGTCAACACCAGCGACGTCATTCAAGAAGTGGAACAATGGTTTCCGAAGCAATCGGCTTAGTTCTACAATGGCCTTCGAAATATCAAGAAACGCATGGGAAGAAAATGCATAACTCTGGAGGGTAAACTACATTCAGAAACCTTAAGAATGTCAAACAATCATTGAGTTTCTATTTTAATTGATTTTTAATGATAATTAAAAGTTTACCGTGGACTCTTGTATGGGAAATATTCTCCTTACCAGAGAATACATTTATTTTTACTACAACTACTGATTTAATTCAAGATGAGAGTGGAGCACAAATGAGCCAACATAGGAGTGTGATAATAGAGAACTCAGGATGATGAGGAACTGGAATGGAACGAGGAAAGCCTGGAAGCTGAAATTTATAGGGTTTATAAAGAGGAATTTGGTTGAAAAGGCCGAGGGCTTGGCCCGCGGATGCTTGGAGGACGTGGCCCCGATCGTGAGGCGTAGGCCCTTTCCTCGGCTCACACCGCCCGCGGGGACCTCGTCCGATTCGGAGAGGACGCGCGCGGGTCCTTCAGAAACACATTTCATCCACCGGCGGGAAGGTGAGCTGGGAACACCCACCTTCGGACCATCCCCCGCCCCCAAATTCCGCTCACCCTCGGACCACCCCCGCTCCAAAATGTCGCCCACCTTGCGCGAAGCTCCAAATGCCGCCCTCACTGGTGGCGGAAGGAATCACACACGGGGAACGGGTCACCGCCAAGGGAAAACGAGGTTTACGCGAGGGGGAAATGACCGATTCATTACCACAACCCACTGGACCAAAACTCTCCGACATCTACAGCGACACTTCCCCGTCGACCTGCGTGCGAGGACCGGCCAGGAATTCCAAAGACGACCCTGCAGATGGACCGCCCATCTGGGAATTTAATTTCTTTTTCGAGGAATGCGCCCCCTCGCGCACAGCGGCCTTCACGCCGTCGGGCGGGCGTGTCCCTGCCGTTAGCGAGGGGCGGGGAGACGATGATGACGATGGTGGGTGGCAATGGCGCTGTTGTCGTCCGTGAGGGGCGGAGGGGAGGGTGGAAAGGGGGGGTTGATTTAGTCCCCCGCTGTAGAGGACGAACGCAGTAAGCGGGCCGCATACTCGGACGTCGTTTGGTCGAATAATTGTCGGCGCTAATGGCGCCGCGTAGCGGAGTGGGCGCGAATTGCGAGGACACGAAATTGCAATTGCGCGTTCTTCGTATGCGGTCGCCAGCTGACGTCATTTACGATTCTATGCCCTCCATCTCACCTCATCCCCCTGCCGGCCGTCGCCATCTACTCACCTCGAGATTCCTCCAACACGGAAGAGACCCTCTCCCTGCCCTCCTCGGGGTCATTTGGTGCACTTCCACTAGTTTAATAAGCAGATCTGCGCAGAGGAAAGAGTCTGGCACTCTACCACGCCTCTATGTTCTTTCTACTTTATATCAGAAGCGCAGACCAAGTAAAACACTCGGAAGTCGCACTAGCGAGTGTTTTTAATGGTAAACGCACTTTCGGAATACCTGCAGACCCACATTAAAGAAATTTGGCTTAATCAAGAGGAATAGCTGGAAAATTTTCAAAACAAATGGTTAAGGAGATGTTCTTCCTTTGCAAGATAGTTGGCATAGCCTTGGATATGTCCCAAGCATTTGGAAACCTTTGCAGAGTTGTGCAATTAATTTGAGAAATCATTAAAAACGGTAAAAAAAGGCTTTGCCCCTCAACAACTTTTATGGTCAAATGTAATGCACCACGTGGTCATTTGAAACCGTGAAATGTAGTTCGGCAAAAATCACAAAAATCTCATATG
The DNA here is from genome assembly GCA_037158775.1 of Hetaerina titia. Taxonomy (NCBI): domain Eukaryota; kingdom Metazoa; phylum Arthropoda; class Insecta; order Odonata; family Calopterygidae; genus Hetaerina; species Hetaerina titia. The sequence continues at coordinate 11,701,513 of CM073778.1, read as the reverse complement.
TGATTGAGCATTATGAAAAACACTATAAATAAGGGTTTAGTACTTTTATTTATATGCAGTAAATAACTTGAAGCCAAAAATACGCTCGCATGCATTATAATCTACAATGAGAAATTGACGGAAATAAACTTTAGTACTAACAAAATAGGTATTTGATTTCACTCAATACATTTTTTGGTCGTAAAGGCGGAAAATATCATACCACTCAATATCTCTGTTGAAGTTCACTCAATTGCCTTTTAATTTTTATTTCAATATTATGGTTTAAACACAAGAGTCTCCAAACCCTGTTGGCAAAACACCCTTTTGCACAAGACTATCCCGTGGGAGCTTTTAGGGTAACGCGGAGACGATGGAGGAAATATCGTGTGTAGATGTGCATTGTAAGAGCTACTGTTGAGCTGGCTTGACCATTGCCACCAGGAAAATTGCCTGATTGCAACGAGATTTATATAATAATGATAAAGCGGGTCGTATTGATGGGGAGATGACAGCAGGGTGTGTTCACACTACGCCCAAAAGGAGAGAAGAGTGACGGAAATGCGAAGGTGCATGGAGCTTGGACAGATTGTTTCTTGGAAAGAATGCTTCATTCGATCTCGCTGTAAGACGCGTCTCTGTTGATTAGCGTGTTTTTGAACGGGAACGGATTGTCAGAGATTTGGGTGCCGACAAGTCAAAAATTCTTTCTAGGAATCTTGCAATCCGAGTTTGGCGTGTATTCCAAATTACGCACTCACCACTTCCATGGTAAGTATCGCTCCTAATATATGTACATGAAGAAATTAATTTAAGAAATCAATGTCAACTGTGTTCAGGTGAAGATGCTTCCTCCTGACTATTCCACCTAAAGTTTCTCTTGGTACGTTACCCATAGACGTCTCAGTGAAAACGTTCAAAGCTTCTCAATTTACGGATTGAACTTGGTAGTATTAGTGGGGATATTATAGAAGGCATCCTGTTTCTTATAAATACTTACGGAACTGTTATATTTAGCAGAATAATCATGTGTGGAAGCTAGAATAATTTTCAGCAAATTTTTAACATTTTTGGGAATGAATAATTACATGTAGGTGCCTCAGGGATCAAGCTGAAATGATGCATCATTAAAAACGCTCTTGCTGCATACCCGAGACGAAACCAAATCAATTAATCGACCTTCTTTTCCATTTAAAATAGATACAAGAAAAGGTTCAACATTTTAACAAGAAGTGTTTTCAGATAAGGTGAGTAAATGAAATGAAAAGTTCGTAACATTCCTCATACGAATTTATTTCATGAAATATTTCATTGCTAGGACTTGAAGTAGGACTTTATCATGCTGGACTGTTACTTCTGGAACGCGTACGGCAAAACGCCTCACGAGAGAATACCTCACGGGATCTGTACCTGGGGGCGGCGTAGTTGTTTAGTCAATTGGCTTCGCCACAAGGCTTCGGTTCCCGTGATCAACATCACCCCAAAACGAGGGTGAACACCAGACAGAATTTTGGATGACGTGCAACCCGAGTTAAGTAGCTAAAAGCTGAAAACTTCAAGCGACGCGCACAAACACAGGCACTCAAACAGGGACAGACTCACGGGAAGGAAGGAGAGCTTCCCGAAAACAAGCCGTCCCAAAACAAAACACAACGCCGTTAATGCGGGACCATCCACCCACTCCAGCTGTTTTTTTAATTCCCCCAACACCCCCCTCCATCCATCTTCGCCAACCCCTACACACTTCCTCCTCGTTCCGGTAGCGACGCGGGGGAATCCCTTTAATGGGGAGGCTTCTCCTTGCCGGGTTCGGGGGTGGGTGGGGGCAGGGTGAGTCCCTCACCCCACCTATCTAACTCACAGCACACCTTAACCCCTTAAAACTCCCGCACCCGCAAACATTTCCTTCCCAAAACGCTCCCCCTTGCCCCGCACCCGAGGAAACCCAACTCCCCCCAACCAGCCCATCCTCACTCATCCTTTGCCCCCGCAAATGCTCCCTCCCCCCCAACACCCTGCCCAGCAGACTAACTCCCATCCCTCCTGCCCTCTTCTCCTCACCCTCTCCCTCCGACACCGCGGCATCTTAACGCCTGACGATGACAAAACGGATGCTAATTTGCATTATGGGAAGAGGAGAGCGGGAATAGGGCCTAATTTTCACCTCGACTGCTTAAGTGCCTCCCCGTCGGGTACATCTGGGGGTGAGGAGAGCAGGAGAGGCGGGGGGTGGAGAAAGGGGGTTGTGAGTGGGAGGCGAGTGGGGGTGGGAGGCGGCTACGTGGTGGGCCGGTCTACGGCCTCACCCGAGTCACCCCCGGGGTCGCCCCCCCTTCGACCGGCGAGTATCGGGAGGGGCGGGAGAGGGTGATGCGTTGAGGAGGCCCACCCTGGGGGGGGGTTACCACTTACTGCGATGCGGGAGTGTTGCACGATTTCTCGGGAGGAGGAATATGGGAGGAAGGGGGGATCGGGGTGTTGTTGGATGTGGATACGGACGAAGCAGTCGATGACAAGGGGGGTCGAATGCATTGGAGGTTTGCAGCAGGTATATGGAAGGGCACCCGTTTTAATTGAAGGGAAATGTCTACTGGGCGACCCTACTCACAGGCGCTGAGGGGGGTGAGAGAGTAGCGGGAGCAATGCGAAAGATGCCATACCAGGCGCGCCGTGTCCTGCCCACGCTAGTGACGCCAAAAGGAGGAGATATTGAAACCTTATTATAGTCATGAGAAATAGTTTTAGCTATAGATAAAGACTGGCGAAGATAAAGTGCACATGGTGGGAAGTAATTGTCATCGAGAATCTCAAAAAACCGAGATGGATACCGTATTAAACGCAAGGAGGAAAAGCGAGCTTTGGATTTTCGAAAGAAGAGTAAGGTTCGGCGCAAGTACTTCTCTCACAGAATTAGCGACAACAATCAATCTTACGCTGAGCAAACCGGAACTGTAATATCAAAATAGTTTTTCTATCCCCTATCTATCCTTGCTAAACCAGCCCTTTGCATTAACCCACAGTTTGACTAGTATTTTATCCTCCAGCCAGGCGCTCCTGTGACGACTGGCAGGACTTAAAAAAAGGAACAGTGAAGGTTTTTCGGATTCAAGAACAATACCCATTTCCCCCGCAGAATGGTCACTACCTCAAGTGCCGGGCAGCCCTGTCTCACTCTCCGACGAATTCCTTCTTATTCTGATTCTTCATAGGCTACCAGTGCATGTTCCGTCACATTTGAATGTAGGTTTCAAATAAGTCGTCTGTCCCTCCTAGTCTACTCCCATATTCCACAATATTGCCATTAAATTTGCCCACCCTACATGGTAGAACGAACGACTTCTCGATTCCACTAAGGACTAAAACATTTACTTATTTAATTACATGCATATTTTAAGTAACGTTCTCATCACACCAATGACGCCACGCTTTCCTCTTCAATTTTTAAACCCAAACAGAATTTCGCTTAAGTATTTGTTGGCACTATTTCGCAAAATTCTATTGATGATAATGACCTTTGCTACATACATATAGTTAAAATTATCGTCATATAGAGATCACATGCGATTACTTTACAATTTTGCGGGATGGAGTTGAAAATTGACCGATACAGTATTCGCACAAAATCTCATCCCCATAAATACTGCCCGTAAGACCAAAGAATCTCCTATATTTGCCTCTGAACTACTAATAGAGCTTCTGGAGCATTATTAGTTTTCAAGGTCTTATTGGATTTAATTTCAAATAGAACTACTTCTGTGTCGCTATCCAGAAATAATGATCCTAAGCTACCTTCATCTTCGTATTCCTTTTACAATTTGGTCGGCCTAACTAACCTTCCATAAAGCTCTTCTACGTATTTTTTTCACTTTCCCAGACTTCTGGCTCCATCAACACCATCCATGCCTTATTTCTTAGGGAAACTATAGTTACTACCATGCAAAATCCTGACGATTCCCATGCCTCTTATAAAGCGTTTTTGTTTTACCCCGCCTTTAAAGTTTCTACAAATGACTGCAGGTAATATTGAGTGTTTATAGAAGTAAAGCGAGAGGTATGAGATTAAGTTTAAATGTAGGAAAACAAATTAAATGATTTTCTATGTAATTAGGTAGGCTAAGTTAATGTATGCATTAAAGGAGGAGGGAATAAACTAGAGCATATGCAGCTGTCCGTGTATTTAGGTAGTGGTTCGGAATAAAATGAGCATTGGATAAGGAGGATTAAGAGAATAACTTCATTAAAGAAAGGAGCAAAAACAAAACGAAGAGAAATGATGACCGGTATAACAAGTAAGAAATAAAAAAGACAAGTAAAGATTATTATGTGCGGATTGTGCTTCATAGATGTGAATCTTGGTCTTTGAGGCCAGAAGGTGAGCGTTGATTCGAGAGTTTCGAGAGAGATGTGTGTGCGGAACGGAGAAAATAGGACGGACGGTGAGCAAGGCAAACGCAGGCGATGTCAGAGACAGAGAGAGAGCGGGTAAGGAGTGGACGTTGCCGTGAGAACAGAAAAACGGAGGGAAATTGGTTGGCGAAAATGTTGAAAGGTATTTGGATATTGAATACCGCTATGAAGGGAGAACGAAATTGATAAGCAAGATAAAAAAACGAAGACAATGATTTATTATTTTATTATTTATCATTTTTAGACTGCATTGAGTCTAAATAAGGGAGAAATAATTCACAGCAGAAAAAAAAGTTCTCGTGTTACGTTGAAGTCATAAGGGTCGTCATCCAGGAGCCATTAATAGGCAAAAATTCCTAGAATGAATGAATTGGCAACGAAAAAAAGATACAAGGAACATAAAGGTTACTCAAACCGTCTCTATTCTTATTCCAGAAAATGTGTTTTTCATTTGCTCACTTATTAATGATGTAAAAGGAAAATGAAAAGAGCGGCATTCCTCAATAATACTGAAAAGTTACGGTATATTTTAATGGTTTGAGGAGCCCCTTTACATTCAGGACTGTGTTTAAGCGTATTTAACCTAATGATATGGCCTGGAATATCACTAAAATTTTGAAACTGGCGTTCCTGATGATCAATTAGCTTCCAAAAGCCTTCAACACCGTATATGGCTGCGTAGATTTTCGCGGCGGTGGTTTGAAGAATTCTGCATATTCGGGTTTTCACCGCGTTGTTATTTGAAGGAGGTAGAAATGGATTTTGGAATGCGAATAAAAATGTCCATTTCATGCCTCCTGCATCCCCTATATAACTTATAAATTTTAGTCTATTCGTGCTAACATCATCTTATGGCAGCCCTACGAACTATGAGTCTTGGGCTATCTAGCTCATGGTATATAAATCTTCTAAACCCGGCTTGAAGCTATAGATCTGTATGTAAAGCACAAAAATGTAATATATAATAAATTGAGACGGGCCACAAATAACTCAAAAGAAGCATGGTGGAAAACGGAGCGCAAGGATATGGAAAGTTTGCAGAGGAAGGGTGAAATTGCTGCACTATGCAGCAAGGTTAAATCACTATAGGGAAGTATAAAGGAAAGATCTGTATTAACAGTTAGAGATAAGTGCGGTAAGATAATAGTTAATACAGAAAATATCCCAGAGAGATGGATGGAATATGTAGAAGCATTGGTAAAAGATTTGGTGTTTTCCCGGCGTATCAGCTGCGTAAATTCTTCTCGGGTCCTCCACCGGGTTATATCGTCCATCTCGGCCGACGTTTCGATGTCCGACTCGGTCATCGTCATCAGGGCTTCTGAATGATTCAGATAATAGTGATTCAGACAATAGAATGATTCAGAAGCCCTGATGACGATGACCGAGTCGGACATCGAAACGTCGGCCGAGATGGACGATATAACCCGGTGGAGGACCCGAGAAGAATTTACGCTGTATAAGCATTGTATGGAAAATAACTTAGGACAACAAGGTTAGACATTGAAAAGGAGCTTAACGTTGTTGATGGTAGTTTAGATCCAGACACACTCGACAATGAGACTGAAAGGGTATTTAGGGGAGATGAAACCAAATAAGGCCTTGGGGGTAGACATTATTCCTGCGGAACTACTGAAATGTTTGGGAAAATGTGGAAGAAAGACTCTGTATGGGCTGATTCGTAGTATCAATGAGGAAGGAATCTGGCCGGAAAAGTTTGTGAGATCTGTGTCAGTTCCTATTCCGAAAAGGGTACCGCTACGTCGTGTGAAGACTACAGAACAATAAATTTAATATCACACGCAGTTAAAGTTATTCTCAGGATAATCAACAAAAGGATAGAGAGTAGGGCAATTTATTACTTAGGGGATGATCAGTTGGGGTTTAGGAAAGGAAGAGGTACGCGTGATGCCATTGCAGTAATGAGATCACTAATCGAGAGGAATATAAAATACAATCAGGACGTACTTCACGAATCACTTCACCCTGAAGACGATGGCAGAGTCAGCCTTCGAAACCTCGGTGCACTTCATCAACCTGACCCGGTGGAAAACCCGAGAAAAATTCTTGAAAACAATCAGGACGTATTTGCCTGTTTCGTAGATTTAGAAAAGCATTTCATAGAGTGAATTGGGAAGATTTAATGCGTATACTGCAGAAAATAGGAATGGATTGACGGGACAGGAGACTGGTTCGCAACCTGTACATGTCTCAGACTGCTCAAGTTCGAGTGAAGAACGGAGAGTCCGGATGGGCAGTGCTAGGAAGAGATGTGAGGCAAGGTTGCCCAATATCACCGGTGCTGTTCAACGTATATCAACGTCGGCTGAGAATTCGTAAAATCATTTAGGTATACTGATGACGAAGCTATATTTTGTCAGTCAAGCGAGGGGTTGCAAGAATTGCGGAGTTAACTGGAAATTCAGTGCGATAAATATGGGATTAGAATCAATATTAATAAAACAAAAATTATGCGATTTTCAAGAAAGAAAAAGGCTAAGCTAAACATTAACATAGGAGGGTAAAAATAGAGCAGATAGAACAGTTTACATATCTCGGAAGTGTTTTGGAGCAACACGGTCAAAGTAGTAGGAACGTAAGGAGAAGAATTGCGCTAGACAAAGAGGCTTTCTCAAGGAGGAGGGAGCTGATGACGGGTTGTTACTAATTAATCAATTTTGTCGTTATGAACAAAATGTTTATTTGATTTTTTTCCATCCAAAACCTAACTTAGCCGGTAGATTACCTAGTAATAATAATTGTATATGTATCCCCAATTCCATTCTGTGACTGGCCCCAAAAATCGAGAGACTTGCTCTTTTTACGACAACTGGCCTATACTTCAAAATTATCTTTCTTTTAAAATTCATTGTTTTATGAAAATGATGTATTCTTAATATTTCAGTTTGGGTGTAAAATGGTCTTATCTCTCAAGGAGCCGTTATACCCCAAACATTATCCACTCATTCATTCAAACATAGAAATAGGTATAAGGAAAGGGGATAGGAAAAGACATAAAAGGCGAACACAGGACATGTGGGGAAGGCGGTTTTTGAGCAGATCACGAATGTAAAAATTTTCCTTAAACGGGATTTGAACACCGGACCTTCCACTTGCCGGGCGGATGTGCTACCACTAACACCACCAAGGAAACCTAATTTACACTGAGATCTGCGATGTTTTAAAACGCCCAAGTGCTCCGAATTATTTGCCAAAGGAAGGCTTTAGGGAGCTGTTCCACCCACCAAAGGAGAAATAGACAATACACCCAAGAAGAGGGGATAGTTGGTTAGAAAGGGCCGAAAGCGGAAAAGCTGGTGAGCAATTGTGATTGCCTGGCTATCAGTCATTATCTCTGTATTTTCTATTCCATCAGCAAGAAAGAACATGGCAAACCGAAATGAAGTTCGCACCACTAGCTTCCTCACTTCCTGACCTTTCTATGGAGACAAATATTTCTGACTCCAGGCGGTGACCGCGTTTCCTCCACCCACGATCTCCTATATTTGTGCCGCCATAATGTACACGTGTCAAGATGAAGGAGAAAGACGTTCGAGCCATGGATGAATAAAAGGGTCAGTGTACAATCGATTTCTGAAAATTGACAACCATACTTAAGCATAAACAACACAGTTTTCCTTGGTCACTTGTTTCCCAAAGTAACATAATTAAAACACGCACTGATTCGGAAAATATCTTTGATTTATTTTTAGGTGGAAAACTGGCCTCGATTAAAATGCATGTATACACGTACATGATTAGAATCCATTGCATTATGGCATCTAACCGCTTTATAAATGTATAAGAATTTGAATACCTATTACATGTGGTCAATATCATATATGGCTATATTTTTGAGAGATGTTTAAGTTTCGCTCAGTGCGTTGGAAAGCTCTTACGACAGTTTTTTTTACAAACTTTAAAATTATAATCTTAAAGGTACTATGAAAGTTCCAGACAAATATTTAGGCCAGCTACAACCTAAATTTATGCAGAATTTAGTACAGATACAGAAGCACAGTTGTACTAGGAGCTCAAATTTCCGAATATTTCCAAATATCCTCAGAAATATTACACTTTCTTTTGACACTAGCAACTATTACTGATAGGCTTAAGGGAAAAAGGAAATTATTGATATTTAATAAGCTGTCAATGCAAAAGGTGAACGTCGCTGTGCGTTGCGATGTAGATGATAATTTTAGTGTCGATACAGAATATATCAGATATATTCATGGCCGCTCGATGCAGCCAAAAATGGCAATATATATTTACATATGATCGAAGTTCTTTATGCAATGAATGATTTCCGCCAAGTTATTGTATGTCCTCCGTATCGAAAATGATTTTTATATCGACGGTAGGTACTGAGCATCGCCACCATTTGAGGAGGAGGGTTGTGCATATCAGACCAAGAAGGAGGGAGGGTGGGGGTAAGAGAGCAATTGGTCAAGAGGCTGTAAAACGAAACTAAGCACAGTGAGGGAAGAAAGTCTCGAAGTCGCCCGCCTGGCCGCCGACAACGCTAGGCTCAGAGGGGGAGGAACCCCGGAGGGTGCGTGGAGGGAGCCGGAGTCGTCCTCCTGAGAGGGCGCCCCAGATGCTTCTTGCCCACACGGACAACCGCGAGCATTAGCAACCTCACCTCCAACTCAACGACGCGGGGAGGGAGGAAGAGCGAGCGGGGGCGGTGAGAGATGCGAGAAAGGGAACTAGCCTCCGAGACTGAACGGCGAGGCTGGATGGCGGAGAGAGGGAAGGGTCGCCCGATTGAATCGCTCGCCTCGCCAGAGAGTTGGCTCCCAGAAAACAATTTACAAATTTGAAGTCGTTGCCACACTGGCGAATGGGAGAAATGGCAGAAAGTGGTAAAAAAAGAATATGTATTTGATGGATTGCATTCTTTTCGCACACAGCTTTCGTGTACTGCTCACTTGGCAACAATATACATCTTTCTGCATGCTAACCTTAACTTACCGAACTTCAAACCGGCAGACGAACAAGAAGAGCACAGCGTTGGCGACTATTGAGTACAGACGTGTTTACCTAGATATTCGTACAAGAAAATAAGAAGATGAATCGTAAATTGACAAGCCAGCCCTCAAATATCTGGGTTTTATAGCCTTTAAATTTACAGCGCTGCTCCTATGCAATGAGCGTTCATCTTTTAGCGTTTGTAGCCAATATACTGGGGGAAAAATGACATAGAGGTCTATTGACCAGTGTACATTTCCAGTGTAAGTGAAGACGAAAGAAAAAAATAGGCTTTTAGTAAGAAGAAAAGTCCAACTAAAAAAAGGAAGAATTATTTAATGAATTTATAAAGCTACCTAGTCATCTCTACGATAAAATAATATAAATAAAAATTATTATGGTTTTTATGCACCCCATGCCACACACCCTGGCGGTGGATGGCAGGGTATATGTAAATAAATAAATATTTGTGGGTTCATGTATCCGGAGCGTCTTTTTGGACGGGATTATATTTCGTACTAAACAAATGAAATGCAATAAAATATGCCGAGTCGAGGATGTTTCATTATTTTTTTAATGCATATATTTTTTGTATGTTATTTCCCAATCTTTTATCCCACTTTTTTATTTTACTTGGTTAGATATAGCATTTAAAAATAAAATTCACTAAATAGTCATATCAAACACAGAAACTAAAACATATAAAAGAGGGACTCACTAGTTCTCGAATTTTCGGTGGTGCAACCACCTTTCTCAAGAGGAATTAGGAACAGAACTGAGGCAGAGGAGAGCCCGAAAGCAGACTGCTTCTTTTTGGACTAATTCCTCTTGAGAAAGGTGGTTGCACCACCGAAAATTTGAGAACTAGTGAGTCCCTCTTTTATATGTTTTAGTTTCTGTGTTTGCTATGATTATTTAGTGAATTTTATTGTGCACGTGGCTTTTCCAAGAAAGTGACTATATATTTGTGCATTTAAATATAAGATACTCAAAGACTTTCCATTTGTATTAATAAGCATGACGGCGGGTCATGCAGAACGCGGGTGAGAAATGGCTGCCGCGGGTGCGCCATGGGCAAACAGACTCACATAAGTTCTTGTGAAAGTTTCTCAGATGAAATAGAGAGCGCCGGATAAAGTTGCGGAAAAGAATTGCTGACTCGGGTTCTCAACAGAAAGTTTGTCATATTCTAGAGTGCGCGTCGTCGGGCACGACCTCAACGACATCTCTTGGTGATATTGCCTAATTATTATTGCCGTTTCCTGCCAAAAAACATCTACTCAGGTTTGTTTTCCTTTTTCACCACACGTTCCCCATTCTGTGGTAAATGCGTTTTCAAAACAGTTTCCGTGAAGTCTGTTTATGCTAATGCGTCGTCGGCGGGAGGGCGATTATACAAAAGGGTCCTCGCTATTCGCATTTCACTTGGAGGTCTCTGCTTTGGCTCCGGCTGCATATTTCCATATTTATCCCTCACCACTATCGAATTCCGCGCGGTGTTTTGTCTTCCCTGTTTTGTCTCCCCCGCCTCCGTACATTTTTTACAGCCCCTGACTATTCCTATTCGGATCCGCCCCTCGGATCCACTCCTTTCCTCTTCTGAACAGCAACACTATTCCAGCACCGATGGCACATTCGCGTACTCCAACTCGCAAATGCTCTCTGATCATCATTTCTCTCTTTTTGGCGGGTATGGCAGTTGACCCGATGACATAATTTTATGGTGCGTTCACCTGTCGTGCTAGATAGTCGAGACTGCTAAGTGTAACGTTTCCGTAAAAAAAAGATTCAAAGAACAAAATAAATAAAGACGTTACATATTGTCTTCCAATAGTAGCTTGCACTTGGATTGTTATCAAACTTGTGGTACATAAAAAAAATGTATCCTTAAAGGTAAATGCACTCGATCAGAAAGTTTGCAAGAGCTGTTTATCGTGAAACATCTATTATTTCAAGGTTTGGGGCAATTAATTTTGCTGAGCTTTGAGGAAGAAAGCAAGAGGATGATGGATGCCATGGATAATCTTACTGATACAATCGAATGTGTTTTTAGAAATACGTGCAGAAACACGTTAGAACCTGATACAAAAGACTATAAGATCCTTCATCTATAAGAATATATATATACTATAAGATCCTTCTATAAGAAGGATCCTTCTATAAGAAGAAGATCTAGATTCTAGAAGATCCTTCTACGATATAAGAAGGATCTTCTAGAAAATAGCAAGAATTTTCTGAGTGAGGAAACTTCCTTCGAAATCTTGGCAAATGTTCGAAATGTCAAACCCCTTAATATATTTCTGGATTTGGCGTTGCGAGAGTCAAAAACCTCGGTGGGAGAGAAGCGGTGAAATTCGGGGGGGGGGGGGGGGGAGGGGCTGAGCAGGAGAAGGAATGGGAGGTGTGGAGGTAGCAACAAAGAAGTCGGGTCTTCAAAGTCAGATAATGGAGGTCTCACCCAGAAGTCCTTGACACGGCTTGCTGGGTAGTGTATAGATGTAAATACATATACAAAAGTAAGTTGCTAATGCTACCGGAGTGAATAAGAGGGGATGCCATTGTTTTGCGTACTTTCGCTGGGTTCAGAATTCACAGAAGGAGATGGACACTTGAAGGAAGGTATATGCCAAGGAAATACATAATTATTGTGCAGAATATTGTTTTCCATTCAAAATGTTTGTCAACTTAACTTTGAATCTACATTTATACTACCTTCAAGCTACCAAACAGCTTCTTTCAAAGGTTTTAAGCGCCACCGAAAAAGGATGTGCCAGTTAAAAAGCTTCAAAGAATTGGGATAGAAGGACGCACTTAAAAAATACGAGGGTCATCCGGAAAGTAGTACCCGTTCGTGCCGTATGAAGTGCTGACGACGCGAGTAGCCGCTTGACGAGGTCAGATAGCTTCAGTGGCTTGTCTGCCTTCTCTGAGCCAAGTTGCGTGACGCTAGCATTGCCTGTGTTGTTTCTGTGATTGTTTACAATGTTTAAAAAAATTGAGAACGCCGCCAGTTGTGAAGTGAGGGCAGTGATTAAATTCCTCAATGCAAGAAACGTTCGCCCATGTGATATTCATCGCAAATTAAAGGAGGTGTATGGAGACAATGTAATGGACGAGTCGTCTGTTCGGCGGTGGTGTCGCAACTTCAACATGGGGAGGGGGAACACACACGACGATGAGCGTTCGGGGAGACCGTCTGTCATTACAGACCAACTGGTGAGCTCAGTTGACGAATTCGTGAGGAACGATCGGCGCGTCACAATTGTTTCTCGAACAATTGTTCATGAAAATGTTAAACACCATCTGAATTATGCAAAAATTTGTGCAAGATGGGTCCCTCGCATGCTTACAGATGAGCACAAAACCAAGCGTATGGCTGCAGCACTGACGTTTTTGGGACGTTATTCTGATGAAGGAGACTCTTTCTTGACTCGCATAATTACTGGTGACGAAACATGGGTTTGTTATGCATCACCTGAGAGTAAACGACAGTCAATGGAGTGGCATCATGCTCATTCACCAAACAAACCAAAAAAATTCAAGACAGTTCTGTCCACCAGGAAACTCATGGCAACCATTTTCTGGGATCGACGAGGTGTATTGCTTATTGATTTTATGGCCCGTGGAGACACTATTAATGCCAATGCGTATTGTGAAACATTAAAGAAATTACGGCGGGCAATACAAAATCGGCGGCGAGGTCTATTGTCTACTGGTGTCATTCTCGTTCATGACAATGCCAGGCCTTATGCAACTGGGATAACACAAAAACTTTTGCAGCAATTCAAATGGGAAACTTTCGACCATCCACCGTATAGCCCGGACTTGGCCCCTTCAGATTTTCATCTCTTTACAAAGCTTAAAGACTTTTTGGCAGGAAAAAGATTTGACAGCGATGAAGAACTTAAAGAAGGAGTGACCCTGTATCTCAATGAGCTGGCGGCGAACGACTATGCAGTAGGAATACAGAAACTTGTCACACGTTATGACAAATGCCTTAATTTGCTTGGAGATTATGTTGAGAAGTAGTTTAAAGTATCCTCTTTCAAATAAATTTTTTTATGTTTGTTAATATTTACTTTTGTGTCTTTATTTCACGAACGGGTACTACTTTCCGGATGACCTTCGTATCTTCGTTTGCTCTCATTAGTTCGAATATTGAAGTACATCCAGTGTGGCTGCTCATTTAAACCTCTTAGCAAACGTTTTAGCGAAGACTTGCAGGGTAAAGTATGAATGTGGGTGTCGATCAATATCAATTTCCAATATTAATCACTGAAAGCAGCAGAGTAAAATGTGTTCCTTATTATTTAAGCATATTACATTTCTTTTAAAAACTGTATCCAAACTTTCTGGGATATAAATGAAGATTGTAATGATTTACTGCCGTCCCTAGAGTTCCGCCAAGGGGACTGTGATGAATTGCTCCGCGAAGACATTCCAGGAGGAAACATGGGTGTTACTGAATTTATAGGACTTTACAGGATGACCAGCGAGATTTTCAAAGCTTTATTTTTAATATTGACGATAGAAATCAGGTAAGCTGTCTCCTATTCCTAAAGCATTTTACCTTCCGATAAATGCATAATCTTCCAGGCTCATTAAAAGTGAATATGTAACTATATACAGAATATACAGGATATTCAGAATATTTGATTTGATAGAATGCTAATATTTACAAAATATTTTAGCCTTGTTATGAGCAGATAAACATTCAATACTTCATTCACTAGCTTTGGGGCTCTTAGCCAGAAATCACTGATTTATTCTAGTTATCTTGTTTTTGATTTGAAGGAAAAAATTCTTTGATTGGTGAAAGTTGGGTAGAATACTTTTCATCAACTTGTGGTTAAGTTTCGTCGCTAGTTATTATTATATTTTAACGGTAGAATTTATTTCCCAGTTTTCTCTCTGCAATCGCTTTGATACTGAACTGTTATTTTTTGCTGTCGTGACTCAGTTTCCAATAAATTAAGTTATAATAAACATAATAAATTTAAAAAAATATAAAATAAATAAATGTAAAATAATTAAAACAAATTGAATGATCTTATCAATGACGAAGAAGTTCTATGAAAAATTTTCTTCGGTTCCGTATAGTGGTTTCATATTGTTGACAAAACGCAAATCCCTTTAATTTATGGCCGAACTCCTTAAATCATGCAATCTTTGTATATACCGCAAATTTACATTAATATTACGTATGAGTTTCGTGTTTCAATATTTTGTGCACTAGTGTTTTCAATTAAGGAATATAACAATTTAATAACAACCTAATCACTCACTTCGAAATGAAACAAAAAGAATTTCATCGGTTTGGTAATTGTTTTACCTATTTGATGCAATGAATGGCTGGAAAATATTCCAAGTATGCATCGGATGACTTGCGGATTCTTGAGACTGCTTGTCAAGGAAACAAGTGATCTAATAGATTTATGAAAGCATAATCAAATTGATATTGAATAATAACAACGTCGAGAATATCGTTTACTTCGAATATACTAGTACACATGATGTACATCTAGGGTAAAGTATTGGGACCCCTAAAACGGAAAAGGGAACAAATACGGTTTAATTTCTACATATTTTATGCATATAACTTCGATACATATTTTGTACATGTTTCACTTATGACAGCGAATTTTTTATTTTTGGGGTAATAATTGTTTTAAAAAAATTGTTTAAAATTCAGTTATTCCATTCACATATTTAGCCAGTCAATTTTAGTAAGTATAATTAGTAATATCATCGTAACAAAATGTAACACGACCGTGCCAATGTATTGCATTTAAAATGGAAAATTCTAAATACTGCAAAACATTATTTTTATCATCCATATTGGAGAAGCAAAACATATAGTCTAACGTTAGCACACACACGATCCCCGGCTAGACCTGATTCGTTATCCTTAAAATGTTCATTTCAAATTCTTCTGCCATGGCGGGCGAGAATGTTTACTTTGCGCCGGCGCCTCTCCTAGACCGGCGGTGGATTAGAATTGCGGATATCCCGCGGCGTGTTCTTGTCGCTCTCCCGAGTCGTCGTTCACCCCTTTCGGGACCGGGGCAGGCCCAAGGATATTTGTTCCCCGGAGCTCTTTTCATTCCTTTGGCGACCCAAGATAGGTGATAAGGGCGCGGGGTGTGGCAGCGGAACCATGGTGCTCCTCTCTCTGCATGTGGCTATGTAAAACGCAGGAGAGGCATTGGCTAAGGAATGAGGGGGCGTGCTGGCTGAAAAGGGAGGGGGTGGAATTCGAAACGAGGGAAAGGGGTGGCGAGAAAGTGGAGGGTACGGGTGGGTGGGTGGCAGCGGAGGATCCCACTTCCAAAGGAACCCCTCCCTTCCCCCCTGCCCCCGGAATTTGAATCGCAAATGACAAGAGGAGGGGGAGAGAAAGGAGTGTTGGAGCACTGGGTGGCGGTGAATGCACGACGGGGAAATGAAAGCGAGGGGAAGGGTGGCGGTGGGAGGGGTGGAGAAATTCCGTGGGTTGGAGAGGGGATGGTCCGAGGGTGCAAGCGGAGATTGGTGGCTTTTTGCGGGGTAGGGAGGAAGGTTGAGGTGGGAGTGGGGGTTGGGGCGGAGGGGGGGGGGGGGTTTGGCGTTTGCTGGGACGGGGCGTGGAATCGTCCCGATTCGGATGAGGACTGCGAGCCGCGGGAGTGGAGGGGAAAGGGGGTTGGCGGGCGCACGGCCGCCAACCTCACTGCGTTTCACAAGGGACCGACCAAAACAAAAAAATATTCTGAACACAACCATGGATTATAGACAGGAATCCCAAACTGAAATTGTGAAGAGAAACCGGATAAGAAGGTACCTCTTGGAGGGAAAACGGAAAATGAACCGTAAGTTCCACGTGAGCGGTCGATTCACTTTGTGCTTGGCTGTGTGCAGCACGGCGCGGCGCCCGTCTACTCATTCATCATGCACGGAACACGTAACTATCCTGCGGAAAATATCCCCTTATTGATGGATGTTGACGAGATTTATACACCGGCGGAACAGTTGGCATCCGTGCTGCGCCGTCCTCATGTTTTGCGGAATGAATGCGCGAAAATGGGTTTCGGCTCCCGGTTTGCGAAATAGGAGGCATGATGCGAGGGTTTGACGAGAAAGAGACCGCCAGGAGGATAAAATGAGAGGGGGAGTTGAAGTAGTGGAGGGTTTAGCGCAGCGGTTTAAGTTCCGGTGCCGAATAAGTATATGCAAGAGGGGTGGAGGCGGGTTGGGAAAATAGAACCCCCTTAGGGCCTCCCACCCCGACCCCCGCCGAACCCCAATCGCATAGCTCCCTCCCTCTCTCGGAGAGATAGAGAGGGTGTGGCGGAGGAGTGCCCTGACGTGGAAATAACAAGTGTTCCGGTAAGACAGGCGATGCCAATTTCTTGATGGAGGAGTGGTAGTCGCAGAGCAAGAGAGACATTCCCTTCTGGGTCGGAACGGCGCGAGCTGTTTACGGGAAAGGGTGAAGAGGGAGTGTTGGGGGTGGAATGGGGTCGTGCATTTACGATGGGGTTGATAGTTTCAGTCGAGGAATTCGGAGTAAGGCCTTGAGTGCGGGGTGTTTTCTAAAAGAGCACGATGAAGGGCGATGGAGTCGGTGGCGGAGGAAACGGGACGGGGGCGAAGGGGGAATGGGAAGGGCGTCTCGACTTTCGCCATAGGGGGGGTTGGGGGATAGAAGGATGGGTCACACTCTTTCTTACTCCCTCCGCGTGAGCGTTTGAGTGAATGGTTCACTCAAACGCTCTCTCGTACGCACACAGACACACAATCTCAGGCAAACAGAAACAAGCATTTATTCTGAACATAATCGAATTACGCACTGGGCAAGTGTTACTCGGATTCCGTCCGCCATTTTTCGGTCGTGACATTTCATTTCGGGGGAAATAGGGAAGGGGCTCATTATTCAGGGAGACCCTTAAGACGCCACCTTCACTTAACGATTGCTGTAAGACGATGTTACCGCTGAAGAAATTTAAATCAGATACATTCAAGCGTTCATTTGAGATTACCCGTAATTCCAAGGAAGCTCATCCGCTGCTGCTCGTATAACCGCAGCTCCACGATTACCTGTAAAACGGCGGGAGGGCCGGTAAAAACGCGGGAATGTTGCGATACCAGCCACGGAAATAACATGAGGAACGTGTTTTAATTGTTTAATTTAAAAGGCAATTTCTTACAGTATATTTCGTTTGGCAATACTTCAATTTGTTTAATCGCTTTAGTTTTAATAATAATAATAATAAATGACCATATGTCATTATCCCTAGATATGATGAAATCGATGCAACTATAACTAATTTTATCAAGCAATGGTTATTCATAATACAGCATATTATCGCACTGGATTTTCACACTTTCTGTTAAAATTTTTAATTCTCGCAATGGAAAATTGGAAAAACCGGAAAGCATGTTTTGTTCACCTATTGATGAAATACTGAAAGTGCATTATTTGTCTCACAGAGTTCGCATTTCTTCGGATTTCCTAACTGCGGCTCTAGTGAAACTAATATAAGTACCATGGATACTTTAAAAGAGGCATCGTGAGTTAAATAAATGAAGTAGGAATGAATTTAGAGACTAAAAATGGTACAATTTAAATATACAAGGAACGTAGCTACGGTCGTGAAATAATGTAAACAAAAATATGCCGAGATCGTAAACTTGTTTACAAGTTAAACAAGTTTACGGTCTCGGCTTTTTTTTGTTTACAAGAAAAGGTACCTTTTTATAGTTAAGTAAATTTTCTCATCAATTATAACTATAAGTAATTTACCTGTAAAGACTTTTGGATTGGTACAAGCTTCCAAACGCTACATCGACAATTTCCTCGTCACTCCGAGCAAACACAACCGAACATTCTACCCTACTTACCCCCGATTCACCTCCACATAATTCCTTTCTCCCTTCACTTTGCCCGACATCCCTGTCAATTTCCTACCCTTTCCTCGCTTGAAGCGAAATACCTAATAATATTATCCTTGCGTTAATAATTTAATAAAGCTTGCAGTTGCTTCATGTTTTTAAAATTAATTTTCGCGATGAAAGTTATTCAAAGATTTCAGCCAATTGCAGTTAGAGTAGTGATAAATAATAAATTGGCTCGTTATAGTACACTCTCGTATAAGGGGATGTAAATTACATATCCCTAAGGAGCGTGAATTTGATAAATTCATAGAGGAGGAAATTATAATGTTAGAAGGTTTTGGGAAAACATTTCGGTTCGCGTAAAGTCTCTGTAAGATAATTTGGCATTCCAATCCATGATGCTGAACTTGTCGGCGTTAAAAGAAAAAGATGGATGGGGTCAGCCTCACACCCATGAGTGACGGATACTAATATTCAAGGTGATCGGGATGATGCGGTGGCTGACGTACTGGCTTCCCACCGAGGGGGCCCGGGTTTGAATCCAGGAGACAACCGTTATTTTTCTGTGGAATCCCTAATTTAGGTGCTTTGTGGAGGGTACTTTGAGTGAGCACGCCGTCCGTCGGATGAGCCGTTGAGCTGTGGACCCCTTGGCGCCTTTCGATAAGAATAGGCTAATTCCGACGCCGGGTTTTCTCTCCATCCTTCTTCCTTTCCCATCCATCCCTAATGGCGCAAATGACTTTAGCTGTCGGTCGCCTTCCATCAAATTACTACTACTAATCTTCAACGAATTGATTGATGGGAGGACTCTTCATAACCTTCCGGGACCGCAATTAAAGGTGGAATTTCCAGAGCCACTGATTTGAATCCTATCTATATATTTTAGTTTGAAGAGCACTATTGTGCTCATAGAGTGCAATCCAACACCTTCACCTTCCTACCGTCAAGTGAACAACTTGGCATTTATATGTACATCTCTGCCTTCTGAAATTATTTATTGGAACGGATTTTTTCCTGCCTTTCAGGTGCACTTTTAGGTTTTAGCCCTCGTCAAATTGAACTTAACTGCTTCCTTAGATGGATTTCCTATTCAGAAGCAAGCATGGCGCGACCTGTAATCGCAACTACGACGCGGCAGGCAAACGAAGCGATGTCAAAGGCCACAAAATTTTGCCACATCCGCCACAAGCGAACTTTTCTAATTCCCAGAACTCAAAAAAACCATTGCGGTATCAGAGACAAATGACTTCATTCAAGTGGTGGAACACGGGTTTCCGAAGCAATTGGCTATGATTTCTACAGTGCCGGCCTTGGAAAGGTCCAGAAACGTGGGAAGAAATGTAAAACTTGTGGACCATGTAGATAAGTCTAATAAAATTAAGTTTCTATTTCGGTTATTTTGAATTCATAATACGTGTAAACATATGCGAAACCTGTTCGTACATAACAATTTTAGTCTGAACATTTCTCTCTCTCTTAAATGGAACCTTTCCGACAGATTTCAACTGGTTTTCCTCTATTTCACTCAGTTCTGAACATTTTGTTCTACTTGGAAATAAAATCTCTGAATAGTTAAAAGCAGTATAACAAAACAAAAAAGCTGGAAATTATGTAAACTATCAGGGTAAAATATTTCAGGTAGGGATCCTTGCTTTTTGCCCTCTTGTTGACATCTCATGGGACAATTCAGATTGAAAAAATTAAATTGCTGCTTCTGAAAAAAGGAAACGTGAAATGGCGTTCCAATAATATTATATCAACAGTGTTCCTATTTCCTCAGTCGATCACCTCCAGGTCCTCACTCCCATCCCATCCTCGCTCCATCAAAGTTGATTTCCTTCCGTCTTATAGGGTGAACATGACCAAAGCAGTCGCTCGTATCTAAAACAACACTACTCGAAGGAAACGGAAGAACGTAAAGCGTCTTTCGCAACTCCCACAGTGGATCCAATCGGGGTAAAGGTAAGATCGGCGAGGATCGAATATTCGTGGCTCAAGGGACACCGACATCTACATTAATACCCTGCGAGCCAACAAAAAAAGGTGTGTGGCAGGGGGTGCAACACCAGGAGGAAAGGGTAAGGGATGAGAGGGTTGGGGTTTATTCAAATAAGTAGGGAAAGGGGAACCTGTAAGAAATAAAAAAATGTATATATATATATATATATATATATATATATATATATCCACGCGCAGTCCCTAACCTATACGTTAATACTTATTGTAATGCGCTCCTGGGAGATTTCGACTACAAGCATTCTGGTCTCTTATAGTTCTAGGAAAAAATGTCATTTTAAACCTGTCAGTCTTGCAGTCTATCCCTCTAATCTTACATTCGTGATCTCTCCGACCGTAATACGTTGGGGTTTGTATTATGTTCTTGATATCATCGGAAAAGGCCCACCCTTAAATGTTTTAATAGGTTTCATCTATATTGTAAACGCCGCTGCGTAAGAGAATCCCAACCTAAATTGTCTAGCAAAGTGGATACGCTGCTGCGTTGGTCATAACAATGTTTGACAAATCTATACCCCCTCCGCTGAACTCGATCTAATTCCGAAATCAAATTTATATTTTGAGGATCCCATTATCTGGCAGTATACTCTAGGAGGGGCCTGACTAAGGCAAGGAAACATCGTTCCTTCACTTTTTCATCGCATTTACCTAGCACTCTTTTAACAATTCCCAATTTTTTATTAGCACGACCGCATATTTCTCGTATATGTATTTTCCCCAGGACAGATCGTGAGTAATTGTTACACCCAAGTATTTAAAGGAATCTACCCTCGCGATTTTGGTTTGTTTCACTTTGTAACCATAAGGGAGGGAATTAATTTTTTCCCAAAGATGCATCACTACGCTTTTTTAAAATTTAATTCCGATTTCCATGTATCGCACCAATTTTGAATTGTATCTAGGTCGTTGGCTAACACGACTCTGTCTTCGTGACTTCGAAAGTCCCCATAAATTACTTCATCATCGGCGAAAAGACGGAGTTTGTTATTATCTACGGTACTGAGGTCTTTTATGTAATTAAGGAAAAGGAGGGGGCCTATGACACTTCCTTTTGGTACACCCGACGTGACCTTGACAGTATCGGATGATACACCGTCCAGGACGACAGTTTGAACACGATCACTTAAGAATTGTTCAATCCAGTTAACAATACTCTCGTGTATTCCATAAATTTCCAATTTCGCGAGTAATTTGCAATGAGGGACTTTATCGAAAGCTTTCTTAAAATCTACGAATATTGCATCAACTGGAATATTACTTTCACCGAAGTTCAATAAATCATGTACAAAAAGTGCGAGTTGAGTTTCGCAAGATCTACCCTTACGGAAGCCGTGTTGGTTATTAATTAATAAATATTGGCTATTGAGGTGTCTCATCATGGAACTAACAATGATGTGTTCAAGAATCTTACAGGAAATGGAAGTCAGCGATATTGGCATATAATAACTGTGGTTGTTCTTGTCTCCGTTTCTAAATATGGGTGTTACCGAAGCTACCTTCCAGCCGTTTGGCACGCTTTCTTCTGCTAATGACCTCAAAGGGAAGAAGCGTCTACGTCACACCAGATACACCACGGGGACCGACATTTTTAACCGTAGCCATAGCTCTTGGTTGAATTGGAGGGGCACATGTTAGATGCACGTATATATTGTAGAAATAAATTGAATGAACTTCCCATTTGGTGAACATGGAGGCTACTTCCGTGCGGTTCAATTAAAACCTTTCACCCCGACGCGAGAGGCGCCCTGAACCCTCAAGCGCGGGGAGGAGCGGGAGGGGGGTGAGACCCCGACGGCCCTCGGAGTGGAAGGACCCTCCCGAAGGGCAGGCCCGAGAGGCGGACGCAGTGAGCGATCGCGGCCGCGGGTGAAGGCACTGCTCGCGAGAGGAAATAGCAGTGGACTCATTCAATGAATAATTTACAAAACGAGACCGCAGCCACTTGTTTCTTTATAATCCAAAAACACAGAGCCAAAAGCAAACACAAAAGCGATTTCAATGCGACGCGGAGAGAGGGGAATAAGCGAAGCGGGGATAGGTCGCCGAGATGGGGATGAAGAGGGGAGGAGGTGAGCGGTGGGAGAGGTGGAGCCGCTCAATACATTTTCTACCCCCTCCCCTATTATCTCACACCTCTATCCTTGTATACTTGCGAAGACACCGCTCGCGGCAATTTGATGTTATTCAGTTAAAGAAGTACGAAATTCAAAGATACGCGGGGGATATAAGGGATGAATAGGGGGAAAGAAAGAAACACCGGTTATACCCAATTCGCGGTAAGGCCATTTCGATAATTGCAGAGCCCAGGGCGCCAATCTCAGTGAAAGGGAAGAAAAGCTCCAGGCTCTGAGGGCGATGGGTAGCAGCAAGGAGGCGGGGTGTCAGGAGGTTGAGTAGGGGGGGTGTCGAAAGAGATGATAGAGAGGAGAGAGCAAGCGAAGGACCCCCGCGCAGCCAATCCACCCCGAAGCACAAGTTCCGCTCCCCTTCCCCGCCTCCCATCACATTCATTCGCAGGCACCCTCGTCCAACGGGGAGGAAATCGTAGATCAGCTCGCAAGCAACGTTTTCTCGTCACCTTTCCAGTCGCTCTTGGACTTCCACTCGCTCTTCCCGTCCACGGAGCGAGGGGATGTGTTCATCAGATAGGGGAGGTGCGTACACGACGCGGGCGGTGACAGGAGCGTGTGGAGCGTGAGGACCAAAGCGACACAGTCGTACACAGTGCTGTTCGGACTAGGTCCCATCGACTGCAGGGGCCAGGGGAGGTCCAAGGTGGCGGAAAAGGGCATGAAGGGAGAGGGAAGGGGGGCGACGGCAGGCTACTTCATCGCCCTGGCGATGATTTAGAATCCTGCCCATCCACAGACGGATTAGGCTACTAGGTCGATGCCAGCTGTCAGTGGGTATTCTCACCATTCTGTCCCACTCCATGCACAAAAAATTTACAATCCGTATTCAAGGGATACGTAATCGATAGTGGACAGTTCTCGAGGAGGGAGAACGAAGGACGTTTGGTATCTCAATTCTGACATAGGGACCTAATTATATGCAAGGTATGAGTTAGTTTGTTGGAATCTAAAATTATGTGTAGTAAAGGAGTGTCATGCATCATTCTTAAGCGAATTTCAACTCTGCGACTTCCCCATCTCCTACTTTAGTTTCTCCCAATTTTATTTCAATAAACGAGAATACCAAGGAGTAATAAATGAAATGCGAGTCATTTGATGCGTCCTAAGTTACTTTAAAAGCTATAGAATCAGCAAAGACATACATGGAATAAGGATTATATCTGCACACGGATATAAACTAAACACACAAAAAAAATAAATACAATTTAGCAATTGATGAATTTAGCATTATTTTTCCAGTTAAGTAAACATATACAAATAATAGAAAAAATACGTACAATTAGCACTCTAGTTTTCCATTATCGAAGCAAAAGCCTATCGTTTTCAAATCCAGAAAGGAGTAAACTTGTAGCGAGTAATAAAAACATACTGCATCCCGGAATTTGGGTATATTAGATACACCTTTCTCCAACTGTAGTCAGTAAAATGTGGTCCTCGGATGGACCAAACTTAAGATCTAAATTGGCACAGTTGTTCGTGCCTTTAAAGCTTTAACTCTAGACCATTTCCTAGACAAGAGGCTGATAGTACTATCACATTTCCATAGATATATGCATACGAGTATTTTTATGTTTGTTTTCGAACTATCATGAATTTAATTTTGAATCACGTATTCCTCATTTGTACACTCATTATTTATTCCTGAAATAATAATTATCTCAGCTAAAAACTGACCTTCAACTACATCTACACAATTCCCCGCAAGCCGCCGCAAGGGCGTGTGGCGGGGAGTTATAGGTCACCTATAAAGGTGAACAAAACCACATGCAAAATCAAAACAGCTATGCAAACCTACATCCATAGGGACATATACATTCATGTAAAAATACTTTCAACTTACACGCATGCAAATATATATGCTATCAACTGACAAAGAATTGTCCCTTAGGAATCATAAAAAAATAATCCAGTAACGTGCAAGCTAGAATTGGACAAGTAAGAAGCGAAATTCCACTATAACACAGGCATGCAACGGCCTTCTCCCCCAAGGACACCGGTAGGCAATGCGTCTCAACGCTATAGGTAGCGGGAGGGTCTCCACCAAG
This sequence comes from Hetaerina titia, assembly GCA_037158775.1. NCBI lineage: Eukaryota > Metazoa > Arthropoda > Insecta > Odonata > Calopterygidae > Hetaerina > Hetaerina titia. The sequence goes on along the minus strand of CM073778.1, from coordinate 11,677,086 downwards.
AGAGAGACGAGGGATGGCAGGGGAATTTTAAAAACAGAAAATGCAGAAGCCATACTGGAAGGGTTTTGACAAGACACACAAGGTTAGTGAAAGTGCATGCAATTGAGTAGATCTGATTATTCCCTAGACGCTGAGTGTGGCAAGTAGAATTTTTGCTATCACCGCACAGCTGCCATCCCTTATTGTTCGTGTGAAGGAATTCTTGAATCTGCTAGTTCTGTCATCTATTTTCCGAATTTTATACACATAATCCAAGCGACCAATGTATCGTATATTTGAGTGCGAATACTTTGCGAGACCTCGATGCTGAAACATGCGGATCTGAATTTATGTAACAAGTTCAACCTAGCATTGAATCGTTTCTCTTTTTTCCATACCAATGGAAGATAGACATAGAATGTGGTAGGTAATAAGTCACAACTGGTATTAAATGCAGCTAATTACAATTATAAAAGTAGTCTAAAATGAAAATAATTGTTGTTAATAAATGCATATTGAGGGTAACTGGTGAGTTTGCCCTCGTGGTAAAACTATTGAATTTCTCGAATAGCTATATTAAACGTCATTCCAAGGTAAAAATCTAAGAAACAAATAATTAGAGAATTTTAATTTTTTAGCACAAAACGTTAATGATTGATACTTTTGTAAAATAGGCAGTAGTCAAAATTATATTATACCAAACGAAAAAATATCCAATTATTTGCCGAGTCATTTATCATTAATTATCAGCGGGGGGGATTGATTTGTTTCAGCTCTTCAAAATAAACCGTCCCGGGTCAATTTCTTCATTCAATCATTTCATTGACATTTTCTATTACCTATTTCTCATTGTTTTGTCATTCCTTAATAACTCTCTCTCCCTATGCATCCCCAAATTTGATCTTCGATAAACTTTTATGTCCAATCAAGTTTTCCCTCTTATAGTTCTCACTTATAGTGCCCTCCATAGGATTATCTCCTTATCCGCTCTTCCGATTCCTTTTTCATTGGTTACTTAGTCCATGCATTTTACTTTCCGCAATTTTCCGTAGCAGGACATTGCTATTGACTCTAAATCTTATTTTCTTCTATGCTCCTGTAGTCAAAGTCTCGCTTTGTGAAAATGCAGACTCCCTATATTACTCGGAACTAATTGCTTCCCTTTCTCTGTGCCTGTGCGTTTACCGCTAGTAGTTTCTTATTCTGAAAGAACACCTTACGCATCCGCTTACTGAATCCGTTTTACTTCATCCATCACTGTAAACAATTCTTCTTGAATATCAAGAAGAAGTAAGATATATATCAAGAAAATATTTCTTCATGCTCCAGCGTTATTTCCATGGTCTTACTTAAATATTTTCCTCTCTACGTCGACTGAACATTATTACCTTAATTTAGAACTTGATTGGAGTTGTAAATTTTCATCCTCGTCTCCATATTTGATTGTATCCTTGTAAGATTTGTTAATTTCATTTCTCAACCTTCTTTTGCATATAATTTTTTCATCAGTTCTTTTTGTATGTTATCACACTCACATTTTCAGATACTTAAATATTTTTCAGGGTACATTATCCTATCTTTTTCCATTTTTTTCTGAAAATTAAACCGTAGTTCAGCATTTATTTAGAATTAATCCGATGAAAGCACTTTATGGTATTTACATCGGACTATTAACAATGATGAATATAAAATAAATAAAATATATTGAAAAAAACACCTAGGTCCTAGGTGGAGGAAAGCCCACCAAGGCGGAAATCGAACCCCCTACCTTTAGTTTGGAAGAAGAGGTCGTTACCCCACCACCAGTGAGCCATGCTTTGATCTGCTAAACTTCCATTAATGTTTCATTCATATTGACCCTTAATTACAACTCCTGAAATCTTCCGTGCGTATCGTCTTCGTAGCTGCTACTTTATCAGTGATTTCCATCACTAATCTTAATTGTACGGAGATCTCCACAGGTCTTTTACTAATTTTGCTTCCTTAAACCATTTTCCTATTTTTTCCCTGCATGATCATATCCAATTATTGCATTCCAGCCTACTGCTTTTTTATTATTGCATTTTTTCTTCCGATCATATCTTTTACTTCATTAATATCATCATACATATTCTTATCGTCTGCATTGTAGTCCGTTGTAGGGATGTAAACTTTTACTATTACAATCTCCGTGAGTTTTGTTCTAAAATTCCCCAATATAATCTTTTCATTTTAGTTTAGGAAGTTTTTCAATCTAATTGCAGTACTATTCAATACTATTTTGCCCATTTCAGCATTCTCAATCAAACCTCTGAGAATGAATAAGCATGCAGCTACCACCCATGAAGTCTTCTTCCCCGGGCAATCATTGCCCACATCAACCTTAATGCAATCATAGCCAAGAATGGATGCTCTCGTATGTCTTTGAGCGCCGCCGCTAATCGCACTCGGCTCTCGTCAAGACCACTGGCTTCTTTCGCAGCTACACTCTGCATCCAGAGAGCGACCCGCAATCCGCAACTAGTTGGGCGCACTCGATGGCTCTTAGCTAAGATGTAACGTTCAATTACATGGGACATACCACAAATATTAATATCATGTGCAGCAAATGTATCATTGGCAATAGACTTGATATACACACAATGAATTATTGTACAAACGTAAAATTACTTGCTATGAATACTATTCTAGAATATTGTAAAATAAAATTTCCTTGTTAAAAATAATATTTTGTTCAGTATATACGTAAAATATTTGCTATTTTCACCAAATCACTGACATCTACAAGGTATTATAAATCCTTTAACAACAATTTGGAAGGTACAAAGCTATACTTTTAACTGTTGAGATCTATTATTCTAATTTTTATTGAGTACTGTCAAAAGGTGGTTTGATAAACTTATCAGAAATTTCTCGAAAGGACATGCATAAAATGTATTAATTAGCATCACTCTGTGAAAAATGAGCAAGAGAAATACTTCATGTCTCACGTTTACTTTAGATTGAAATGTGTTCATTTATTGACATCCCAATAACTCTTTTCCTAATGGTTCGATCTATTCCTTCAGCTAGTTGCAATATAAACAACTTAAGTTTAAAATGCAAAAAAATGAAAACATGAAACATTTTAGAATTTGGCTCAAATGGCCGTTCATGAAGATAAATATTAGGATACTTGGTAAATCTAGGGCCTGAAAAACATTTTCATATTATCAGGAAAAGGGAAAAAAGAAAAATTAAAATTAGAAAGAGAAAGAGATAGGATTGAAACATTAGTCAAGCGATTGCTGGGTACGGTGAAATGAATCGCTGCATGGATTAAGAGCAAATGGAAATGAAGAGCTGGAAGCTTGGAAGGGAAGACCGAGCGATGATGGAGATGAAAGGGGTACTTCATCTCCGCCATTATCACCAACACCATCATCATCATCCGTTTCCAATCTGGAGATTGGCCACTGCAAAACCTGGGAGCTTCTTTAACTCCAGGCCGACCTTTTAGGACCCTTGTGACTCCCCCTCTGCCTATCATTCATTTTTCATTCCCTAAGTGTGTATGTCACGCCCAGATCTTCGTCTTAACCTCTTCTTTTCTCACACTACTCGCTATTATGAGAATTCATGTATATATCAGTTCTTTCGTTGATTTCATGCGTATCGCAACATTTCTTCAATTTTCATTTAGCAGATTATATAAAGTGTATTGGAATATTATTCACCGCTAAGAAGTAAGAATGTGGAAATGGAGTGTAAAAAACATAAAACACTCCTTATAAGGTAAATAAAGCAGAATAATAGGATCTTTTGCCGAAAATACATTTAAAAATAAACAGATTATATTTTCCCTTTCTTGAGGTTAATAATAGAAAGTAAGCAGGTAAAAGAAATAACTAGGAGTGATTATTGAATAATTGAAAAAAAAAACTCCAACAGCCATAAAAGATTTTTCCAATTATTTAATACTATTAGCCGTAAGAGCTCCATTCATTCATCATAGGGGTGATTAATTGAATTCGGTGTGAGGACAATACCTACAGCAGCATAAGATGCAGACTTTCTTAGTAGATACTTATTGCTAGTTCTTCATTACTTGGACTAATTAACAGCGTGCGTATTTAATTGTTTTTAGGTTTTCAAGTTTAAAAAAGTTATTGTAAAGCCGATTTGATATTAGACCTAGGTACGCAATCAAAAAGTTGAAATTGAGTGTCTTACGCTGCATTCTGCGGGTAGAGAATCAGGTGTCTGTTGGCGTAGATTTATTGAGTAACATAATTTCTCATGAACTGCTTTGAACAATTACAATTAATAAATTAGCATTCATCTCAATATCACTCTGCATTCATTCAGCTTTCTTTTATTGAAACATAACTTTGCCAATTAATACAGTCTGTGTAATTTGCATCAACAGTAGGCGGAGTCCTAGCCTCAGGAATGTATTTACTTATACTAATAGAATAAATTTAGAGTAAAGAACATCTCCTTTATCAAAAATATAATCAAGTTAGGAAATAATATCCAACAGTGCGTTTTATTTTGCAATGCCACTGCTTAATAAAGTTGTTATCAGTAATGAAGTTTTAACGTTATAAACTTTAAGTAACTTCGAACTAAACAAACGCCAGAATACACTTACGGAATGGATTGTCATTAACGATCTATCCCTATCATTTCCTTATGATGTAAGATCACCCATGACTCTTGGTAATAGAGGATGAGTTTCATGAATGCAAGAGAAGAGTGAATTACCCGCTGGTAAAGTAGAAGGAAGGCATGTCGTGGTGAAAAGGAATCTACTGCACCATCTATCACATAATGTTAAGAGGTTGCCCTTGCGAAAACTCAAAATCACGTAATTAAATACTACATAATTTTAAAAATCAGCTTATAACTACTCCAAAAGCCCTTTACTTATCCTCCTTCGCGTTCCGCTCTCATGATGGCTTCCGAGAAAATTTGTAGACAAAGAAGCACGAAATATGAAAACCCATATACGGATATATTCAACAGATTCAGGCGAGTTGAAGTGGAAGTTCGTCATTATGAGAAAAACAAAATTTGCACTTTTTCATCAGTGGAAAAGTGCAATTTTTTTTTCTCACACATACAAGGAGTTGGTAATTATCATATGTTAAATTGAATTTCATACATGTCGGAAATTATGTAGATAAACTGAATACATATAAAATAGTGATGTGCATTAAAATAAGGAAATGAACAAGTGCAACCGAAAAATACGTAGATAGGTATGCACCAGAGCAAAACGACGGAGGCTCGAGAGGAGATTACAAACTGGAGACAAATAATAATGCAAGTGTTTTGCTGCAACGAAAACGGCAGGTGAGTGACTTCCTGGCAGAATTACAGAGCAAGTAAATATAATGCATTATTTCTGTTACGATATAATTGCGGTGTTTTGCTCACAATGTCGGCATTTCAGCAAAATTCGTTCTCACTAGAAGAAGATTAAATTGCCCAAGTATCTTCAAGATTAATTATTGCAAATTACCAGAGATTTCCATACTAGGTTCAGTAAAAAAATCAGTGGCATGTTCTTCAATACCATGCCCATTTTTGACAGTGCACTCGAGTCTCAATATGTAAATGCAAGCCAGATTTGCCTGAAAACCCTCATCGTATGTGCACAAGAGTATTTAGACCATCCCTGATCCCTCTTGACGGCAAAATCATCGCCATCAAGGCTCGTGAGCTGAAAATACTCTATTCACTTTGCGGAATTGCACCGCCGTCCTACAAAAACGACTTACCTCACTGGGAGGGAAAAAGAACTCAAAAATTTAAAAAAAGAAAAAACAACGGAAGCATGATAATACTTAAATGAAATGGGTAAGAGGGTTCAGAGAGGGGGAATTGTACGTAGGACCACAAAAGGCCTCCCTGGAGGAGAGTGGCGCGCGGTGGCGTGCCGCAAGGCTCTCTTCACTTGTCTTTAGTTCCCTCCACTCGCACCTCCCCCGGGGGCACTCTGTGGTTCGGACGACTTCTCGGACCGCGAATACCCTCCATTTCCACTACCCTGGCGAATAAATACGCTGGAGTGGCGTTTGTTTGGCGGTGTTGGTATTTGCGGGGGGTTAGGGTGAGGTGGTAAAGGTAATTTGTAAGCTGCAGCTTGTGGGAACGTTTTAATAAAGAGCGATTAACTCAGGCGTCGCATTTCAAAGTTACTCTTCCAACCGCGAGATGGCAATCGACGCGAAATCAGCAACCCCCAGCATATTCTGCTATGCACCCCATTGCTTAAGTGCGAAAGAGTAGGTAAATATGTAGCATACATACAGGTATCTTTCTGAAAATTCGACTAATGCCGCAGCGGATATTAATAATCATTCACACGCACCTCCCGGAAACTTTATTAAGTTTCCGGGAGGTACGTGTGATATATAAAGAGATGTGACTATATAAAGAGGTAACTAACGAAGAGTCCGGATGGACTCTCCGTTCCCCACTCGCACCTGAGCAGTCTGAGACATGTACAGGTTGCGGATCAGTTTCCTGTCCCTCCAATCCATTCCTATTTTCTATAATACACGCATTAATTTTTCCCAATTCACTCTATCAAACGCTTTTTCGAAATCTAAGAAACAGGAAAATACGTCCTGATTGTATTCTATATTCCTCTCGATTAGTGATCTCATTATTACAATGGCATAACGCGTACCTCTTCCTTTCCTAAACTCAAACTGATAAGTATATATATATATATATATATATATATATATTGTATACTGATAGTATATATATATTGACCCCTAAGTAATCATTTGCTTTAGTCTCTATCCTTTTGTTGATGATCCTGAGAATAACTTTAGCTGCGTGGGACATTAACATCGGTAAAATTTGAAGAGATGAAGGAAGAAATGATTGGGACTCCAGGGTTAGGCAGAGGAATGAAGTGTAGTAAAAATACATGATCGTTGATAGAAAATAAGTAGATGAAAGTTTTATTCCATATAACCAAAATCAAACCTCATTCTCAATGTAAATGGACATTTTGTATGGAAAATAAGAACCATAAAGATAAGTTTGAAACATATAAGTGGGTAGGTTGGAAAGTAATGCATAGGAAGCCAATACGTAGACCACAAACAAAATGATCTTCATAAGCACGCCTTGTGGCATGTGGAAGTAACATTTCCCCTCAACACGAATGAGTCGTTTTAAGGTCTTCACATTCATCCAGTTTATTTAGATAAGGGAAAGAACGGAGACGTGTTCTTGTACAAAGTCAACGCCAGTTAAACACCCTGCTGTCATCGAATTTTCGCCTTCACCTCATCGTCCGAGGTGTAGTGATTACCCTTGAGGCATCTCTTGAGTTGAGGAAAAAGTGACTCCTACTGTGATTCATCGCCGCTTAGAGGCTGTTTATGGTGACTATTTTGTTAATATGTCTACTGTAAATCTTTGGGTAGTAAAATTTCGTAGTTGCGAGCATGGAAAAGCCGTAGTAGTTGATGAAACTCGCAGCGGATGTTCGATCACTGTCACAGATGATGAACAGCGCAAAATCATCAAAGATTTTATTCAAAATGACCGACGAATCACTCAAAAGCGTATCGCAAACCATATTGGAACATCCAAGATACTTTTCGGCTTCATTATTGAACAATTGAGAAACTGTAAAATGTGTGCACAAAGGGTACCACTCCGTCTCACAGACGAGCATAAACGGTATTGACTGGAATATTGCGAGAAACACTTCTTATTCCCCCGATCTTGCGCCTTACGATGTTTATTTTTTTTTCTCGATTCAATAGACACCTCAAGTGTAATCATTACACTTCGGACGGTGGAGTGGAGGCAGCTGTAAAATCCTGGATTCCAGAAAAGTCGAAAGAGTTTTTCAGTGATGGAATAAAAAACTTTTTACACTTGGGGAGAAATGAGCTAGACTTAACGGTGATTATGCTGAAAAATAAATACATGATTTTGGTACTTAGGAATTGTACTTTAATTTACTTTTTGCCCGATATTGCTATTTTTTCGGTTCGCTCTCCATAAACATGTGTGCATTACTTTTTAGCCTACCCTCGTATATATGACAGTATACTATGAGGATGAATCGAAAATTGAGCCTAGAAGGCATTCAACGAGAATGAAGGAGCAGATCATTAGCCATCGATATTTGACTGAAATTAAAGAGTATAACGTGTGATATTCCTGAAAAAATTCTTACAGAGGAACAATGGATGGAAATGGCAGAAAAAGAGATAATCAGAAAAGGGAAAGCAAGGCTTTCAAAGAAATAACAGAAAAGGAAAATGCGAATAGAATTAGTAATTAATGCATTAATATGAAAATAAAAAGGAAGAACAAAAATTAAGTTTAAGAATACAGAAGAAAAATAAACAGAGAAATGTTATTATGAACTCAACCACGAATCCTATAAGAGGAATGAATTGCCGTGGAATGAGCAGCGCGGTGAAATGAAGAAATTGCGAGATAGAGGTTCGTGGGCGCGCTCTTCGAAATGCCGAGAGAAATTCCAGGAAATAGAAGGAGGAACGATCGTTGAATTCGAGAAACAAGAAAGGAAAATTGCTAATCGAACCGGCAAAGTAGAGGGAAGATGCGGAGAAAAGGTGGAAGAATTAATGGGCAAGTTATTCGATCAGTAGTGCGACATGAACAAAGATAGTTTTGAACCGAAAATAATAGACGAAAAAAAGCAGGCAAAAAATGAGGAAAATAAAACAATGGGAAAAACCTGCACAACGTCAGCTATAAAAAATGTTTACAATTATATAGCATGGCACGAAATAAATTATTTTTGAAGACTTTCTTATGAAAAAATTTCGACATAAAGAAAAGGCTGAACTGAGGGGATCTACGGTAAATATAATTAAATAGTGAGTTTAGATTTAGAGAGAGAATATGATATCGATGATGACAGCTTGGGATAAAGACATTACGAAACGAGATAGAAAAGGCAAGAAAGGATAAGAAATCGAAGAAGGCCGAGAAAATGTACTGCAATCAAGCAGAACGAGTTAAGAATTTAAAAAGAAGTACAAGAATTGGGAAATAGGAAAGGATGAGTTTCTATGGAATATTTGAAGCATTTCTTAAGGAAGGCTCCGAATGAAGTTTTTAAATAAAAAACTAACAAAGAGAGAAAAAACTCTTCTTCCCATATTTTCCTAAACAGTTCAATAGTTCCACAGGAATGTTGTCTACTCCCACGACCTTATTTGCTTCCATCTCCTTTAATGCCCTTTCTATTCATCGTCGAGTATGCCGGGACCCAAGCTATCTCCTTCTACGTCATGTTCTTTTTCTATGTCTAACCTTGTCGGCCTAAGTTCTGTACCGTACAGTGTTTCTAGGTATTCCTTCCATCTCTCTTGGATTTTATCTGGTTCAATTATTATCTTACCCCACTTATCTTTAACTGTTAGCACAGATCTTGCCTTCTTACTTCCCGATAATAACTTAACCTTGCTGTAGAGCGCACCAATTTCACCCTTCCTCTGTAAACTTTCCATATCCTCGCATTGCGTTTTCCACCATTCTTCTTTTGCTTTATTTGTGGTCCTTCTCAATTTATTGTTTAACTCTTTGTACTTCATTTTGACTAACTCTGTGTTTACATTCTTCCATCTTTTTCTCTCATCCATCTCTGCAATCATCTCATCCATTACCCAAGGTTTCCTTATCCTTTTCCCGTTAACGGTTCCTAATTGTCTATTGCGGATTTTGATGTCACTTGCTTGATACATTCCCATTTTTAAACTGATATGTAGTATGAATTTAAATTTCATGTTTATATTATTTATGTATTTATATATGATATTTGATTAAGGGAATGAGAGTAAATGAGAAGCTTTGTAAGAGGGAATAAGAAGAAATGTGGTTATCCGGAAAGATGGAGAAAACAATGTCGAATGAGAGGGTGAAAACTAAAACTTCATAACGAGGTGAAAAAAAGGAAAAAACGAACTCGAAGACGGAGAATTTCAATTAAGTTGACGTTGAAAAGGTGATAAATTATGAAAGGATTGAAGGCTTAATGCTATTCAGTAAGGGGGAGAGGAAGGAAAAAAGGAAGACATAAGTGATAGTATGAATGTATTACTAAGTATAAGAAGCTGAAGAAAGACTTAAAGAGATAGATATTTTTATACTGTGCCAATGTGAATTAAAGAGTCCTGAAGTATGTGAGATTATTTTTAACACATTTAAAGACTAAGCGCTAATCGTTAAATCGCCTACCACCAATAAATTAGTGAACTACAGAAAGTTATAAAATATTAACAATGAAAGTCAGTCATTCTCTCACTTGAGACTGATTCTTGTAAGGCAGTGGCTAAAACGAAAGAATCATAAAAAGGAGTAGATGCCTTCTAAAATCGTGATTTACTAACGTACATGTGAGCCAATATTATTTTAATACAAATTACCTGGTCTACTCGTGATTTCCCAACGTAACAACCATCAAAATTCTGCTAATGACATTTATTTACAAAGACTACCTACTTCAAAGTTCAATTCGATGCAGTTGACTCAATGCAGGAATGCCGTTCAAAGTGCACACTAAATTATTTAAGAATATTTTTTCAGATGAAATGGAGTTCATTCTCCTCAACATACTATATAAAGAAAAATATCACATAATTACACCAGGTATGTTCATTTATAATTTACCACTTTATATATTATTAAATGTTTGATATGCATTGGATGTGCATAAAACCACACATACGATAATCCCTTCATAAGGAGGCAAATAGTCTTGAGAAAATTAGTGGAAGGAAAATGAGAAACAAACAGGAACATCAAGCATGTTGCCGAATAACTAATTCAAAACTCGACTCTTCAAATATCAAGAATTCGACTATTATATCGGGACGAGAGGTGGGATAACATATGCACAGCTATGGGGATAATTTGGAGACTTTAGTCCCACAAAAAACTCCCTCTATTCTGCGGAGAAGAAAATGTGATTTTGAAGAAGGGAATGAAAACGCCAGGGATAGAGAGGAGGGGGGAAACAATCGTCGCTCTGGTGTGTCTCGGGCCACCCGAAACACGGGGGTCCCACAAGGCGAGCCTTCCCTTCCACTCCTTTTTATTCTTTATTTAATCTTCTCAGCAGGAGGGGGAGGCTTGACATTTTATACAAAGGGAAGAGAGGGAGGGAGGGTGGGTAGGCATATGGGAGAAGGGGCGGAGAGCGAACGAGCGAGGGGTAGTGGGGAGAGGGAAGTAATCTGTAATTCGATCCAAGGGCGACGGGGTGCGAAGGGGAAGACGATGGGCGTGGGAGGAACTTGTCAGGCGTCGTTTTCTTTTTATGAATAACGGCTGCGGGGAAGGGAGGGAGGGAGGGAGGGCGGGGGTGAGTGAGGAATGCCCCCGACGAGGTCGGAGGAGGGGAGTGACACGAGTGAGCTGCCCTCGCGCTGGGCGTGGAAATTACGGGAGAGAACTGCGAATCCTTACGGAGGGTGACGTGCGATGGAAATGCTATTTCCTCCCAATTTGAACGTGTAACCGGATACAAACACCCACAAGAGATTGCTACTTGTCACAGAGGAATCATGCCTACAGTTTTTCTTGCGACGACGGATCAATCTAACGGCCGCATCAAATGGGTAGGCCAGAAATTCATGCTTATTTTGGGGAGTAAGACTGCAGTCAGATTAGTTACGTATGCGCATTGATTCGTTTTACTACGCACAGTACTTGACCGTGGAACACTAAGTTATGAGGAAATCTATCAAATAAAAGGCGTAGTGGGGTCCACGAAGATCAGTTGAGTGCTGAGGGAAGGAGCATGCTGGCTCAACGCAGCGAGAAGCAGCTCCACCAATCATCGAGCTCGGTTGGAAATAATCAGGGAACAAGATCAATTTCGAAGGGGATAGAATTATAATGATGGAAAATAACCATCTCCGGAAATAAGAGCCATAGATATGATTAAGAACCCGACAAAATTCATCGGAGAAGACGAATACCTCTCCCTCATGTGGAAGAGGAATTTTCGTCAAGAAAAGAGGAGCCAATCAGAGAGTTTCGACAGCCGACGCCCAGAAGTTCGTAGCCATAGCAACGAAATATCATTTCGAACTGAAGATCTCCCCCCTTCCTCCCACCCTCCAGGAGGCTAATTTATCAATTCAATAGACACTATTCAACTACAAGATAATGTTGTACTCATTACTGAATGAACAAACGAATTAATACACACTTATCTCCCCTCTACGGGCATACTCTCCGTTTTATGGCTACAGTCGCTGCAGATCCTATTCCGCATGTTACTGTGATAGTTTCAGAGAATTTGTTTATCTGGACACACTTAATCACTCACCAGGAAGTGGAAAATTCTTTTCAATCATCAACGTTTAATTCAGTGAGTTTCAGTCAATAGGCTCCAATTATAAAAGGCATTGGCAGGATTTGTAAAACAGAGGTAGCTGGAAGACCTTTTTGTGACTACAAAATAAGGGGAAAGACTTAATCCAGATGTTTCTCCATTGTAATGAAGTCTTCCATTTAAGTTCATTAAACTGATCTCGTATTATGAGATATCTAGATAAATTACCAATAAATAACGCATGGGTAAGTAATTTATGAATTATCATCAATATTCCGTGTCCTGAGGGAACCCTCTGGTAGGTTGCATGGCTCAGCTGGATAAGAATAATCAGTAAGTGGGTAATAAACTTAAATTATTACGGAGATTATAGCGATGAGTGGATAGATAGCCTGATTTATTTTTATCGCAATTGCAACCTATTTTCAAAACATTAAGTTAAAATGCAACAATTTCAGAGCGTAAAAATCATTCGCCTTGACCGGGATGTCTTGCCATTCGATGATTCAATGATTTTTACACTCTGAAATTGTTGCATTGAAATGCATGTTAGCGGATGACTCCGTTAAAAGTTACTGTTGCGGCATCTCCCGCAGTTTCTTGAAAGTTTATTAAGTTAAAATGTATACAGGAAAAGCAGAATGACGAGAACGAGGAATAATAATGCACTCCTTGCATAGTATAAATAAAAAGCTTCATCAACACTGCATCACTGTCGTATTTGGACGTAATTTATCCACTTTAAATAAAGTGAGGACACCGTCCGTTGGATGGGATGTTAAACTGTATGACCTCTTAATGTCTTTTCGTTAAGAGTAGGCTCATTTGGACGCTGGTTTTCTCTCCACTCTTCCTCCTTTCCCATCCATCCCTTATGGCACAAATGACCTCGGCTGCCTCCCCTAAACTTACTACGGCTAATAACAGCCAAAATGGCACGAAAATGGTCTGTGAAGCATTTACACACATAATACTAATATTACATGCAAACATAAATAAAGAATAAGGAAAACGTTTGACTATTATTAGGAAAATAGTGCATTGCATATGGAGTGTGCTAGCGCATTCGCCTTGATCGGTATATCCCTGACATTGGATTACTATATAATGTTTGTAAGAAAGGACAATTAAAAAAGCAGCACTCAAAAATCTCTGTAGTTCATGATAGGTATACGTTTATGTGTTATGGTTTCTCACTTAGCTAATAATAATGGTATTCTATTTAAAAAATCTGGAGTCAATTACAAAGACTAACAGAAATCTATTATGAATTTGTCAAAATAATTAGGTACATATGCCTTCACATAAGCGAGGAGGTTGAAATTCACATATATACGCATAATTATATACGTAATTCTAATAATACGTGAAAGTATCTGCACATTTTTTTCCACTATTTATTTTTATATTCTAACCAAAATTTGAAATTATCTGACTCATTTAGAATCGTATTTTCACTCACGTTGACGGCTTATATCCACCTTCACCTCTGTTTTAACTGGTTTAAACAAATCTATATTTCCAATTCAGATATAGTGCAGAATCATGAGTGGCATGATTTAATTTACCTGATAAACATATTTTCGAATATGAATTTCAACATAAACTCTCTATCTTATGAATTTAGTGCAGTGTTGCGCAACTCCTTGCTCATATTGAAGAATTAACCCCTCCCATTTCATGATCCTAAAAGAAAAATATAAGGAAAATCAAAAGGCCTCAGTACCTCAGGAATACAGCCCTCTTAACCCTCAGGGAATGAGAAGAGAGCGTAAGGGAGGGAGCGACCGAGCTTTCCCTTTCTCGGCTCCGGAAGTGGCGGCGCTCAAAGCAAGTCGTTCAGAGAGTTGACAGTGACGTATGATGACGCCACCAATTTCCCCCGGATACCATAAAAGTCCATTTATCCCGGCACCTACAAACGTACTTCCGATTAGAAAAAAATTTCAGGAGCTACAAATTCCGAAACCAAGAAACATCCACGGACAGACACTGCTTGACGCATGAAGTGCTCACGTTTCGCCAACTAAATCAATCATTTTCCTGTCCCTCCAGTCAAAATCTTTCCATTCTGTCGTATGTTTACTTTCCCACGAAACGCCACTAAACTTTAATTTTTGGTCACCTCCACTCGTCCCATTATATAGTCATGTGACAGGTCCCCCAGCAATGAAGGACAGGCAAATGACGCCAGACAATACATCTATACATATTATATAAATGGGGACGGGGATATACCAGAGGCAACATGTATGCCTGTCTGGTCTGTGGAGCCGAAGGTCGCTGGTTCCATTCCCGTGACCGGCGAAAGGTTTTCAGTTTAGAAAATATTTGTTAATGATTTTTCGGAAAGAGGCAACTGCACATTAACCGACAAAATAGAAAAATGGTATTTCGGAACGAGGTGACGAAAAAAATATATCCTTGAATCCATGCTGAAAGGCATCAGTTTCACCCTTAGGCACTGGTGGCGCAGACCGAGTGGGTCACCCGGCAACAGCTGCCACAGCTGCGGGAGAGAGCGAAGTTCTGTATCTGCCGTGAACTTCGCTCGCACTGCGATGTGGAGGGTAACGGAAAACCACCACATTATTCTCCCTAGAATTACAATACTCTCAATTGGATTGCATTCAAATATGACAAGATGGCTTTCCTCCCGGTAAAATATTCTGGTGGTTAACTAGTCCCTCCAATCGGATCTCCGGGTGGGGAGTACTGGGAGGGGAACATCAGTCAAGGAGGATAGATGCAAAATAGGTACATCGAACGTTGAGCCATTAGGGGTTTGCGTGAAATTAGAAAATGCAAAGATGGAGATGGATAGGCTGGGGATAGACATCCTGGTATTGAAGGAATTAAAGTAAGCGTTGACGACTTCTGAAGCGACGGCTACAGGGCGATATATTCGGGAGACGACCAGAAAAGTGCAGGAGTAGGCATCATATCATACTCATGAAGAAACGGAGGAGGAAAATAATATCATGCTGCTAATATAATGTACGTATATTGATGATAAAGTTTAGGGACAGAATCTACGGATACAGTGATAGTACAGGTGAGTATGCCGACGACCAGCTATTCACATGAGGAAGTATGCCAACAACTGGAAGAGGTTCTAGGAACAGTAAAAGGAAACGGTAGGTAGGAAAATCTCATAGTAATGAGAGACGGGAACACTGTGGTCGGCGAGGGGCGAGAGGAAAGTAGCGTGGGCTCCTACGGATTTTGAAAACGAAGGGTCACGGGAGAGAGACTGAGAGAATTCTGCAACGAGTAAAACATGGTTGCGTCAAGTACCATCTTCGATCAACATCCAAAAAGAAGATACAATACACATGGTAGATTCCAGGAGATAAAGCAAAATATCAAATTGACTACATCCTTGTCAGGAAGATATACGAGAACAAAGTTAACAAGTATAAGAGATACCCCTGCGCAGATATAAAGAGCGGTCACAACCTGGTGATCATTGACAGCAAACGGCGATACAAGAAGATGAAAAACGAGACACAGCAATCCAGATGGAATACAAAGATACTGGAAGAAAAGATTGCAAGAGAAAAGTTCACCACGTCCATCGAAAGGGAAATTGAAGGAAATATTCAAAATACCAGCACTGACGGTTGATGGATAGAAATGAAAAATTACTAAAGCTGTAGATGAGATCCTTGTGAGTAAAGAGGAAATGTATAATAAGCTATGGATAACAGCTGGAATAGGAGGTCCTATAAACGAAAGAAGAAAATGCAAGAATCCAATAAATGAGAGTTGAAAAGACCTCTATAAACAGTTGCAGAACCAGGTCACACGAGAGTGCAGGAAGGCAAAGGTAGAATGGATAGAAAGCTGCTGCTAGAGAAATAATGACAATATGAAAAAGGGAAATAGCGAGATGGCTTATAGACTAGTGAAGAGACAATTTGGAGAAAGAAAAACAAAATCGCAGAACGCCCTAGCCGCATGGAAAACTAATAACATATGATGACTACTAATCGGAGTGCATTAATCTGTTTGTCAGTGCGATATCTTCACATTATTCCCGCATTTTTCGTTGAATATCAATTAATGGTCTCGTAATATTTTATTATTTGTTCAATTACTTAATTTCTTATTCTGAAATAAATATTTTGATACTACAATTGCTTAAAAAATTAAAGTAGTCATAAAAATTGTTATCACAAAGCACGGATTATTATTCAACTAATATTTGTAGTTACGACTTTCGTAATATTAAAAAGCTGAATTCGATTTTGCATTAGTATTTACAAGCCATTTAAAACTCATTCCTATATAATTTTTCATATTAACTACGCCAGGAAGAGTGTACATTTTCATACTTTCTTTGAGAGTTAAATGAACTTATTCATTAAAGGCATTAGTCATTTCCTTGTGACACTTGTCGCTATGAAACTATATACCTGTAGTTTGAGGAGGCGACGACAAATCGGGTGTCCGATCGTTGATGTGTTAGGCAGAGCAACCATTTTTTCATCCTGGTAAGTGGGATGAGATTAAGACAGAGTCAAGGGAGATAAGATGATTCACCTCCATTTCCTCTCGAACGTTTTTCAAAAGTAGTAAACCCAAAAGGATTGGGCATTGCCTTTTGTCTCTCTGATCACGTGGGTGGTCCCCTAAAATACACCCTTAATTGATTGCCTTCTCGTGTCCCGCCGATGTCCGCAGTTGGCCATGCCATAGTCTCCTTCGTCGCTCCCTTCACTTGAAGCACTATCGTGAGAGCGCCCCTTTGGAAATCGCGTCATGTCGAACAGATGCCTCCACGAACATTGCTTTCCCATGAGAGCATTTCGACTTCCCGAATGCAGGGACCATCCTGTTTAGTAATCGAAGGAGTCCCAGAGTAGGAGTTGAGAACGCATGTTTTTTTTAGTATTCTCGAAGAAAACTCATTTTGGAAACATTCGAACATGTTAACAGAATTTAAGAAAAACGTTGAAGGTGCAAGGGGGACAATGGATGTTAAATCAGAGATTTTATTTCTCACCTATTAATCCTAATCTCATGAACTACATGTATATGACACTTTCATGATGTAGGTAGGTTTTACTAATTCAGTTTATTCCAACAAATACGAAATCATTTATTAATGACATGATTTCACATCATATTGTGTGAGTGGATTGTTTAAAAAGAGAAGGATAAAAATTTCGGACTCAACTGCTCAACAAAAAGGATTAGATCTTGTATTTTTTCCTTGAGCGTTGAGGGATCAACATATTTTTCATGCTTAACTCATATAATATAAATCTTTTACTTAGATATATTCCCTTTTTTATGTAAATTTCATTGTATTATGACTCATTTCAAAACTGCTTCTCGTTTTTGAGACATTACTGTTAAAACTCAAGTCCTGTAGTGAGTGCAAAAGTTCTGTAACTCCTGTTAAATTCATTCTAGCAGTCAGAGATATTCTTTTATTAGGTTCTTATATGAAAGCGTGTGGCATAAACAATACTAGCGTTAGGTTATACTGCATCCTGTATTCCTATTTCTTAGTAGGGATTCGCAGGGTGTCATGCCTGTAATGTCTAGATAAACATATAATTGAAGTTACTTATGATATTAGGCATGTACGAATATTTGTGTGATATCAATTTGTTAATTTCTTCTTTATTCTTCAGGCAGACTCAGGGTCAATAAACTCATCTCTTTTATAAATTGAAACAACTATTACCTGTTTATTAGTTTTTATTAACTTTTTGATTGCTTCCATTGACGGCTAAATCTATGTATAGTATTTCGTTAAAATGAGTTGGAGTCGGGACATAGGTGATATTGACCCGAGGGAATTTTCGCTTTGTGGTACACCATAGGCATCGTCCTAACCCATGCTGTGCCATGACTTTTTGGGTCATTCCAAACCAGCAGGTTGCATCTATCGCTGTTAGCTTCTTCCTCATTAATATGTTTTCCCTCTTTCTTCCAAGAGGTATAGCCTTAAGTGGTCTGCATGTACCTAAAGTATTTACGAATTCGTTTGCACAACCGCGGATGCAAGTTTTAAGTTTTTCTTTTGCAATAATTCATGCCTGGACGTGAAACTCACGAACGAACGGTTTTCTTTCCGCACTGCTATTTGACCGCTCGGTCTCGCCTCTCCATTAAACACCTTTGCATTGCCCGTCCCTTGGGTAAAAAATACATGGATACTTCAGTGCTAATTTTGCTGGTAATCTGAAAAATATCTCCTCTTTCACACATCAAAGGAAAGGGCATCCTCTCCTATATACGTTTTTTCATTTTTATATGAAAACCGAATTAATTACTCATTTGTTACTCAAAACTCCGCCATTTCGTGAAAACGTTCGCTTTCGAAGTTGAAGATCGAGAGAACTTCAGTGAGGAAGAGAGTTACGTTAGTTGACTCAAGACCGGCATTTCAATTTTCAAAATTAATATTTAATCGAGTTTACGTGTATATCACTTGAGCATCATATTTGGTATTCTAAATGCTCTTTGTAAACCATATACCTGGAACTTAAATATTTATATCTCACCTACGTTAAATTATTAAGGTAGTTCGAAGATAATGGAAATATAAAATTAACTGTCAGCAAATTGAAATTGCTACGGAAAAACTGTAGGAAAATTATTATCGCCTAAAATATGCATGTCCCAAAAAAATAACAACAAAGGGAGGCAAATCAAAAGAAGTTATGTGCGAAAGAATGCTCACTAGAGACTCTAGACTATTCGCTAGCAATATAAGGACTCGATTACCCGAAAGAGAATATGGGTTTGATGCAACGAGAGAAATAAGTTACTGGAAAGCTGGTGGCAATATTGAAAAAGGTTTATTATCATTTTTATATACCTATTAATGAGCGTCTAAGCTATATGTGTCTTAATTTTTCAAAGTTTTGCGTTTTATTTAGAACAAGAGGTTTAATAAAAGGACATTTCAAAGTATCTATGTAATGAACAGGAAAACAAACTAATGTAACAGGTATTAGCTACTTTAAAAACTGAAGTTATTTCGTTTCTGGAATATCCTTTCCGCAGAGAAAGGTGGTCGTGGTACCGAAAATGAGTGTGTGTGTGTGTGTGTGTGTGTGTAATTGTGAGTATCTTTATTTGTTTTGGCTAACACCATCTCACTTCCACGCTTGTTATGCCATTCACATCCGTTTATATGTATATGGATATATATATACGTGTGTATATATGTTTTACACAAAAATGTGTGTATAAAATATATATATATATATAATGTAAATTAACTAATAGTCATAACAAACACAGAAACTAAAACATATAAAAGAGGGACTCACTGGTTCTATAATTTTCGGTGGTGCAACCACCTTTCTCAAGAGGAATTAGGAACAGAACTCCTTTTCCTCCTGAGAAAGGTGGTTGCACCACCGAAAATTCGAGAACCAGTGAGTCCCTCTTTTATATGTTTTAGTTTCTGTGTTTGTTATGACTATTAGTGAATTTACATTATTGTGCACGTTCGTGGGTTTTCCAAGAAAGTGACTATATATATATATATATATATATATATATATATATATATATATATATATATATATATATATATATATAAAGCAGCATTCTGTTACGGAAACTATAGCCAATTGCGGACATATATATGTCCACAACAGGGGACAGTTTTAGCGGGAAAATGCTTTAGAGGATAAAAGTTCGCGCACGAACTCCTCCCCTCCTTCCTACTTCCCCACTCTTCGAAAACTTTTGATAAAAGGAGAAGTGGTGAGAGTACGTGTGGTGTGCGTGAGTGCGAGAGCAAGCACGCACGTCTTGATTGCTCTGCTCGCCGTCAAATGAAAAATAGTTTGGCGGTGGCGCGCACACACGTATGAGCAAGGGGGGAAAGCCGGGGGGGAGGGGGACGAAGGTGGCGTAAGGGACAGGGTGGGGACGGTAAAGTTGGTTCTTTCACGATCGGGCGGCCGAAAACTTGGGCTATTTGGAGCATTTCTTTGGCTTTACTGGATTGCTCCTCTTTGAGGGAGGAAGGGTGTGGGGGAGCGTGGCGAGGGGTTTGGTGCGGGATGGAGTGGGTAGAATAAAGGGGACATCGGGATGATACCAGCGGGGAAACTTCGGAAGATAGGGACAATTTACTTATGTTTCCGAGTGCCCCCTTTTTTCCTCTTCCCCCATTCCGGAGTTTTTAACTGCATACTTCGGATTAAGACTTTCGAAAACTGTTCGAACAATCCTTGGTTTGCAATCCTTGAGTTGGTAGTGCACCGTCTGTGGAAATCACTGGAATAATTGCTTTCGGAAGACCAATAAGAAGGAGGGAATATGACCTCTCGCAAATAAACTGAGAGTGCCCTCTTTCATTTGCTAGGGACTGGGTTGATCTGGAAGGAATCGATTTTCCCCTCCATTTAAACTGACGTCCTGGGTCCGTGAACTGAAATATTCTGCAATTCCTATTCTAAGTATCGCTAACGTCCGTAGAAACTGTGACAAACTTTTGCCGTTCAAATCGATTGTCTATTCTAGCAGCAACACAGCTTTTTACAGCGAAAATTTTCTTGAGGTCATGGGATATAGATTATAGGTTGAGTCACTTAGAAATAAATTATACATATAATACCTTAATGGTCGTAACTAATTTTTATCAAGGCTAACATTTTGCGATTTCGTTTTTATTTGCTATCATAAGTTTCCATATCCGTTGAGTTAATGACCCTCAATCTTTAATAAACAGCAATGTCATACAATAGTAATAGCTTACTCACACAATGTGGGGTATGCTATTTCTCTAGTCTTTCATCTGATATTCCGATTAGTTATATAGAAAATAAAAATAAATGAAAGACGATTACACAACCTTTTCTCCGCAAAAGTTATTGCTTTGGTTGGCAATAAAATTAATCACTCCGCCTTCTTCAGGCCACTCTGACCTGAAGAAGGCCTCAGAAAAAAGCGAAAGCTTAACCTTTCTGAAATGTTAGTGTCCTTTTACGTGTTACCTATTTTATTTTTTATTGTTTATTATGCCATCCAAATGCCGTCCGGGGCATTTCCTGTGTTAGTCCTTTATATGTGCTCTTATCCTCTTTTCCGTATATCTATTTCCATGTGAATGAATACGTGTTCGCCATATGGCGGAATTTTGTATTCGAATGTGTGTTTGGCTAATGTGGCTCATCTCTTTCTTCTGGCTATGCGTGCCACGAAACACACTGTCCCTATCCTTTATTATGTCGTATGATTGCTTACCTACTTCTTCTTGTGTGTCGCGTATTTTTCCTTTGGTGGGTGAAACAGCTCCCCGACGCCATTTTTTGGTCGAAGAATCAGGGCATTCATTTAAGGCCGCGGATTTCAGTGCAAAGTAAGTTTCCTCGAGAGCTAATTTGGTTAGAGCATCCGTCTGGCAAGTGGAAAGATCCGGTGTTCATGCCCCGGTCAAGAAAATATTTTTACACTCGTGATCTGCTCAATTCTGCCTTCCTCACCACTTATGTGTTCGTCCTTTATATGTGTTCCTATCCCCTTTTCCCTGAATCTAGTTTCATGTTCCATGTGAATGAATATGTGATCGCCTCATGACGGGATTTCGTGTTTGAATACATGTTTGTGCAAACATATATATATATATATATATATATATATATATATATATATATATATATATATATATATATATATATATATATATACCATAAACACAGTAATCAACCCGAAGGTCGGTTTAGTAGGTGATGGTAGAGCTCACCCATGTACCGACGGCGTGTGAATATTCACACATCAGGGTAGGGGGGCCAGTTCCTTTCCCTGTGCCTGTTATGGTTTCCCAGGAAGATCTGGTACCCGAATAAATTAACAAGCTTGGGTGGAGCTGCAGGTACCCAAAGTGCCTTGCCCGGGAATCGAACCCGGGACCCTCCGGTCAGCAGTCCAACGCTGTACCCGGGTACCGCGGTACACCGCGGGTCGCGGTGGTCTAGCGGGTCATTATTCGGTTATCTATCGGTTAAGGTAGCTCTTGGATGGACACAACTATCAAATAAATATTTTTTGACCCCTTGGCTGACGGAGCAACTAATGCTTGGTCATCAGCAAGCCTAACCGATTTTACATATTCCCCTCCGACTTTCATTCCTACCTCCAGTTCCTCCCATACCTCTTTAATCATTTCCTCTACATATACGTTGAACAGCATCGGTGATAATAGGCAACCTTGCCTTACACATAACACTGCCCATCCGGACTCACTCGCACCTGAGCAGTATGTATGTTTGTATATATGTTATATATATATATATATATATATATATATATATATATATATATATAACATATATACAAACATATATATATATATATATATATATATATATATATATATATATATAACATATATACAAACATACATACTGCTCAGGTGCGAGTGAGTCCGGATGGGCAGTGTTATGTGTAAGGCAAGGTTGCCTATTATTATGTTATATATATATATATATATAATATATATATATATATATATATAACATATATACAAACATACATACTGCTCAGGTGCGAGTGAGTCCGGATGGGCAGTGTTATGTGTAAGGCAAGGTTGCCTATTATCACCGATGCTGTTCAACGTTGTTCAACACCCACATTTCAAAAGCCTCCAATCTACGTCTATCCTCCTGCTTCAGCGACCACGTACGGCGCGGAAACGTGGTCGCTGAAGCAGGAGGATAGACGTAGATTGGAGGCTTTTGAAATGTGGGTGTGGAGAAGAATGGAAAAGGTGAAATGGACCGAAAGGAAAACAAATGAGGAAGTACTAGAAATGGTGGGGGAGGAGAGGGGTTTGTTGAGAGAAATCCTATGGAGGCAGGAAAAATGGATGAAGGGCGTATTGAGCGGTAGTGGAATGTTGAAGAGGGTAATAGAGGGAAGAATGTTGGGCAAGCGAGGTAAGGGTAGGAACAGGATAGGGATGTTGGACGGGATGAAGGGAGGAAAGAAGTACAGCGAGATGAAGAGGGACCTGATATAGATTAGTTTGCTAGGTGGGGAGTCACAAAATGTTTGTTTGATAGTTGGGTCCATCCAAAAACCTACCTTAACCGGTAGACTACCTAAAAAATATATATATATATATATATATATATATATATATATATATATATATATATATATATATATATATATATATACGAGCGAATAATGTTTGGAGTTTAACGACTCCTTGAGATAAGACCATTTTACACCCAAACTGAAATGTTAAGAATACATCATTTTCATAAAACAATGAATTTTAAAAGCAAAATAATTTTGAAGTAAAGGCAAGTTGTAAAAAGAGCATGTCTCTCGATTTTTGGGGCCAGTCACAGAATGGAAGTGGGGATGATTCAGCTCTAGAGCCCTCATTTCTGTAGTATTGTCTTCCCCAAGGATACAGCTAAAAAAACTGCTCCACACGTGGGCCGGACGAATAATGAAGACAGCACTGCGCTTCCAATTGGACGTTAAAGGCAATCGGCAGAGATATGTCAAACTTTCGTGTGAGGCATAATCGTTTTCGAGTTTCTGCAGCGATAAAAGATTACTAGATGCTATTAAATTATTGTGTTCTTGAGCAAAAGCTCTCCTGATGATATGCAAACAAAGATGGAACAGCTTCTGGATTTCATTCTAATCATAAATAAAGGACCGCGTGCGTGTTGACAGGCATTTGATGAGTGGTAATCGTTATCTGCTGGAAATTAAATAAGCGGATTCTCTCTCCATTCGTTATTATACACATAGACGTATAAATCAATAAGGTCTCATACTTGCCACTGAAGTTCAGGCAAGTCCTCAATGTTCGAGCATTTGCATATCTCCGCGTCTCGGACCATTTTCCTGCAGTTGAATAGGCCATCCATTGAACCGAGGAACCAGAGGCGGGGACTGTTGTCGAAATCGCAATCAGGGCGGCGAGACATATTGAAGGTGAGAGTTTCCGGGTTCGGGAGGGAAAGAGGACGATGACGGAGATCTAAAGGGGAGAGGAAACAGGGGGGGACGGAAGGTGATGGATGAGACGGTGGGAGAGTGGTGTTTCTCCCCCTCGGCCGCCCCAACACACCAGCACCCGTGGCAGGAGAAGGGGCCGTACGGACTTTGACCGAGGGGCGGCGGAGGGAGAGAGCGGTGGGGTGGGCGGGCTCGAATGGTAATTCCCGACCAAAGGGACACGGGAGAAATTTTAAACACGCCACACGCGCAGCGTTAAGTCGTCGCCGGGAGAGCAGTAATACATATTCATTCGTTCACAGTCGTTCGTTTACATTTTTTAGGGATGTAATAAAAACGGTCCGCAGTGGTAAGTACTGCTACCCACCACCTCCCCCCGGCCGTCTTGACGGCGGGAATCGGTGGTTGTACCGGAGGGCGACCGTGCGGGATTCAGCGAGACCCCCGCTTAGGTAGGAGTTCCGGGTTCGATTTTTCCCCAACGATGAAGCTCCCTGGGAAGACTGGTCCCAAGTGAAAGTGAATTTGAAGGAGGAAATCATTTAAGACCCAAATAGAAGAATAATTCCTTCCTCAATTAAAATGAAGCGTATAAATCACAGGCACTACATACGACAGAAAAAGGATTTTTTAAATATAAAGGAAAGTGTTAACTCCGCTAATCATTAAACGTAGATACAGAGAATAATTGAGGGGAATTTAAATCACATTTTGGAAATGAATGTGTCTCTATTGCAATAATATGTGATCGTAGAACGAATTATTGTTGGAATGGAGAGATTAGTGCTGATTATACTGCTTGGTCAAGCATCACATGAATAGAAAGTTAATATTTTAGACTTTTTGGAACAATAAAATATTTTGGAAAATTTCAGAAGTTTTGTATTCAGAAGATACAATTCGGAATTAAAGAAATACTGAAATTGAATGACGAAATTTTAGACACATATTTAATGACAAAACTAACACTTTTTGTAGATATACTATTTCGATTGAATGAAAGTCAAAGGCCTAACTCCCTATTCCATAAATCGTGTTAAATATTTATCCTCGTGAGTAATAAGAATTAACATGGAAATATCTTTCTTAAAGTTAGGTGGCAGACACACAAATCAATGAATGCAAGCCTATTTTAACTAAACATATTTATATCCTGGTATGTGCCTTAGATTTATATTTTACTCGTGTTCCCATATTATCATATAATTACGATAGCATTTAATTTCTTTTTGGTTACACCAAAATTGAGTAATTTACTTCACTACGTATTAAACTAACTTCGTTTAAACTTACTATATATCGAAATTCAATAAACGCTGCTAGAGGTTTAGTATAAGACCGAAATATTATCTGAATTGGAGGAATTGAGTTGTAGTTTTTCATGGTCAATAGCGTAACTCTTTGAACTCGATGAATATCGTCTAGTCATGAGATACAAGCAATCGTGAATCGAGCGACATCTGGACGTTGAATAAAAGCTGCTCTTTTCATGGATGGAAATTGAAATGTATACTCTCTTTAAATGTAAGATTAAGTTTACAAAGTAAGTTGAACATTGTTGCTGTGCGTGACGTTGACAGCAAAGAACAAGAATTTCTCAAAACCGAAGAGAAACTGTAATGAAAGCAACCTAATTCTGTGAAATCTTGTAATTTATGTTCTGAAAAAAATAAGACTCCTCTCTCTCCAAAAAAATCATAATACATAGCTCTAATGTACATAATTATGTGCATTTAGATCAAATAATATGCAGCATAAATTACATTCAGATAATTTGGTAATAATCACTCTGAAACGATACCTTCCCGGATATGTCCTGACTTTTATTAAGGGGTTGAAAAAAGACTCAAAAGAAAAGAAGAGACTGACGACCCAGCACAGGAGATGGAGATTACGGTCGATCGAGAATGAAAAAGATGAGAGGCTATAAAAATCATAAGGCATTAATATTTAGACTGATTGTTTTTTAAATATAAATATATATTTTGTGTTATACAATGAAGTAATAAATTTTTCCATTGTATTTGGTTTTATTATATCGTAAGTTATAATCGCTCTACTTTTACGCACGCCTATAAAATCTCTATCATACTGACATAAGGCATTCTCGCACCTCAAACGCAAATAACCTCTCCGAAATATTCGTAGCAATTATAGTGTCTACATTTGCAACCCCATCAACCACCACTGATAGTTCGAAATAAACATAAAGGAAAGTAAGCGAAAAGTAAATGCATTACTTCGTCAAAATACGGTAAGATTGCTTAGATAAGACCCCGCCTAACTCCGGCGCATGCATTTCGGTCTTGCAGTCATGATAGACAAAGGCTTCTCAAAGAGCTGAAATATTTTTCTGTTTTACCGAACAAAGTTTTTTCAATGTGAGTATGCATTCAGTGCGTTCGTGTTTTGCCACTTCAATTTAAGCTGAACAAAGCTTCGCGTTTCGTAAAATGATGTTTTTCAACTAAATGTAGTGAATTTAATATATCAAATATAACTACCAAGTTTTTTTCATTAAAAATCATGAGCAGAAAATTAAATAAAAATTTTAGAAGTTTGAATTATTAATTCAATATTATTAAAAATAAGTTTTGAAGCCCAACACTCACCGAAAGAACTGAGAGGATGAAATACTCGATGTTCTTTGGCGCTTATTGCTGCTTACTCGCGCATTAGACTGCCATTAAGAAGACCCAACGCAAATAGTTTCACGTACCTGAAACAAAAAATAGATTCTTAATTAATAGCATTCAAGGGACAGAGAAAAGCTCTCAATTTTTATAAAAATGGAATAGCATTTCATGAAAATTTCGAAAAATATTCTTAACGTGGTTTATTCCAATTCCTTTATGAGGCAACTCTTACCTGAATGAAATATGAGACGCTCGTAGTGATTATAATTCAGTGACTGCAGCCATACTATAGTAAATTAGTAAAGGTAAGATAAAAATTAATAAAACAAATAAATAAAGCAAAATATAAATAAATAACGCAAAAGTCAATTAAATGACCAGTTGGAGTATTTTCAATGCATTAAAACATAAAATTACTTAGATTTAACAATATGAACCTAGTAAGGTAGTGGTATGATTAAATAAAATAGCATTGCATTTAATATGACAAACTCCAGAGTAGAAATTTATAGATTAGATTAATTTAGTGAACATAGCGTAAATTTGGTTCCAATTGAAAAATGTATTTAATGGAATTAATACTATCACTACTATTTACAAGTAAAAAGCAAAACCGAAAATTTGAAAGTCATACGAGCGGAATTACCAGAACGCATGGGGAGATGTGGGAAAAGCATGGGATAAGGGATAGTTTTTTAAAATAAATTTTTCAGATATTTCCTAATATTGGATAAAGAATTTCGTAAATACTGAAGTCTCAGAAATGCGTTTAGAAAAACTTCATATTTTTTATCAATACTTATTTAAAACTCACTCTTTAGCATTTCTAATTTTCATTTACAATATCAGCTCCAGTTAAGAAACAACCAAATAATTTACTACAAAACACTGCAATCTCCACGCATGTAGATAAAGGCGAAGTTTGTTAATTATTAAGTAACGATTTAAACAGCATTAAAAAAATGATGCACCGGAAGGGGTCTGGAATTTTATACTAAAATAATATTTATTGTTCTCGACTACTTAAAAATGAAAAACAAGACCAGACATGAAGCACAAACACCCTTGAAAGTGTGCAACGCATGCACGTGTCTGGTCCCTTTTACTCTCCCCTTTCGGGGCACAGCTACAAAAGTGCCATGTGTAATTGGAAGTTTTACTCTAGAATTAGAATGGCTGGGTACCAAACGCTCCATGCTTCATATCCTTGCGGCAGCTCAGGTTAGTGTTAACAGGTAGATGTAGAAAAGTAGCATAACATTTGGTTTTCAAGCCTTTAAAACTTCCGCGATATTATTCCAATATGTATATATGTGTAAAGAGAGGCAAATATAAATCATACCAAGAAATTTACACCATTTTTAAATATTCTTTCAAATGTTACATAACGTTACGCCCATTCTTCCTTAATAATATTATATTTCAATACTGGATGCAAAATCATGGAGGTTTTATGCAATGTTGGATAGAAAAACTAAGAGAAGTAGTGTCCCATCGATAATATATTTTTATAGATGAAACCATTATTCAATGCTCACAAATATGATTCACAAAACTTCTGTATTTCCCTAAGTCACTAAACCCAGGGGAAGGACAAATACGAACGTATTTAAAAAAATACATACATTCAAATTATACTATATATATATATATATATAATATAGTATTAATAAAACAAAGGTTATGCGATTTTCCAGAAAGAAAAAGGCTTAGCTAAATATTAAAATAGGCGGGGAAAAAATAGAGCAGGTAGAACAGTTTACATATCTCGGAAGTGTTTTGGACCAACGCGGTCAAAGTAGTAGGCACATAAAGAGAAGAATTACGCTAGGCAAGAAGGCTTTCTCAAGGAGGAGGTAGTTGATGACGGGGACGTTGAGTAGGGAGGTTAAGAAAAGACTCGAAAAACTTTGAAATGGAGCGTAGCTATGTACGGCGCAGAAACGTGGTCGCTGAAGCAGGAGGATAGACGTAGATTGGAGGCTTTTGAAATGTGGGTGTGGAGAAGAATCGAGAAGGTGAAATGGACCGAAAGGAAAACAAATGAGGAAGCACTGGAGATGGTGGCTGAGGAGAGGGGTTTTTGAGAGAAATCCTATGGAGGCAGGAAAAATGGATGAAAGGCGTATTGAGCGGTAGTGGAATGTTGAAGAAGGTAATAGAGGGGGGAAAGTTGGGCAAGCGAGGAAAGGGCAGGAACAGGATAGGGATATTGGACGGGATGAAGGGAGGAAAGAAGTACACAGAGATGAAGAGGCACCTGATGTAGTTTAGGTTGCTCGATTGTGTTTTGTTTAGAGTTGCAATGTAATTACATGATAGTTGTGCCCATCCAAAAACCTACCTTCACCGGTAGATTAACTTATAATAATACGTATATATTTATATTAATTCACATTGAAATCAATATAAGGAAAGGTACGAACGAATAGGGGACGAAAACAGGAGAAATGGGGAAGGCGGAATCGAGCAGATCACAAGTGTAAAAATATTTCCTTGACCGGTATTTGAACCACGGATTATTTGACTTGAAGAGGCTCTAACCTTCATCTGTGATCTGCTCGATTCCGCCTTACCCACCTCTCCTGTTTTCGTCCTTTATTAGTGTTCCTTTCCCCTTTCCTCATCTCTATTTCTATGTGAATGAATATTTGGTTGCCGTATGGCGGGATGTCGTGTTTGAATGTGTGTATTATATGTATATATGTGTATATATTTTTTTTCTATTTTTTTTCATACATACACGAACACGCACATATGTGTGCGTTTGCGCGTGTGTAAATACAGACGTGTCTTGTGTGGCGTGGCATTCAGTATTCCGTGGGTGTCTTTGGGGAAGAGGAGGCGAGACACCTTTTGCCTTCCTCGCCCCTTCCTGGAAGCAGCGCAAGTGCTCCCCTGGGATAAAAAGAGATAAAGAGGCGGGAAGGAATGGGGCTCGGAGGGAAGGTCTCCTGTAAGTCAACTCTTTGCACAGACAGACACGCACACAATAGAACCGCAAATGAACTCGCTCCGCATTCCACCTCACTTCACACGAGCCCCACATCCTGCTCCCTTAACTCCTCCATCCCCCCCTCCTCTCTCTCGCCATCCCTATAAAGCTCCTCACGCCCTGGAATCGTCACGCCTGGAGCTTTGGGGCAACCTCGGAAGTCCTGGAACGCTCTCCAGGCCACACCATGCAGGATTTCGAGCAATTCTAGATTGTCACGGGTCGAAGAGAGCAGCGATGCGCTGACTCACGGTCCTATGATCCTCGGCTTACTTGCACTAGTCTACTGGATGAAGGTGAATTTTTTATTGACCTCTACTCCCGGCACACTCTACTGTTAAGCCTTAATTTACATGACATACAACTCATCAGATACATTATTATAACTTTCATTAGCTCTGTATACTTTCTCCCTCTCTATATTCCTTCAAATCCCGTGTTTTATCCCCTCTACCTTGATTGCCCTCCATTACCGCTTTCAGCATCCCATCGAATGTCAGTATCTTCTACATTCACTTGATCTGCCTCTATCTAATTTACCCCAAGTAAATTCTCTTCTTCCCTGAATTACCTACAAATTCTTCCGGCAGAGCCATGAACAATAATTGCGTAAAGAGGACAAAGAGTCTTATTTTTTGGTGCTGCTTTCAAATCCCTCACTCAAATCACCTCCGCCTTGGAAGGCTCTCAAGGATGACTTCAGTGGCGTGCCTCATAGACACAGGCTCTCGATCCTCTTTGAGGAGGGGGAAGTGATGGGGGGGTGGTCTTACCCGTATTCCATGGAGGAAACGGTTCGACAGCATATATTCCAAGGCGTGGGGCCGTGTGATACAAGTGAAGAGATTGCAGGTTCACATCGCACGGACGAAGTCCTAGAGCCCCCAACTGAATTCCATTTATTTTGCCTATTTAACCACACGCAAAAGTACTTTTCCCTTGTAGCATTCAGTAATAATAGTGACGAAATAAGAAAGGGAATAGTATACCTGTATATTCCTGATTTCATCAATTGGTCAAAGAAGCATTAGTATTATCAACTTCTACGTACTACATTACTGGCCGCCCGACTCTGAGACTCTTGGAATATTAATTCTCGTTATAAAATTGCGTGTTGGGTCATAAAGGAGTTCTATGAAGAAGGGAAATGATTTTGTTTTCGGATTAAAAATGTTGAATGCTTAACCTTGATATTTGTAAGTTATTGCGAACACTATGCGGGAGGAATGATCATTCGTACCTTTCTGTCCTGGGATTTTTCTTCTAACTCTATCCGCGTGGCATGATCTATCAAAATAACGCGCCACTCCGATATTTTCCTTGGTATACAGAAAACTGAGTGGGAAACATCTTTAAAAAAATTTTCTTCGCTTGTTCTCTCGACATTTTATATTCCCTCGTATGAGTAATTCTACCGGTGAATTTCACCTCCACGCATTTACGACTCCGGGGAAACAGCTGAAGTTTCGATACGCTATCCGAGTGCTCTATTGGGACTGGTTCTGTTGCCACGTCCGCCCATTCAATCAAATCTTTGTAGTCAGCGAAGGTGACTAATTTAATCCGGGCAAGGGGGTCACATAAACGCAAATGAGTCCCCAGCGGGACAAAATTAAAGCAGGATAAAAATATGACTGAATTGATAATGGTTCATTCTCCCCAACCCGTCGCATCGGTGGACAGCTGTTCAGCTGCGTGAGGTAAATACCGTGTTTATAGACATTTGTATAAATAAAGAACACGTTGGATGGGAAAAATCAACTTTGGTTTTCGCAGGCTAAGTTAGACTGAAGACTGCCAACGACATCGGCATTCATCTCACGAATATATAATGTCGTGGCTACACGTTTACAGCTCAAGGGATATTTTGTCTTTCAATACCCGTTTGTGTTATAAACTGAATAACCATCTAATAAATGCGTAATTACGTCAAAATTTATTCTCTTATTCCTTATGGTCATTCCCCAGGTATAATTGTATCCTGATATAAATTATTGAAGCAGCGCTAAGAATGTCCACCAAGGAGAGTACACAACAGTTTTCGAGCGGAATCCTGATTAACTAGGCTGGAAAAGTGCTACTGTCTCAGAGAGAGAAAGAGAGAGAGTGAGAATAGTTTCCATAGTGAAGAAAATACACTTCTTAAAATGGTTGCTCAACAGGCACTTCGCGATTTAACGGAGAAGACAATGGCGAAGCTTTATACTGAGTCATAAGTGAAGTCCGATGACATCCGTCATGTAACTGAGGCAACAACGTCTAACTTCATAGAATTAAATGTTATAGGGAAACACTCATAGTTTCTGACTTCTATTGTTGGGTGGATAATCTCCCCACGCACCTTCCCACCGAAAGACGGCTTCTCAAAAATCGTTCAGAATCTTAATCTAACTAATTATGTTCCAAGGGCATCCAAAGTATGAGTAGTTAAGACCATTTCAACGACTAAGAGTAATTTCAAAGCAAAGTTACCAAGGAAAGAAACGCGAAGATAAA
Source organism: Hetaerina titia (assembly GCA_037158775.1). Classification (NCBI taxonomy): domain Eukaryota; kingdom Metazoa; phylum Arthropoda; class Insecta; order Odonata; family Calopterygidae; genus Hetaerina; species Hetaerina titia. The sequence goes on along the minus strand of CM073778.1, from coordinate 11,644,703 downwards.
AATTCGAGATGTTAAGATTAAAAATGAGATTCCTGAGAGAAGAGAATATTTTAGAAACACCAATGCTATGTCAATTGTCTAAACTATCCAAGTTCAACTTTGACCTCTAGAGAGCACTACCAGCATTCTCGTGAAGTTCCTTTCATCGTATTTCACAAAGGTCTTCAGTTCCATCCGTGTGAGTCAAAACGAGCATCTAATGCAATAGGACACCAAAGATCATTCTTACCATGTCTATTGGATTGCATTCATCAGGATGTGTGGCTTGAAATTGCACTCTCTCGCGGTCTTCTTCAGACCGGGGTCATTTACGATTACGCGATTTCTTAGAACGTTTTCCTAAATTTACGCAGGAGTGATTCAGTATTAATGAAATCGGCATCACTATTAATGCATTTGCAAAAATGTTTTTTTTTCACTTGTATCAAAACAAAATACTTTATTATTAGTTTAAAAAATGAATAATTTTATTTCCTTCCCACTGAGAGTAACAACTTAACGTTTACATGAGAACATCCATATCAGCTGCCTGTCGACGCTTGGCGGAGTGTGTAGAAACCATCGGAATGACGACACGAAGTCAGGAAATACGGATAGGCGTGGCACGCATATAAGGCGATGGACGTTTCCGCGCGACGAAGGGATGAACGGGAGTATGACACTTTTACGAAGAAGCGATGACACTTTCCTGGGCGAGGGAGAGTGGGTGAAAAAATGTTAACATCCCATTCCTTTCCGTCCCCCATGCGATCCTGGCTAAAAGCTTCCGTCGCCCTCCCCCCCTTCCCAATGCAGGTGGCAATACAGTTCACAAGGTGTATAATTTATTTATTCTATTTATTAATATACCCAGCAAGTCAGCTAGGGGGTGTGGCAGGGGGTGAATACGCATCAGAATAATTTTACCCGAACATGAACCTACCGCGGTTGAACAATGTTATTATGGTTCCCTATCGTTGGTGGAAAAAATCACATCTTAAACTTATCTGTTCTACACTTAACATTTCTAATTTTACCAGCATGATCTCTCGTACCATAGTGCGATTGTGGGTAGTATATTACATTTTCAACAGCACTGCTGAAGAGATATCCTTCCAATTTATGCAAGAGCTTCAATCTGTAATTTAATCTTCGCTTTACTGGGTGATTTCCAGCCTAGCTTCTCTAATAATTTGGATACGCTATTAAGTTTATCATAACATCGTTTTGCAAATCTAGCTCCTCTACACTGCACGCGATCCAATTAGGCAATTAATCCAACTAATTTAAGATCCCTTATACATGCAGCATATTCTAAATGAGGCCTAACCAGCGACAGATGACATTTCTCTTTGATTTTTTCATCACATTTACCCAGTACTCCTCTAATAAATCCTAAGGTTTTTGATAGTTTGGCCACATATTCTCCGTATTTGTTTCACCTAGGAGAGATCGTGAGTGAGGGTAACGCCTTTTGAGTCTACCCATTTTGTTTCGGTGTTCCCGATGCAGTAGGCGTTCGGTCGGGAATTGCCCTTTCTCTCCGGAAATTACGGTAAGTTACACCACAACTTGTGTTGAAATTACAATGTGAAATAAGAGTACAGATAATATTCAAGGATACCATATGAACTAAATGTTGTAGGTAAAGTTTGACTTTTTTCTCTTGGTTTCCCTATCAGTGTTGAAAGAAGGTAAAGACAGCACGTCACCTCCCATGTTTTGCGTCCCCCATCCCATCCCATGTTTTGCGTCGTCCAGTAGCATGAAAGAGGGCCTTCACGCGTTTAGAAGAAAATATGTGCTTAAAAATTCCTTGTCACTTCGAAATGTGGTAATTGTACTTAGGCTGAAGTGTTGAGCTTATCCATCCTACATCAAATATGTAGTGCATCTGGAATTACGTCGACGCTAGATGCGTATCCAACATAGGAAGGGTGCTCTCGCATGTACGATGGTAAGGATAGGAAATAACGTATTACGGTGCGATTAAAAATTTCAAACTATCATTGGGCATGTTAAAATAATTGGACGTTTCATCAAAAGCAGTAGCCAAACTAAGAGAAGAGTGTACTTAATGAAACAAGCGAAGCTGTCAGCGTGGCAATTGCCCTATGAAAGACTCAAATTACCACTTATCGGAGCACTAAATGCCTTTTCTATGCACTTCCTTTACATTTCCTTCTACAACATACTACCAACCTATTTTATTTTTCTTCAATTACTTTTACTACTACTTTACCTATTTTTCCTTAATATCACTCGCCCCTCTATCACGTCTTCCAAATCCCTATCAATCTCTCTTCAAAACCAATTTACTCCGCAGACATTTGACGTTCAGTGAAGCTCCGGGGTGAGGCTAAGTTATCATTGAGGAAGGAACCATAAGAGGGAAAAGAGATGGAAAAATTCTATAGGATATTATGAAATTGACAACCTTTCTTATTAACGTATCATTTCAGCTGAGAAAACGTCCAGAAAGACTGACTTTAACTGAGAGTATCGAGGTCGCATCAAGATAGAATTAGTTTATTCGTATTTTGCATTTCCCCCTTGAAAATTAATATTCTTTAAACACCCAAGATCATTCCAAGAAACTGCCGGAGATGCCACGATGGTAACTTTTAACGAAGGCATCTGTTAATGTGAAATACAATGAAGCAATTTTAGAGGGTAAAAATCAGTCGCCTTATCCCGGTCAAGTTGGATGATATGTACAGGTAGACACTGAAACTGTTGCGTTGTAACCAAGGATCATATTTATATTATCATAGCTTTCCTGTCAAATTGTTACCCATTTTACATATTACTTATTTTTCCTCCCTAACTTTCACACCATGACGCGATGAACATTTTAGAATCGTAGTTCCACGATACTTAATGATGAAATACATTCTGTTTTTACTTCTTTCTACAACATTTCTTATATGATTCTTATACGATTTCAATGCAGCTATTTATGAAATGCACTATTTTTTACAAGAATTCGGCGGTGCTTTGGTCAGAGTGACAGGCATTTTATAGAACAGGATGGGAGAGGTTTGACGAGGCGTACAAAATGTAGTCAAATTGGGAAATGAAAAGGAAAGGGAGGAAAATTATCTAATTTGGTGCCTTTCGGAGTTGAGGCGAGAGGTTGTTTTGGCGGGCAGGACGACACGGGGTGCGAGGAATGGTTTTGCGTTGGGAGCGGGCCCAGGGGGGAGGGAGCAGAGAGAAGCGCCCCTACGTGACTGGTTTGACCAATCGCAGAGAGGAGAGCCCTTTTCGTACGTCGCGAAGAAACTTTTTAATTGAATCGAAAAGTGGAACGAAACTGTTAATTACCACATGCATGCATCGAACGAAATAGAGGAAAATGGGGGGGGCGTAAAAATGTTCCCGCTGTGTGCTAGGTGGATTGGGGACTGTGCAATTGGGGGCGGCGCACGGGGGAGTTCTCTCGCGTGATGTGTCTAGAGAATAGGTCGGCCGGCGTAACCCCCTCGAGGTCACCCCCCACACCGAAGGCCCACTTAACCCGCGTACTTAATTAGTTCGTGGGAGGCTGCAATGATCATCCCCCATTGGCGGCTGCAAAACTTTCAACAAAAAAGTCAGCACGATTGCACCAGAAGCTAGTTACGTAAACTGCCCTGATGCCGGCTCCCTACGGTATAAAGTTACGTTGATAAAATATTTGAGCAATAACCCGGAGCGCCTATTCACATCAAAAATTAGAGAAAAATGAACTTTAATCGAATGTTTATCAATATATTGACAACAATTTTTAAATTCAACAAAGAACTGTAAAATAATCGTCGCCAAAAAACGATATCTTCCACACCCTTGTGTCGCAAAAATTTAATAAGTCAAAGAGGTCGGAAGGAAAAAATCTTTCAATTCTTTTCAATGCCTGATAATGACGTTCAACATCGACACCTGGGTCGTGTTTTTTTTTAAAAAAGTGTGTGGAATTACAAAGAATATTATTTCATTTCATTTCAATATCTGTCAATTTTTCCTGGTCACTATTACTTAAGCCAGTTTTCTCTGAGACGTTTTTCGTCAGTTTGATAGTTTTTACACTAATTGTAATTGTAATTTATTCATTCACCATAAGCATAGAATTATGCATGGCTTTGTCAATACAGGTTTTACACTTCATTTCAGTAAAAAACATTATGAAAAATCAAAACAATATGCAAAGTACAAATACATACAATTTACAACTTTTTAGAATTAACACATTTCAGTTATACATTTGAAATGGTATGCATTAGAAAATCATCTACACTATAAAATAATTCACATGAAATTTTTCATGAGTTTTTTCACGGCACACTTGAATTTAAAGGAACTTTTGATATTTTTAATATAAGCAGGCAATTTATTGTACATAAGTACAAGAACTTACATTAAGGACAAATTGAATTATCAAGATAGAATGATTTTCTGTGACTTCGCAATTTATCTAAATGCTAAATCCAAAGATTTGATTTGGTTTATGGGTAAAGTGCTCAGAGTTGCGAAAGACTATTATGACTAAAATGTGCTTTCCTTCTAATTCCACTTGAAGATGAAAAAATATATCGAAGCAACATCTATGAAGTATTATTTAGTCGATTCCTCGCAGGTTGGTTTCATTTAAGAATATTTAATTCAACTATCTGTATTTAAATTTGTTGAATATTTCTAACAATCTAATTAAGAAAACTAATATACCATTTATTTTAATCAAAATGTGTTCTTGGGAATAAATGAAGAGTGTATTTATCGTTCATACGTTTTGTGGTTTTCGTTAAGTGTAAGTTTGGAAAATGCTTTAAATTTTGTAGACATGCAATAATGACCCAATTTTTATAAACACTAAACTAGGTGTTTTTTAAAGAGACGTGATATATACTCATCACAGGTCTCATTTTTTAGCTGTTGTGTTAACGCTGTTGTTACGTAAACATCACGAGTTTCCATAAGGGTATAAAAAAACCTAAACTCAGTAAACAGCACGAAGGTTGGTTTGTTAGGAGATGGTAGAGTTCAACCGGTCCGCCCTCTACGGCATGTGAAATTCACACATCAGGGTAGGGTGTTCCATTCCCTGTGGCGGTTATGGTTTCCCAGGATCTGGTACTCGAAAAATCACACAGCTTGAGTGAAGCTGCAGGTACCCAGGAACGCTTGCCTGGGAATTGAACCCGGACCCTTCGGTCAGTAGTCCAACGCTCTACCCCCTGAAACACCGTGACAAATAAAGTTTATATAATCGGGTTTTATTCAACGTTTGTGAAGTACCCACCAATGAGAATTTGAGCCAAAAATAACTGGTCTATTATTAGTGCGAATTTCGAGACTAATTTTACACGACAGAGAATTTCTACTATTTAATAACTGAATTAATCTGTTGTTCAATTTATTATTTCCCTTTCCAATGGAAATTCAAGTCCGTAATAATGAACGTTCTTTCATTTGCGTTTCTTAGTAAAGATACACATTCCTGAATGCCGTCTTTCACCACCCAACACGCTTTTACTAAGATATTAATTCTAATTTATTTCCAATCATATATTTTCCCCCACGCGGGCAAAAAAGTACCCATGGCCCCAATATTTGTATACTTAAAAGTACTTATTTTTTCTCATACCAAGATTATCAACGATCGAAATTAAGATTGCATATTCAAATGTTTTTTTAATTTAAAAACTAAGTTCATGAGGTTATTTCATCATTATGAACAGAGGAAGTGACCTCTGGGGATAAACGTACGAGAAGTTTGTATTCATTTCAAAAGGTGATTTGTTATATATATATATATATATATATATATATATATATATATATATATATACATATTCAAACACGAAAATCCCGCCATACGGCGAACAAATATTATTTTCACACATAGAAAATGTGTGTTTCTATGTGTGAAAATAATATATATATATATATATATATATATATATATATATATATATATATATATATATATATATATATATATATATATATATATTTATTTATTTATTTATTTATTTATATATGCGTGCATGTGAATAAAATATACAAACACATAAATAGGATCGCGGTGGTTCAGTGGGTAGAGCATTGGACTACTGGCCGGAGGGTCCCGGTTCGATTCCCGGGCAAGGCCAGGCCCAAGCTAGTTGATTTTTCGGGTACTAGATCTTCCTGGGAAACCATAACCGGCACAGGTAAAGGAACTGGCCCCCCTACCCTGATGTGTGATTATTCACACGTCGTCGGGCTTGGTTCATGAGCTCTACCATCACCTACTAAACCGACCTGCGGGATTACTGTGTTTATGGTTTACATGCATACCTTGTGCATTTGAAAGATAACTCACTGAGCAACATGAGAACATGGGGTGCCTGTCGTGTCATTTTACTAGAAGAATAGCGTACATACATGGGAGTATTCAAATGAATATCAATTTTTAGACCATACATCAGTCCTCGGAATGTAAAAATATCGAAATGGGATATAGGAAGGTGTTTAAAGAATGCTAATAATGCCACCAAGGAGATAATTTATACTTAAAGATTATTTAGCTCTCCAGAATTATTACATGGTGGGGGAGAGGTATATCGATCAAATTCTTGTTCTTATGTGATGGACCTGGAATAGTGAAATATGAGTAAAAGATAGGTTAACGATATGTAAAAGGATAGATAAAAATACTGGGGAAAATGTACGAGTAGAATACGGTTAAATCGTGATTTTTTTCGAAATCTAATTTAAACACTTATTTTCTCCCACGGACGGATTTCCCCCGCTCAATAAAATTTTTCATTTCACGGCAATAACTAAATCCGTAAAACAAAATAGTGAGTTATTCCTTCCACGAAATTTCATTAGGTTCCCAAAAATATTTATTCCCTATCGCACTTCTTCCAACTTCATGCAAGATACGTCGTCTAAAAACTTTTGACTTTTTAAGACTTCCCCTCTGTAAATTTCTGAAAAGAAATTGAATTCCCAACTTGGTAGAAAATAAAAATACATCATAAAATTTAAGGAGTGGGGTCTCTCCTATAAGATAAAATAATAATCTGGCTCGCAGAGTTTTAGCTAAATCTCTCCGTGCTACACGTACCGACGCACGCCTCGGGACGTTAACGGGAATATGCCCAAAAAATTCTCTTCGACCTACGACGACGCTTTATTCAATCATCGCTGACTCTCCGAGCGAATCCACTTTAAAACTTCATCGATTAAGTAATTATATAAACCTTCCAGGCATTCAATCATTATGTCCTTAGGGAATTATTCAATTTTTCAATCCAAGGACCCAAGACGGGAGGTGTGGAGGAGGCAGGACTGGGAAAGTAAGTCACGGTTTAATGGGACGTTAGGAGAGGGGGAAATGGGGGAGGAAATTGGGTGGGCGGGGATGGAGCGGAGGAGGAGAGAGGTGTGGAGGAGAAGGGGAATGGAAGGACGAGAGGCGGGAAAAAATACTCTCGCTCCCACACGCCTCAATCCCCCGACCCCGGATTCTTTTCTTCCAGAGGAACGATGGAAAAAAAATTGTAAAACGATCGAAACGAAGAAGGGGGAATTAATTGGCTCATTTGGAAAACCGCAGTAAACTTACATCATTAAGAATAAGGGAGAGACGCCTTCTTTTTTTCCCTTAAGTTCTTCCCGGCCATTCAATTACAACTCTGGGAGGATGGGGGCAATTAAAAAAGCACAGTCGGCAGGGTGAGTCGAGGGATAAAGGAGCGGGTCAAAGAGGGGGGATCAAATCAAAAGGGAGAGGGCCGCCTTTGTTTCAAATAATGAATGCCGAATATCCTTATGTAAATTTTCAACAAAGGCATATTCTGAAGGCGATGATGGTCTAATATAGTGGTGAGCGCCCCGCGGGCCTCATGACTACGAGGGCTCCATCATTGTGGTCTCGCAACTTGAACTGCGTCTCGCAGTGTCTACCCATTCTTTAGTTAAGCCCCGATATTTGAAAAAGAATAGCCTGGATAAGAGATTTGGGGTAGAGGAAATACCCAGAAAGACCGGGCTGTGCTGAGTGAAACGATGTATTAGTCGGTAGTAACGTTTCACATTTCATTCCATTTGATGTATTTATAATCAAACACACATTATTTGTAAGGACTATAGGAGAGTTTATTACAAAAAACACCGTTACACAGATCTTTTAAGTGCTTTGCGGTAGTTCAGGGGTAGAGCGTTGGGTAACTCACCGGAGGGCCCGGGTTCAAATACCAGGCAACCCTCTTTGGGTACATGCAGCTCCCTGCAGCCCCCCTGCCCTGACACACGCCGTCGGGCTTATTCCTGGGTTAACTCTACTATCGCCTACCAAAAAAACTTCGGGTTGATTACTGTACTGTTGAATACTGTACATCCTTTAATTATTTCATAAAGTCAAATTTAAAAACTTCCCCAACCTTACTAACATTACTTCCTTTTCAAAAGATAACGTCTCGTTATAATTTTATACCAAGAACTAATATCATTAAGGCGGATCGAGTTAAAAATCACTCATTTAAATTACGGTTTAATATTCATAGTACGATCACAAAGAACTAATCATCAATCAGTTTTTCCACGCTCAAATAATGCGTCTAACGACCTGCTCATTAAGTCTTACCTGTAAGGAGTTCTCCAGTTTCATCGAAGTAAGGTTCTATTCGAAACCTCGACGCGTAACTAATGCTTTCCAGATGGGATATGCATTTGTTTTAATATTCCGTACTGAAGTAAGCACAGAGAATAAAGTGATGGCATGTTACCGTTAGCGAGGTGTGTCGTTAAAAAGTACCGAAACCTACTCAAATCTCTTTTATAACTAACATTTTGTTATATCTGGTTAACAGATGGTCTCGTTAAATAGCACAAATTTGAAAGAAGCCTTGGCATTGAGTTGTGGAGAACACTTAGCACGTTTTTTATATTGTATTACACAAATTAAGCATACGGTAGTTTTATCCTTAAGCTATCAAACTAAAATTTGTGATTAATTGATTTTTACTTGCCGGAGAATGTCTCAATGCAAATTCATGTCAATGACAACTGAGGCGAAGTCAATAGCAGTACGATCTGTATCCATGAAATAAGGAACTTAAACGCGCAAATAGATAATAGGTACAAGATTAAAAACCCAATGCGAATATCTAGGATGAGATTCACCTAAAGTGTCGCTTTTTCCAGCAATCACCTTTCCTATAAATGGCTCTTTGAAAGAAAATAAATGAGTTGAAATAAAAATTTCCATCCGAAACGCAGAACAATCAGTCACGACAGCCTGGGACAGGGTAGTGAACTAATATTAATTTGAGAGGGATATGTAATTTTTAATCGGATTCAAGCCTCTCATCTCACGAACCTTGCATACATCTCTTTTGCCGGAGTGGAAATGATGAGACATGGGCAGACTAATTAGTTTTTAATTCCTCCAAAAACAGGATTCAAATTTGCAAAATTATAACGACTTTTTTCCATGGTTGGTTTAATCACAAGAAATGCATTTTTAAAATAATGTTAAAACTTTCCTTTTTAATAATAATGAAGGTGAAACTCATTACACAAAACGATTTGTAATGAAAAATTCAGGTTTCCAAAAATTCTGCAGCAGTCGTAATCGTTACACAAACTGGAAATGAGGATGAGTACGAAAATCAGGTGAAAAAAATCCTTTTAATGCCTGAGCGTTAAGCCATTATTATGAAAACAAAAACTCCAAGACCCTTTCAACTTTTAATATACGGAACCAAGCCTGCAGGTTTTCCTGAAGCTCCCATAAATCAATGGTGCTGTGACATCTTTTTCGCGATCACAAACTGTGGTCTCGAGTACGAAGACGCTGTAGAGAGCAATCGCAATGACTCTAAAACAAGTCGACTACCTCGCGGCAGATTGAGCTAGGACAATGAGGGATACTCGTGTCGTCAGAGCAACTATGAGAGCATTAAGGGAAAGGAATAATGGACTGAGGGTATCTTGTTTACTTCCCGCATTGAAAGAAGGTGTTCATATAGAACTGCGGTCAAACATTATGAATGAACCACACTTTAAAGGAGAGGCTGAAAGATATTGAAAGGAGGATCCAAAAGTAGGGGGATATCAAAAGTAGGTCGATAAAAATCTACCAACGTTAGTAGATATGCCGACTAAAATATGAATGGAGGTATTTTGGAAATCATTAAATAAAGCGGAAAAATAAAAGTCCAACCAAAAACAATCGCTCGTGGAAGTATAGTCTATAGTATAGTCCTTCCTGTAAAGAAGTAGGCAAATATGTAAGCTACAGGAGAAAAACTCACGGCTATAAGGAGTCACCACGGAGTACTAAACAATGAAGAGTTTAACATGTGCAACATCAGGGCTTAAATAAAATCACCGAGTTGAAGGCAGAAACGGCCTGAGTGTCGTTCTAACGAAAACCTTCGATAATCTAATTGAAAACTCTACAACGGAGGACATCCATGCAGTCGCAATTTAGGCACGTCCCCAGAAACAGACATGATGATGGCAATCGCCTTCGACCGATAGATTCGATTCCAAATCGATAATGGGTGGAGAGGGGAGAAAGTGTTGCTGATAGCGAGTGGAGGAAGGATGTGAGAATGAAATGGGGATTGCATGAAGGAGAAGAAGGGGAAAGAGAATGTGGCACTTTGATTGAAAGCCCGTGAGTGGGTCGGTAGCAGCACCCCTTCTTCCAGGGGTGCTGCTACCCTCTAGCGGACATCAGGGGAAACAATCCCAGTGCCCTCGTGGAAGGGTCGAGGTCGAAAAAACGTCCGATGCGCATCGCGTGGAATGTCTCCCCCCACTCCAAAAAAGAGCAACGCTTTAAAGGTGAAACATTTCGTGTGCGACTCCAGGCACCACGTTTAAAAAACGGTGTCTGATAGGTCGATAGCAATAACGTTTGCATGTAACACGTTTAATTCGAATTTCCCATTATGATAGCTTTTGTTACCAAATTTATTATTATTTAATGCACCTTTATTACATTTCTAAACCGTTCCACCGTCAATGTTGTGGAGTGTCATAACTAATCGCATATCGGTTAGGTAAACTCTTGTTATAAGGACGTAACTATGAATGGAGGAATACTTTAAACCCAATTTGAACTTTTCTGCAAGTAGACCATTAAGCGATATTGTGTTTTCGGTGGCCATTTTCGTTGTCTTCGTTTATTACTATTAAATACCATTAAAATATCGCTATTATTTACCTAATCGAGAATATAGTGAAGCACAAAACAACGTTTTGCACTAACTGGAAGGTGTGCATATCAATTAGGGACTAATACCTCGATGAATCACTCGCGTGGGGTAAATTATGCAGTAAAAATGAGTTTGTGCACAGCGACAGGATTATAACCATTCTCCTTTTTATTACAAGCTCTTTCCTCAAATAGACATGCACGCACGGCTTAATCGTTTCTAAAATATCCTTTATGAGATTTTCAAAAGCTTTCTCTTAAACAGGCCTAAACTTTAGACCTCTAAGCAAATACTTATTATTCCGCAGAAGTTTTTATTTAATACATTAATTAAAAGTATCAATTTGAATATTGTTTGCCACATTTGCATCGCTTATGACCTTAGAAAATAATGCTGTACGGTGCATTAATAATTCAAATGCACAGATGATTTAAAAGCTATATAAAATAATAATGTTACATTTTCCAAAGTAGAGCTACAAAGGGATAAGAAATTTTATTTCCAAAATGTGCCTTTTTTATGCATTTTTGAGACTTTTCCGTATTCGTATAACTTAATTGGCAACCACTTATTTTATTTTTAAATTGAGACCAGGTATTTAATATCAAAACAACATGATTGCTCACATGCACACCATTAAAATGTTCATTTTTTAAACACGCTCCAAGCTTAATGAACAAAATTTAAACAAATATTTGGGTAATACGTGTCGAGTATGTTTTGTGGAGGTCCCTATTCACGTATTTAAAGAAGGCCCAGCATGGAGAATTTTATAGCTTAAACATCGTCTGAAGTTAAAAGATCATTACGTAGCCAACGTACGAGTTTCCTAGGAACTTGTTGAAGTTATGGTATACCTGTATGACAGTGGATGCCTAGCAGTAACGCAAGGCACCACTTCCGAGGTCATATTGATGAGAGAGTAACCTTGAGAAGAGAAATGACAGACGAATACTTTAAAGCGCTCGCACTGAGTACTGTGGTATACTGTTACGCCACTATTTCGACGCGATCTGTAGTTGGGGTAAGGCTTCGCTGGGTAGGTTTTGAGGTGGAATAGATTTGGGGGTACGTGGGTGGCAGGAGAGAACTTTGGGGTGATGATTCGAAGGGGGGGAGGGGTGGGGAGTGACTCGGGAGGCCCGAGTACAAAGAGACGAGAGAAGAAATTGGATCGAAAGAGGACTACTACATTTGGATTGACGGGGAAATCATTCGCACGTCTTTAAAAGAGGGAGCCTTCTCTCGCCAGGGGTACGCTATTCAGTTTGGACGTCTTCTTTCGTTCCGCTGCCGTTCATCGCTTCGCGGTGAAAGGGGGAAATGGGTTGGGAGAATGGTATGGGGTCCTGAGGAGAGCGAGCGGGCGGGGGAAGGCCATTGGAGCGGCGTAATTGGTTCAACGAACCCGAACGCAATCGTGGGCCGATCCGAATTCGGCGGAGGCGAAGTCTTCCTTATTCTCTTTTTGCAAACATCTCCTCTTTGAGTTGAACCTCTACTCCAGTGCTGCTGCCCTAACATCATCCCGAGTTCATGTTTTTGGCGTTATTTCCACATGGCATCGGCTAACTCCAGGATACGATAGTTTGGCGGATGGGTAAATATACCGGGGTTATATTTTAGAGGGGTTGGTAGTGCCATGTTCCTCGGAGGATATATAGGATGAAAATAAAGGGTATAACCCAACAGGTAATTAGCATTTGAATACAGACCTCTAAAGACTGTGGAGGGAATGTAGAAAATCATTATTTTGAACTATTTAAGTGTCACATAAAATGTTCTTATGTACCGACCCAAGTGTGATCTTCGCGACGGAGGCTTTACTTCCGAATGAGATCAAGTACAAGAAACATCAGGTAAATTATATTAAAAATAGGACGAGGTTACAAAATTTGTATAAGGACAATATTATTGTTAGTAAGCATAAGGACCACTGACAAAGAATATTAAAATACGAGTTTACATTTCTTTATCCAAATTAGAAACTACTTTGCTAGGGAAGTTAAACAAAATATATCCAAATATAATGAGGGCTCTTTCTTTACCAAAATGGAAACCAGTTTTCTAGGGAAGTTAAGTAAAAAATAAATCCAAATATAATTGGGTAGTGCAGATTATATGTCGAGGATCAGAGAAGGTGATAGAGAGTCTAGAAAACATACTAGATAAAAATGACATTTTTTTCGTGACTGTAAGAGACCGAAATTTGTTTTAGATATTGTCGGGAAAAATAGTTTAAATGAAGCAGCGTACTTAGTGAATTTTGCCACTTACATCACACTTTGAATGAAACTAATAATAATGTTTATTATCCGTCTCGCAAGCATGCAGTAATTAACACTGAAACACTGCGCTGATATAATGTTCGCTAGCCTGTTTTAATACCGGTTTCTTTCACCTCATGAGTGGTTAGACTTGAATTAGTTCCCAGGATATTAATAATGTTTCGCATGAAGAGTGTGTCTGTCACTCATCGTAGCAATTACTCGAAGATAATTTTGTAAAAGGAAAGGAAACATGGTCTTCGCCAACAACCGCAATCTGACGCAAGAGTGTGTGGCCTTGGCATTCGCATTTAGCAGACGAGTGGAAACTGTGAGCTACAGAAAATAAATCTAATTGGAAAACTAGTGTCGTTATTCGAGTGTTTTTTAAAAAACACTAGTAAGAGTTTTGCAGTGCTAAATCTGCTGAGTGAATGTGATACCGATAGGAGTTGTTAACCGCTTTGGAAACTACTCATTTGTTTTAGATATCTATATTCCTCAGCCACCCACATTGTGTCCCGTTTTATTGCTTATCATGGTTTGGCGGGATGCGTTGACCTTTTGTGTCTGCTTGAGTCTGAATTGTCAGGTGCCCCTCTCATTCACCGATCTTAGATTGTATGAAAGAGTGCCATCTCACATATCAAAAAGGCATTGATATGCGTAGTCTGGGCAATATATGCGCGAACTGGTGCAATTTTGCTGTAGGGATACGTGACCACCAAGTGGTTCTTGCCAATTAAAATGCTTCGGCAACTAAAATCTCAAAATCCATAACATATATATACCTTTTTGAGAAAGGTCAGTTCAAGGATTTCTCCGACCATCTGAAGAAAAGGCTACAATTACACGTTATGCAAATGCATGATGCTGTAAAAGCAACTCAATGGATGTATTTTCTAGATTTAATTAGGCATGGTATAGAGAAATGTATTTCTAGAAATGCAAAACACGAAAGCAACGAACCACGGTAAGGTGAGAAAAGCTCTTAGGCAACAAAGGAAATTGCCTTCGAAATACAAAAATACATTTAAAGCCGGTGTAGGAACGCCTTTTAAAAAGACGAGAAAAAAATAATGAAAACATCGAAATTAAAGGAAAAGAAGTTTGCTAAGCGTTCTAAAACCTTCAAAATAAAAATTTTGTGCGATTACATGACCTAGTGGAGGCTTTCAAGTGATACGTTAGGGAATTACAAGGAAAATATCCAATTAGAGCCCCTTAGATAACTAAATGGCAATGCGAAATACATTACAGGCATATCCAAAAAGCTAATGCTTTAAATGACTACTATTAATGCATCTACATCTACATAGTACCTCGCAAGCCGCCTCCAAGGCGTGTGGCGGAGGGTGTTACGTAACTCTCGGTAATTAATAATAAAACCGCATGCAAAGCCCACAAATTCATTCCAAAGCATCTGTTGAGACCCATTAGAAAGATAAATGACCGTGTAATTACACGCAAAGGGATGATATAACAACTACTCCGTTTTAAACCAAACAAATCCCTCGGATCGGAGAACATTCCCGCAAAAGTTCGTGGCCTACATTTTGCCCTTCTAAGAATTTATATCGAATGGGTCGATTTTAAATAACAGGGACTCTAATCGACTGTTGAAAGACTAAAAATATACCTTGTCTTTCGGTGTTATTAATTCTATAATCCATCAAGAGGCCTTGGTACTCCTTTTGCTCCAACTTAACTGAAGTTTCCTCCTACTTTTTCCCTTCTTATCTCATATTTATTTCTTCTTCCTTTCTCTTCCGGCGACCTAAAGGGGGTTTGGCGAGTCTTCCTCGGTCCAACGGTGAATGCCGGACCAATGCCGCTCCCAATGAAAATATTATAAGGTGTTCCGTCACCGCAGAAACCTACTAAGCACCTTGGCGTTTTTATGAAACAAACCACGTTACTTTTCCACATAAACTTTTTATTCTTACGACCCAGGTTTCGTCATAGCATAACATCATCAGGTTAATGATGATGTTATGCTAAAAATTATTTAAACAGAATGTTAAAATAGCGGACGGAATGGGGTCTGGGATTAAATACGTACTTAAAACTGTTTGGTAATTCAGTCCTCAAAGAATGGAAAACGGGATCAAACCATTGGTCACAGTTCGGATGAGCGTTGCAGAGCTGGCATAATACTTGGGTGCCCTCATCGATTCGGATCATGCATGAGAAATACGTACTCTTACGTACTTTTGGCGAGGGGGGCCCTGCAAATCCAGCATCCATAAAACGTGTACGTATTTGAAAAATATAGCGTTGAAAAAGTAAAGCGAACGTGGTAATTCCCTTTAATTAGATATCATAGACGACGAGGTAATGGGAACGTCATAAAAATTAACCGATTAAAAAAATTAGCAGAAAATGGTAATTAAAGAAAAATTCCGAAAGATTCATGAAAAAATCACACGAAAGAACACAAAGCGTCACACATTTACGTCAAGATCTGCAATGGGAACTTCTAGGTACGCAAAGACTCCGAGCTAGATTGAACTTACGAAAAGATACCAATCTTGTGGTTTATCATCCGGGAAATAAAATAGTATAATTCAGTCCCCAATTGAGATCTGCAGAACAGACAGACTAGCCACAACTTAGGGGAGAGAGACTGCCTGAAGAATAGTTTTAAGCATTCATTTATTTCGCAATCTATTCGAGACAACTACACAATGGGGAAACATAACTAGGTAGGCGCTGCCGAAAATAGGATTACATGAACTACATATACATGCCCTCAACCTACTACATGACTGTCGACCTTACGCTATGCACCAAGCACCCTTGCGTCCGGCGGCATGGCATTGCGTGGATATAGTTGTAAAGTTTATATATAGGTTCCGCCTGAATCCATAGAATCCCAACTTGTGGTCAGTGACTTCAATAAATGCCAGCCAATCCTTTTAATGGGTTTCATTGTTTGTTTTCTTTGTGGATTCTGACAACATTATACCCGTATTGTAATAAACGGATACTGGATGCATGGATTCTAGTCGCTCCTCTTTTGCGCTCTCTTTTGGTGGCCGTGGATTCCACGGGTACAAATGTGGAGGCAGATGTATGCTGAGACAAATGCGAGGAAGTAGTGGGGAAGACGTAGAATATGTGGTGAACTAACACCCGCTGCCACACGACCTTGCGACGGTAGCATGTAGTTGAATACTACAATGCGATGGTAGACACAGTTGAATACTACAATAAAGCAGCATATCATTACGTGCACAATAACACATTTAATGCAACGCTAGTGTGCGGAAATTTAAATATGGACACATCTCCACAAAGTTTGTTACTGAGAATAACAAAGCGGAGATGATAAAACCTTTATCCATTCTTCAAGACTAAACGGAATGAAATATTGAATATGACTCCACCTCACCTTCGAGCGGACGCATGCCAGCTCACTGAAAGGCCTTCGCATTAAACGTCGAGGGAAGGGAATTACTACCACTTCATACACCCGTGGGTGCGGATGGTAATAAAAAAATCGTTTTGGGTGGGTTGGACATAATACACGGGCACGCTTAATATTTCCCGACTCCAGGGGTGGTTAGTGGTTGAAAGTGGGGGGGGGGGGCTCAGGGTAGTCCTGCCCTAAAGCATCACTCTCCACTCCTTCCCACCGTCCCCTTTTCTTCTGGCCTCACGCATACAAGGGGGGAGGGTTGTCACAGTGGGGGCGGCACTCTCTCCCGAAAGTCCAGTTCCAGAGACAACCACCGCCCACCCGACCTCAGAGCACATTCCTCGGGATGCCCAGCAACGCCCCCTTTGTCTCCGTCGCAGCATTATTGTTATGGGAGCGTTCACGGCCCGCCTTCCGCGGGGGGCCAGGTGATCATCTACCTCCTCCGGAAGAGAAAAGAAGGGAGGAGATTGATGGAAGGTGGAATGGAAAAAAGGGCCCAATCCTCACACCCCGCCCTTTCTCCTCCTCCCGGTCGACCCCTTCCCAAGCCGTGCTCCCAGTGACCCTCCCGCTGTCGACTCTCTCTTTCATTCCTAGAAATCTTGGAAAAAGGTGTGACACGTCGGGGTTCAAATCGGTGGGAAGGAGACGGATTCCAAGGCTGACCAGCGTTCGTATCTCGAGAAGGCGTACTCTAAACCAAACATTTTTGCAAGATACTTCCTCTCTCATAGCACAATCCGGTATTGAATATTTAATTACCAAGAATTTAACGTTCGGGGTGTCAGCGTAAAGATGTTTCACATACTTTGATGAATTTTCCAAAACCAAACGATAGCTCTTCTCCTTTTTTGTGCAGAAACTTGGCGTTAAAAACAGAAAAGAAGCTGATTCCATGAAGGAACGTCAGGTAAGAGAGGAATGCTTCCCACTTTGTGCCAACTGAAATGGTGGGCTCTGTAAGCAACGAATCACGATGGATGATGAGTCCTATTATCGACACAGCATGTTTGATGTATTGATAAGAAGATTAAGTTTAAATTATAAATTCAAAAACTCAGTTTTTTAAACCAGAGGAATCTTTCGTCTTTCAAACATTTTCCTATCGAGACACTGATGGTCGCACTGCCAAGTTAACGGGTATTTTTTCCTTTTACGACTTCTCCTTGTTTTTTACGTTACAGGTCATAACACCTACTGGACACCTGCTTGAAAGTTGTTACAATTGAGTGCAAATGGAGGTACATAATAGCATTTAAAATTCACTGGGAATTGAACATTGGGATTTCAAAATGTTATCATTGTGTACCAATGATTACCCATTAGACCAGTCATATTTTCCGATTTCACCGACTTCTATGTCCTCCCCCTGCTCGCGGTTTCACTCATTCTTATCCTGAACAACCTATGAAAGCCTACGATAAATCTGACGAAATACTGGGATTGTTTCCGAAGTGGTAACTCTCTCCAATTCCATGCGATACTTATTAACGATGATCTTAGATGAACTTTGAGGTTACAGAAAAATATCATTTCCAGGCAAGGTCTAAAAGAATATAACATCTTCACAAGTTTTACTTGAAAAAGTTAGAAAGTTAAGATTTGAGAAAACGCGTTTTTTGCTGTTCTCAGATGCGATTACATTTGTGCGCCCATTTTGCATAGCGATGGGACACGAAATAGTTCATTTAAGTGAAACGAAAAGTTCTTTGAACAGTGCAAATCATTGAAAAGTCAACCCCCAAAAAATACGTTTCATTCAGTGAAAAGTTCAATCATATAATCTTAAGACTATTAATATTCAGGAATTGTGATAGGAAGAGACTTGGTATAGAGCGTTAGAGAATCTCCTCCAAAAATCCAATACATTTTGCAGTTCCATAAATCAAACCACTTTGCTTTTCCATATAAACTTTTTATTCTCGCGATGCAGGTTTCGCTATAGCATAGAATCATCAGGTTATATTTTATTTGCTATTTCATTTGCAGTTCCATTTTTTACCGTAAAAAATGAAGCCTTTTAAGCAGCAATCTTAAGTTGTTGAGTCTCTATGATAATATTTTCCTAATGAAGAACCGGCTTCTTTAAGAGGCTATTATTCTCTCCAACTGTCCTCTCGTAAAAAATCCCATTACCAGCAAAGACCCTATGTAAGTGGTCCTTGCAAATTGTCCTGTACCTATTGTTGATCACAGGGCTATTTCTTTAGATGATATATTCAGTGGCGTTGATACTGAAGCTCTTAGAAATACAACTCAAAACTCAAAATGTAATTGGTTTTTAATGAGAATACTAAAAAACGACTCGAGAGACTCGATATCAGACGTAAGTAGAAAAGAAAATATTTCCATTGGTTTCCGAAATTTAATGCGAAATTTAAGCATCCATTAACTGAACGAAATATGTAGCATTGTAATCTTTTTCCAATGGAAAGACACAAAAAATATTTTATTCTTTATCTTTAAAATTAAGGAATGAATAATAGTTTGTCGTTTGAAGAGCTTCGCGCATCTTTCTTATTTGACCTCGTTTAAAAAAATAATCCGTTGCCTAAATTAAGGGGATAATTGTGTTATTACATATAGTTCGTATCATGGGAAAGCATACTCCAAAATTAAACATATTTTCAAGATACTTTCTCTTTCATAGCACCATCCGATGTTAAATATTTAATTTCCACAAATTTTACGTTCGGGGTGTCAGTGTAATGATAATGTTTCACATAGTTCAATGAATTTTTCAAAACCACACGGCAGCTCTTCTTCTTTTTGTGCAGGCAGCTTTGAGATGCTCACGCGATTACCACTTCCCTTGTTTATTCGAAAATTCTAGAGTTAGCCGCAGTGACACACACGTGTATGCAACACCCGCACACCAACCACACCCCCCTGATGGGGCAGCAGGCCTGACCGTCGCTGTCGGGAACACCGTCGACGGAAGGGTGGGGGAACGTGTTATGGGCGAGATGATCGTGGAGGACTGTTTCAACCGGTCGGCGACCTCTCACCCAGGGCGCGCACGGATTGGTGGAAGAGAGGGGTGTGGCCGGCGAAGGGTGTCGCAGGCATGCAAGTTGGAGGCATCGCCCCCAACCACCGTTCCTGTAAACGTGAGATACGATCCCCTGCAGTGTGGCCGGCGAGGTAATGGCCCCGGGCCGACTGCTTGAACCGTCTCCTCTATCTCGTCCTCCGCATTCGCTCACACGGAGACGCAGGCAGACCCACCGAGGGTCCGCCGTGCGAAGCCCTCGCGCCACGGCCCATTTCCCGGGCCATCACCCGCCGAATTGCCCCGGGAGAGATTGTGGTGCCGGCCGCCCGTCTTTTATTCGTCCCGATTGCTGTGAGTTTCCCGTTTCGTTCGTCGTTTTCCCCGATCGTGGAGGAGGATTGGCCATCGGGGGAGAAGGGTCACGGACGTCGGATTGTGCGATCCTCGTGGATTTCGACCCACTTCCTCTTCGACCGAAATGGCACATGAACTACCTGTGAATATAGTACACTGCCGGAGTCTGATATGCATATTTTCCGACCATGAATGCCCAATGGGGCAAATGGCGTCAATAGTTGTCGTATTTGCACCGTAAAATATTTCAAAATCATTTCATTAATTGACAATTTCATCCGATCGTATGCTTTATACTAATACCTGAGTGGCGCAGTTGCGCAGCAAAAAACTACTTGAAGTAACTTGACTTGAGGAAGATGATCCGAAATGCTTTAAATGAAGTCTCGCAAATGGCATTATGTCGAAGATTTTATGTTGCGTATGCACACATTACTTACTACTCCGTGAAATTTCCCCAAGCGAATAAATTAACCCTCGTAAATTTTCATCTCTTGGCTTTCCTGTTCTAATATGCTCTCATATTTATTCCTTCAGCCTCTA
Organism: Hetaerina titia; assembly: GCA_037158775.1. NCBI lineage: Eukaryota > Metazoa > Arthropoda > Insecta > Odonata > Calopterygidae > Hetaerina > Hetaerina titia. The sequence continues at coordinate 11,623,943 of CM073778.1, read as the reverse complement.
CTCAAAGTTATACTGCACCCTACGAAGTGAATTCAATGTTACATATTATATCCCGAAGTTGTGCATCATGATGTGTAAGTAAAACAACGCAAATTTCAATTTATTGACGCAGCCTTTGCCAAGATTAAGTGGCGTGTACGAAAGAATCACAACCATGAATGTTATTCGAGATAGTACTATTCATGATTACTGATATTGGAAGAGAAAATTATTTTAACCCCATTGATACTCAAACCACGCGCTATGGACTTTGACGAAGCAAAGGTCTAGTCACAAAACCTGTTTGAGGGACACAATCTGTGCTTCGACTTCGGAGTATTTCATCTCTAAAACAGGTATTCTTAGGATATATCCATACAAACTATTGTTGGCATTCTATCAAGGGAAAAATCACACAAAATGGAATGATCCATTGTATATTGAATATTGAATCTACCAACAATATTTGAGCCAAAATAATTCCATCGGTGTCGCATGGAAACTAAATTGCCCTGTACATTTCTAAAATTCTATGTTTTTTTCTTTACGATTCAATTGGTTTTCAAAACAATTTCTCCAAAATATTCATCACATCTTTTTCTTCTCGTGGCAATTTTAAACAAACATAGCGAATTTTCTGTGAACGTAGCCAGTTCTTTTCAAGGCATGAAAGTTTAATTTTTAATATATTAAGTTTATAATATATATTATATAATAATATAATATAGTAAGTGTAACACAGTTATTTGACCTATCTAAGTTGTTAAGCTCTTTCCATAATATATTGTATATTACACTTGTCCTTCTTTTATTTTATTCCTTAATCTAAGTGCTGTGTATAT